>CM069866.1:67434744-68004744 GCA_036172795.1 Pelodytes ibericus
ACCGACACACACACACACACCCCTCCCTGTGCAAGATCACTCCTAATCCCTACACAAGTGGAAACTCCCTGTGCATATGGGGGAATAAGATATGATTTGCCGCTGTAAACCGTAAAAATATAATAATATATATGTTTTTTTTTTTTTTTTCCCCCACACTGCAGACGTGACTGTGTTCCCTGCCATCAGACAGCAAAATGTCACAAGCGTGGGTAGTATACTCCAGCGGAGAATATACACCCAGGTCTGTTACAGACGGTGGAGAAAGAATATCCTGTAGGATCAGGGCAAGATTAGAGATAAAATACATATAAAAAGTATAAAAACACTGAGAACTCACTGGTCTTGAAGAGGTGAATTTATTAACAAAAATCAAAAGTGGATCTTGAGGGTATATAGATCAGGTCTGCTTCATGTCTTAGCCTGATTTTTTTTTTTATATATACATATAATATATATATTTATATAGCATATGATTATGCAAGAAGCTGGATTCTGTAGTCACCAATAACTGGTCTTAAAATATCAACAGAGGTTTTTGCCCCTAGGACAGGAAACCTATTGTAAATCACTACATGTATTAGTAATGGCTTAGATTTGGCACTCCAACTGTTCTGAACTTCATCTCCCATGATGCTCAGCCAAGGAAAGGGGGATAGCTGAGCATCATGGGAGATGCAGTCCACTGCAGCTGCGAGTACCTGTGATTTATATGGTAGCTTTTTTTGGACAGAGAGGGTTGGTGGCTCATGGTGACACTCACCTGGTCCTCACTCACGGACCTCCACAAACTGCTGCCTGGCCCCCTTTACTCCAGGAGACAAAATGGTGAATGAAGCAGGAACAGCTGGCGAAAGCAGCCAATCACAGCCCACAACTAGCCCAGTGACAGAGTCCTCGGCCAATAGGAGAGGTTAGGGCTGCCCCCCAAGGGGCGGGATTGATGGACAGGGGGCGAGGAGCTTGAGCAACACTTACAGTAACCAATCAGGTGCGGCAAGTAGGCAAACGGTAGGCGGAGACATGAAAAGAGCATTTCACTGACAGGTACAGTAGCCAAGGATAGTGAGATAAGGGCGTGTCCAAATGCCTGCCAACCAGAGCGCAGAGTGAAGAGTCTTGTTTTGCGAGAGCGGAGCAAACCGCGGGGCTTGACGGGAGTTGTAGTCTGACAAGGACGAGATTCGAATAGAAAACAAGCTCCAACTACACACCGAGAGACTACAACTCCCAGCAAGCCCGGCATCAGGAGACTGTGTTGGAGCTGCAGGAATCTCCCCCCCCCCCTCTGTCTTGCAATGAACTGTCCCTACTGAGGACGGAGTTTGCAAGCTGCTACAGGGAGCAGCAGACTAGCAGCAGAGAGCCAGTAGAAAGTGACTCACCCCTTTCCTCCGTCTCCTCATCAAATACCGGCAGCTCCAGCCGTCTCTTCCCACGCAGCAACAGCCAGAGTCCGTCAGTATCCGCCAATCACATTCCTGCTCGGGGATGGCGTCACGGACTAGGAGGTGGGGATTCGAGCCCGAGACCCACTCACCGCCAGGACGGGACACGCCCCCCCTTGGTCGGCGCGTGCCGGGGAATGGTTGCTAGCTGATGTCACCGCAGCGGCGGCCCATTGGCCCAGGTAAAACGAGGCGGCAGCCAATGGCTGGGAGCGGGGGTGACGTCGGGAAGCGTGTTGCCATCAAACTGGAAGGAGTGGGCGTGGCCTTTCAAAGATAAGGGACATGTTACACACAGAAGGGCGGGGCTTGAGGGTTCCAGTCAGAAAGGCGGACGGCGACAGTCATCTAATAAGGAAGCGGCTCTGCATTAACCCCTTCAGTGCTTCGCTACAGGGAGACATGGCACTCGCTGGCTTTCCCCCCTCATCCTTTAGCGCACAAACCCTGCAGGTGCTGGGCTACAACTCCGATCACCCTCAGCAGACTAAATCTTGGAGTTGGGAGCAGCAGCTGTTGGCTGAGCGTGAGCTGAGTTACAGTACCATATGAGGTGGCTGGTAGTCCTGACGAAGTGTATGTGTGAAGAGGACAGTCTTACATGTAATATCATTACTGAGAGGGTAGTGGATGCATGGAATAGTCTTCCAGTAGAAGTGGTAGAGGTTAATACAGTGAAGGAGTTTAAGCATGCGTGGGATAGGTATAAGGCTATCCTAGATATAAGATAAGGCCAGGGACTAATGAAAGTATTACATTACTGAGAGGGTAGTGGATGTATGGAATAGTCTTCCAGTAGAACTGGTAGAGGTTAATACAGTGAAGGAGTTTAAGCATGCATGGGATAGGTATAAGGCTATCCTAGATATAAGATAAGGCCAGGGACTAATGAAAGTATTACTTTACTGAGAGGGTAGTGGATGTATGGAATAGTCTTCCAGTAGAAGTGGTAGAGGTTAATACAGTGAAGGAGTTTAAGCATGCATGGGATAGGTATAAGGCTATCCTAGATATGAGATAAGGCCAGGGACTAATGAAAGTATTACATTACTGAGAGGGTAGTGGATGTATGGAATAGTCTTCCAGCGGAAGTGGTAGAGGTTAATACAGTGAAGGAGTTTAAGCATGCATGGGATAGGTATAAGGCTATCCTAGATATGAGATAAGGCCAGGGACTAATGAAAGTATTACATTACTGAGAGGGTAGTGGATGTATGGAATAGTCTTCCAGTAGAAGTGGTAGAGGTTAATACAGTGAAGGGGTTTAAGCATGCGTGGGATAGGTATAAGGCTATCCTAGATATAAGATAAGGCCAGGGACTAATGAAAGTATTACATTACTGAGAGGGTAGTGGATGCATGGAATAGTCTTCCAGTAGAAGTGGTAGAGGTTAATACAGTGAAGGGGTTTAAGCATGCATGGGATAGGTATAAGGCTATCCTAGATATAAGATAAGGCCAGGGACTAATGAAAGTATTACATTACTGAGAGGGTAGTGGATGCATGGAATAGTCTTCCAGTAGAAGTGGTAGAGGTTAATACAGTGAAGGAGTTTAAGCATGCATGGGATAGGTATAAGGCTATCCTAGATATAAGATAAGGCCAGGGACTAATGAAAGGATTACATTACTGAGAGGGTAGTGGATGTATGGAATAGTCTTCCAGCAGAAGTGGTAGAGGTTAATACAGTGAAGGAGTTTAAGCATGCATGGGATAGGTATAAGGCTATCCTAGATATAAGATAAGGCCAGGGACTAATGAAAGTATTACTTTACTGAGAGGGTAGTGGATGTACGGAATAGTCTTCCAGTAGAAGTGGTAGAGGTTAATACAGTGAAGGAGTTTAAGCATGCGTGGGATAGGTATAAGGCTATCCTAGATATAAGATAAGGCCAGGGACTAATGAAAGTATTACATTACTGAGAGGGTAGTGGATGTATGGAATAGTCTTCCAGTAGAAGTGGTAGAGGTTAATACAGTGAAGGGGTTTAAGCATGCATGGGATAGGTATAAGGCTATCCTAGATATAAGATAAGGCCAGGGACTAATGAAAGTATTACATTACTGAGAGGGTAGTGGATGCATGGAATAGTCTTCCAGTAGAAGTGGTAGAGGTTAATACAGTGAAGGAGTTTAAGCATGCATGGGATAGGTATAAGGCTATCCTAGATATAAGATAAGGCCAGGGACTAATGAAAGGATTACATTACTGAGAGGGTAGTGGATGTATGGAATAGTCTTCCAGCAGAAGTGGTAGAGGTTAATACAGTGAAGGAGTTTAAGCATGCATGGGATAGGTATAAGGCTATCCTAGATATAAGATAAGGCCAGGGACTAATGAAAGTATTACTTTACTGAGAGGGTAGTGGATGTACGGAATAGTCTTCCAGTAGAAGTGGTAGAGGTTAATACAGTGATGGAGTTTAAGCATGCATGGGATAGGTATAAGGCTATCCTAGATATAAGATAAGGTCAGGGACTAATGAAAGTATTACTTTACTGAGAGGGTAGTGGATGTATGGAATAGTCTTCCAGTAGAAGTGGTATAGGTTAATACAGTGAAGGAGTTTAAGCATGCGTGGGATAGGTATAAGGCTATCCTAGATATAAGATAAGGCCAAGGACTAATGAAAGTATTACTTTACTGAGAGGGTAGTGGATGTATGGAATAGCCTTCCAGTAGAAGTGGTAGAGGTTAATACAGTGAAGGAGTTTAAGCATGCATGGGATAGGTATAAGGCTATCCTAGATATAAGATAAGGTCAGGGACTAATGAAAGTATTACATTACTGAGAGGGTAGTGGATGCATGGAATAGTCTTCCAGTAGAAGTGGTAGAGGTTAATACAGTGAAGGAGTTTAAGCATGCGTGGGATAGGTATAAGGCTATCCTAGATATAAGATAAGGCCAGGGACTAATGAAAGTATTACTTTACTGAGAGGGTAGTGGATGTACGGAATAGTCTTCCAGTAGAAGTGGTAGAGGTTAATACAGTGAAGGAGTTTAAGCATGCATGGGATAGACACAAGGCTATCCTAGATATAAGATAAGGCCAGGGACTAATGAAAGTATTACTTTACTGAGAGGGTAGTGGATGCATGGAATAGTCTTCCAGTAGAAGTGGTAGAGGTTAATACAGTGAAGGAGTTTAAGCATGCGTGGGATAGGTATAAGGCTATCCTAGATATAAGATAAGGCCAGGGACTAATGCTAGTATTACTTTACTGAGAGGGTAGTGGATGTATGGAATAGTCTTCCAGTAGAAGTGGTAGAGGTTAATACAGTGAAGGAGTTTAAGCATGCGTGGGATAGGTATAAGGCTATCCTAGATATAAGATAAGGCCAGGGACTAATGAAAGTATTACATTACTGAGAGGGTAGTGGATGTATGGAATAGCCTTCCAGTAGAAGTGGTAGAGGTTAATACAGTGAAGGAGTTTAAGCATGCATGGGATAGGTATAAGGCTATCCTAGATATAAGATAAGGCCAGGGACTAATGAAAGTATTACTTTACTGAGAGGGTAGTGGATGCATGGAATAGCCTTCCAGTAGAAGTGGTAGAGGTTAATACAGTGAAGGAGTTTAAGCCTGCGTGGGATAGGTATAAGGCTATCCTAGATATAAGATAAGGCCAGGGACTAATGATAGTATTACTTTACTGAGAGGGTAGTGGATGTATGGAATAGTCTTCCAGTAGAAGTGGTAGAGGGTAATACAGTGAAGGAGTTTAAGCATGCGTGGGATAGGTATAAGGCTATCCTAGATATAAGATAAGGCCAGGGACTAATGAAAGTATTACATTACTGAGAGGGTAGTGGATGCATGGAATAGTCTTCCAGCAGAAGTGGTAGAGGTTAATACAGTGAAGGAGTTTAAGCTTGCGTGGGATAGGTATAAGGCTATCCTAGATATAAGATAAGGCCAGGGACTAATGAAAGTATTACATTACTGAGAGGGTAGTGGATGTATGGAATAGTCTTCCAGTAGAAGTGGTAGAGGTTAATACAGTGAAGGAGTTTCAGCATGCGTGGGATAGGTATAAGGCTATCCTAGATATAAGATAAGGCCAGGGACTAATGAAAGTATTACTTTACTGAGAGGGTAGTGGATGCATGGAATAGCCTTCCAGTAGAAGTGGTAGAGGTTAATACAGTGATGGAGTTTAAGCATGCGTGGGATAGGTATAAGGCTATCCTAGATATAAGATAAGGCCAGGGACTAATGAAAGTATTACTTTACTGAGAGGGTAGTGGATGTATGGAATAGTCTTCCAGTAGAAGTGGTAGAGGTTAATACAGTGAAGCAGTTTAAGCATGAGTGGGATAGGTATAAGGCTATCCTAGATATAAGATAAGGCCAGGGACTAATGAAAGTATTACTTTACTGAGAGGGTAGTGGATGCATGGAATAGTCTTCCAGTAGAAGTGGTAGAGGTTAATACAGTGAAGGAGTTTAAGCATGCGTGGGATAGGTATAAGGCTATCCTAGATATAAGATAAGGTCACGGACTAATAAAAGTATTACTTTACTGAGAGGGTAGTGGATGTATGGAATAGCCTTCCAGTAGAAGTGGTAGAGGTTAATACAGTGAAGGAGTTTAAGCATGCGTGGGATAGGTATAAGGCTATCCTAGATATAAGATAAGGTCAGGGACTAATGAAAGTATTACTTTACTTAGAGGGTAGTGGATGCATGGAATAGCCTTCCAGTAGAAGTGGTAGAGGTTAATACAGTGATGGAGTTTAAGCATGTATGGGATAAGTATAAGGCTATCCTAGATATAAGATAAGGTCAGGGACTAATGAAAGGATTACTTTACTGAGAGGGTAGTGGATGTATGGAATAGTCTTCCAGTAGAAGTGGTAGAGGTTAATACAGTGAAGGAGTTTAAGCATGCATGGGATAGGTATAAGGCTATCCTAGATATAAGATAAGGCCAGGGACTAATGAAAGTATTACATTACTGAGAGGGTGGTGGATGTATGGAATAGTCTTCCAGTAGAAGTGGTAGAGGTTAATACAGTGAAGGAGTTTAAGCATGCATGGGATAGGTATAAGGCTATCCTAGATATAAGACAAGGCCAGGGACTAATGAAAGTATTACTTTACTGAGAGGGTAGTGGATGCATGGAATAGTCTTCCAGTAAAAGTGGTAGAGGTTAATACAGTGAAGGAGTTTAAGCATGCGTGGGATAGGTATAAGGCTATCCTAGATATAAGATAAGGTCAGGGACTAATGGAAGTATTACTTTACTGAGAGGGTAGTGGATGCATGGAATAGTCTTCCAGTAGAAGTGGTAGAGGTTAATACAGTGAAGGAGTTTAAGCATGCGTGGGATAGGTATAAGGCTATCCTAGATATAAGATAAGGTCACGGACTAATGAAAGTATTACTTTACTGAGAGGGTAGTGGATGCATGGAATAGTCTTCCAGTAGAAATGGTAAAGGTTAATACAGTGAAGGAGTTTAAGCATGCGTGGGATAGGTATAAGACTATCCTAGATATAAGATAAGTCCAGGGACTAATGAAAGAATTACTTTACTGAGAGGGTAGTGGATGCATGGAATAGCCTTCCAGTAGAAGTGGTAGAGGTTAATACAGTGAAGGAGTTTAAGCATGCGTGGGATAGGTATAAGGCTATCCTAGATATAAGATAAGGTCAGGGACTAATGAAAGTATTACTTTACTGAGAAGGTAGTGGATGCATGGAATAGCCTTCCAGTAGAAGTGGTAGAGGTTAATACAGTGAAGGAGTTTAAGCATGCATGGTATAGGTATAAGGCTATCCTAGATATAAGATAAGGCCAGGGACTAATGAAAGTATAACTTTACTGAGAGGGTAGTGGATGTATGGAATAGTCTTCCAGTAGAAGTGGTAGAGGTTAATACAGTGAAGGAGTTTAAGCATGCATGGTATAGGTATAAGGCTATCCTAGATATAAGATAAGGCCAGGGACTAATGAAAGTATAACTTTACTGAGAGGGTAGTGGATGCATGGAATAGTCTTCCAGTAGAAGTGGTAGAGGTTAATACAGTGAAGGAGTTTAAGCATGCGTGGGATAGGTATAAGGCTATCCTAGATATAAGATAATAAGATAAGGCCAGGGACCAATGCAAGTATTACTTTACTGAGAGGGTAGTGGATGTATGGAATAGTCTTCCAGTAGAAGTGGTAGAGGTTAATACAGTGAAGGAGTTTAAGCATGCGTGGGATAGGTATAAGGCTATCCTAGATATATGATAAGGCCAAGGACTAATGAAAGTATTACATTACTGAGAGGGTAGTGGATGTATGGAATAGTCTTCCAGTAGAAGTGGTAGAGGTTAATACAGTGAAGGAGTTTAAGCATGCATGGGATAGGTATAAGGCTATCCTAGATATAAGATAAGGCCAAACATCGTTTGTTTGCAGAGTACCAACGTATTGCACCGTGCTATCACCAAGGACGTACCAAGCACAATTTCCAGTGAAGCAGATGGGTGTTCACAAGAGCTTGCAATCTTTATGATACGAGGATGTTTGAATGCAGTAAAATGACTGCTTGCAAAATATAAAAATCCCTATAAGATATTCACATACACAACCTAGCTGCAAGGATGTAAACCATTGCTCTACTATATGGAGTTCATATTCTAGGTTTTCATATATAACATGGCTTTTGCCAGGGTTGTACACTTTTTCATGTATTTTGTTGTTTATTTTTGCAAAGAGCTAACACACATATATATAAGACATTATGCTGCTGTGGTTTTTATTCTTCTATGTTTGAATTAATTGCATATGAAACTAAAAATAAAATTAGGTGTTTATCTCCAGCATCCATTTTGAGACTTTTACCCATGATGCAACAGTCTCCAAAATCTTCCAGCGAGCCTCACTTTACAACTGTGGCCAAAGCCTGCATGATGATGTCATAAGATACTCCCCTGCTCTCTTACTGGCTCTTGTGTATCATAGTGGGCAGGACTAGGTGGCTGTGTACAACACAGAGAGAGGAGATTAATCTGGTCACACAGGATCCTAACCCTGCCCCTTTGTGATGGTCATATCAATTTCAATCATTGTTTGTTCTCTTCAGCCGCGGTATAAGCAATGTTTAGGTGATACCGTCCCTTTAAGGAGCTTACATCAAGCGAGCACACAGCTTTCTTCAATCTGGATTCACTAGCATAGAGTTGAGTATCTGGCCTCTAGCAAATCATTCATGTGGGCCCCATTACAGGACCCCTCAAATGCTGTTGAAGTGTAGTAGGGCTATGACGTAATACACAGACACTTTATGAATAATGCATGCTCCAAGGCTGCATTGCTTAAAAAGTAGACTACAAAGTATGCTAGAAAAGGCAGAAGTGTGATTGGGTCTATGAAATGACAGAATAATGTCTAATAAACATAGAAACAATAAATACAGCAACAAAAACCTACACCCATTTACTCTGGCCACTCATTTACCTTCTCTCAATGTGACTTTTTGTCTTTGTATAATTTTTTTTTTCACATTTATGCTTCACTGGATTTACCTCAACCACCTCTACTGAGTGGCACTGCCGTGCATCCACTACCTTCCCTGCGAGGCAGTACTGTCTCACACTGTATCATTGTGTTTTCATTTCTTGTCCTTTGAAATCTGCATCAATCCTGTACTTTATAAACCTTACAATCCCGCCAGGAAACAAGGCCGACAGAAATGCACGGATCTAGTTAACCCATTGTGTGTGATTGACTGAACAATGAGATCTGTTCACCGTGCTTTGGTATGTCACCAAGCCGGTCATTTTATATATTTGTTTATTTAGAAATGTGTGCATTAATATAGCATATTATCATATGTGGCTGTACCGACCTTAACGGGGTACTAATGCTTTTATATAAATATATATATATATATAACCTCACGGAAAAGTTATGAGATTTGGGTATAATTGATGTGAGTGGCCGAGGAATACAGAAGAAGAAGTCAAAAAAAAAATCAAAGCTGCATTCTGATTGGCTACTTAGTGTTCTAAACCAATCAGAACACTTCTAGAATTCCGCTCGTGGTCACTGACCAGAATTTACACAGATGAGACTTGGCTAATGGCAGCACACTGTGTGCTACTAGGTGTAGTTTTCCGAGGGCAATCAAAGTAAAAATAGGAAAGCCTCAAAACATTTACACATATATTCAAACGTATTTCAACCAGCTCAGCTAGATAGGCTGTTCTTGCATTGAAAAAATACTATCGCTTTAATTAATGCCCCAGTCCAAATAAAGGGAAATTTATTTTTGTGTAGAAAATCCATGGATTGAGTTGGAGTGGAGTTGAGGAGACTATTGATGTTTTTTGCCTGGGGTGGTATTTGGTCATGAACTGCCCCTTGTAGCCTTGCAAATGACTGGAGCTCGGAGGCAAACAGAACTGACACACATTATCTCTTTGTTTCAAGCAGTATCGTGAACACAGCAAGGATCGGCTGCTCTGATTAAACAGTAGATCACGGGACGCGATGTGTTATTAAGTCGCAGTTCGAGGTAGGTGTTAGAAACACATCGTCAGGGGAATACGTTTTTCGAAATAATTTACTGTACATTTTCCAAAGCTCAATGAATCTGCTACCGGTCCAATTTATCAAGCAAGTGTCCATGACTGCGAGCGGGCCTATTACAGGTCGATATCCGCAGTTTTTACCCACAGTGCTCTGGGCTTTATTATTAGCACATCTGGGCCTGGCAAATATTTGTGAACCATTTCTAGAGCCAGCCTAGTTTGTTATTTTTAGGAGCCAGGGAACCCATTCCTCCAGAGAGTTTTAGGGGTCGTGGGTTTTCCATGGTACAGAGCTTCACTAACCCCAGGAGCTATGGCTCCCAAAATCCCTTATGATGGCTCCTAACATTTGCGTAGAACTCGATGGAAGTTAAAACCCAAACTGGACTGGCTCCCAAATGGGTCTGTTTGTGAGTAGATGTGTATAATGTTATAAATGGGGTAATCAGATTAGTCTCCAGATCAGCTTCTTTAGAGCGGGCTCAGCGGGTGTCAAACCTCACAATGCCCACCAGGCTTCGCCAAAAGGTCTTACCATCAGCAACAATCGTTCCCTTAAAGCTGTAGCGTCCCCATCTAGCTCGCATGGGCCAATGGTGTGATCTGTTCCAGTGCTAAAGGCCATCTGTTGGGTTTGGAGCTGGATGACGTCACAAGATTGCGTTTCTTGGTTTTCCATGAAATAAGTTGTGTAATGAAACATAGAATGTGTCGGCAGATAAGAACCATTCGGTCCATCTAGTCTGCCCAATTTTCTAAATACTTTTATTAGTCCCCTATCTTAAATCTAGGATAGCCTTGTGTCTATCCCACACATACTTAAACTCCTTCACTGTATTAACCTCTACCACTTCTACTGGAAGACTATTCCATACATCCACTACCCTCTCAGTAAAGTAATACTTTCATTAGTCCCTGGCCTTATCTTATATCTAGGATAGCCTTATACCTATCCCACGCATGCTTAAACTCCTTCACTGTATTAACCTCTACCACTTCTACTGGAAGACTATTCCATACATCCACTACCCTCTCAGTAAAGTAATACTTTCATTAGTCCCTGACCTTATCTTATATCTAGGATAGCCTTATACCTATCCCATGCATGCTTAAACTCCTTCACTGTATTTACCTCTACCACTTCTACTGGAAGACTATTCCATTAATCCACTACCTTCTCAGTAATGTAATCCTTTCATTAGTCTCTGGCCTTATCTTATATCTAGGATAGCCTTATACCTATCCCACGCATGCTTAAACTCCTTCACTGTATTAACCTCTACCACTTCTAATGGAAGACTATTCCATGCATCCACTACCCTCTCAGTAAAGTAATACTTTCATTAGTCCCTGGTCTTATCTTATATCTAGGATAACCTTATACCTATCCCACGCATGCTTAAACTCCTTCACTGTATTAACCTCTACCACTTCCAGCCTGGAAGACACAGCACAGCGGAATCCCACGGATATCTATTTAGATACACGTTGGGTTTACTCCAGTACATGTTTTTTTTAACCCTTGCTTCCTTAACAAACAGTATAGTTGTCCTTTAATGTTACCCAGTTTAACACGGTGCTCATTTTATCTGACTCCAAAAGAGGAAGGACTGGGTTGACCCCTGACAGGAATTGATCCTGCAGCCCCAAAGGCTCAAACAGACTCAACAGATGGTGCATCACTGAGCCATCTCACTATAAAATGTCTGTGCGAATATATATAAGTCCCTTTTGCATAGTTGCCAACATCGGCCATGTTTCCAGGGACACATATTTGTTCCACATACTGCAGAAAGAGCATGCAAAGTGCAGCCCGGCAGTATGTAGGATGGATATACGCACAGACACAATCCAATTAATTAATCAGGGTGGAGATCTCATAGGACCTACCATGATTAATTCATTGGATTGTGTCTGTGCGTATATCCATCCTACATACTGCCGTGCTGCACTTTGCATGCTCTTTCTGCAGCATGTGGAACACATATGTGTCCCTGGAAACATGGCTGATGTTGGCAACTATGCTTGTGTCAGCAGACCAATTCTGATCCATTATTAACTCTCACTTACCTATACTCTTATTTGAAATAAAAGACTTGTTCATGTTGTGGATAGCGCTGCTTGGCTGGAGTTGCCGGACCACTCAGTCCTATAATAAGTTTATAATGAATGGTAGAGTTTGCGTGCCAGTGTAGACTTTCTGTTGGCACGCAAGGGGTAAATATCAAATAAACCACTCCCTCTGCTCACATGCAAGTTAGCTTGTGGCGCCCTCTCCTGGGCGAAGCCCAGCATCACAGTCCCATTCACGTAAGTGGTGATAGGTACTAGTTCTGGATGGAGGTAGAACCATAGTCCCCTACAGACCTGATGATAGTTATTTCAAATTAAAACATAGCTGCCAACATCAGCCATGTTTCATGGGACACATATGTGTTGTACCCACTGCAAAATGAGCGTGTAAAGTGCAGCCCGGCAGTTTGTAGGGTGTATATATATATATATTTTTATATTTTTTAAATTTATTTAGAAAGTGTTTTACAAGTAAGAATACATTGCGATTTCTCTCGTTTTTAAGTATGTCCTGGGGACCCAGTACAGAATGGAATTACACAGAGTTACACATTTAACAGTAAATACATACATATATTTAAACAAGTTGGAAGGAGAACATACAGGGTAAATCATTATTGATACAAAAAAAGAACAACATGTACAGTATACAAAGGAGTTTGTAAACTAATAACAGATACATTCTGTTTTGAGGATTTGGGAGACTTATTTTCAGGGATTTTAGACTAGATGATGATTTGGCAGAATCAGGGAGGCTAATTCCACATATGAGGAGCTCTGAAAGAGAACGCACCTCGACCTGCTTCCGTTTTGAATATATATGCGCTCAGGCAGAATACATATTTTTTTTACCCTGATCTCCAACTGTAATTGAGTTGTTTTTTTTTATAAATTCCCACCATTTTCATTTGCTGGATATAGCGCTCTTGCCCAAATGGATTTGGCGGAGATGGTCAGAAACGTTAGGGGACTTTGTAGTACCTGTTTATTTGTTTTTGAATACATGGATTGCGCCAGAGTGAGACGCGGCAGATCAACAAGCCCATTTAATGGCGGCCATCTGTTAGTGTGATACACTGGCGCAAGTGATGATAGTCCTAGGAGCTGGGCTTCCATGAATGCACACCACTACAGTCTGAGCGATGTCGTGCGCCACTTTCCTTAGATATGGACCTTTTAGATTGTAAGCTTGCGAGCGGGGTTCTCTACCTCATGTGCTGGTCTATGTCTGTTCCTGTAAAGTAGTATGGCGTTCCCTTCTATGCTCTGTACCAAGCGCTACGTAAATTGTTGGCGCTATTGAAATAATTGGTAATGTAATATGGACTCTATCACTCACGCCCACAAGCCTTAGACAGAACATACCCTTCCTGCCACCAGAATAACAGACTGCTCCGTGGGGCCAAGCTTGCTATTTCCAGGGAGGCCATGTTGGCTCTTTAGCGGACACAGCACGCAACTTGACGATCAGCCTGATCCCAGATATGGAAGGTGCTCTTGTAGATGTTTATCACCTTAAGCTGTGACCAGGGCTGTCTTATTAATTGGTTGTTTAATGTACAAGGCTGTCTGCCGGAGGGCACTTGCCGTTTACATAATGTGCAAGGTCTGAATCAATATCAATAATCTCCTCTCACTGGGTTAATCGATTTCTCTTTCCAAATATACAGAGCACTAATCCTCTAAGGTAGTTCAGACCTTCAGGTCACTTTCCACCTCCATAATGTAGCAAAGACTCGGCGAGAGGTGTGTGAGAATATGGACAGGGCTGCACAGTCTGCTTGTGGGAAAGCGCCTACTCCGGAGCGTCTCACATGGTATTCTGCCCATTTGTGCCATTAGGGTAAACATCCGGGGATATATTAGACCCACAAAGGGCTGTCTAAACCAGGGGTTACAGGCTTGCAACTCTTTAGTTTTTGGGGTATTATGGGAGATATAGGAAATGACCAGGAGTTCTCTGAAGAAGATCTATTTTCTGGGAAAATAAATAATTAACGCCATCCACATATGTGATTGGGAATCCCTACATGTTATTGCTGGATAAACTAGCACACCAAGAGGACATAGTCTTAAAGGGGGCAAAGATTTATATATAAGGAATTAATAGTTTACTGAGAGGGTAGTGGATGTATGGAATAGTCTTCCAGTAGAAGTGGTAGAGGTTAATACAGTGAAGGAGTTTAAGCATGCGTGGGATAGGTATAAGGCTATCCTAGATATAAGATAAGGCCAGGGACTAATGAAAGTATTACCTTACTGAGAGGGTAGTGGATGCATGGAATAGTCTTCCAGTAGAAGTGGTAGAGGTTAATACAGTGAAGGAGTTTAAGCATGCATGGGATAGGTATAAGGCTATCCTAGATATAAGATAAGGCCAGGGACTAATGAAAGTATTACATTACTGAGAGGGTAGTGGATGTATGGAATAGTCTTCCAGTAGAAGTGGTAGAGGTTAATACAGTGAAGGAGTTTAAGCATGCATGGGATAGGTATAAGGCTATCCTAGACATAAGATAAGGCCAGGGACTAATGAAAGTATTACTATACTGAGAGGGTAGTGGATGTATGGAATAGTCTTCCAGTAGAAGTGGTAGAGGTTAATACAGTGAAGGAGTTTAAGCATGCATGGGATAGGTATAAGGCTATCCTAGATATAAGATAAGGCCAGGGACTAATGAAAGTATTACTTTACTGAGAGGGTAGTGGATGCATGGAATAGTCTTCCAGTAGAAGTGGTAGAGGTTAATACAGTGAAGGAGTTTAAGCATGCATGGGATAGGTATAAGCTATCCTAGATATAAGATAAGGCCAGGGACTAATGAAAGTATTACCTTACTGAGAGGGTAGTGGATGCATGGAATAGTCTTCCAGTAGAAGTGGTAGAGGTTAATACAGTGAAGGAGTTTACGCATGCATGGGATAGGTATAAGGCTATCCTAGATATAAGATAAGGCCAGGGACTAATGAAAGTATTACTTTACTGAGAGGGTAGTGGATGTATGGAATAGTCTTCCAGTAGAAGTGGTAGAGGTTAATACAGTGAAGGAGTTTAAGCTTGCATGGGATGGGTATAAGGCTATCCTAGATATAAGATAAGGCCAGGGACTAATGAAAGTATTACTTTACTGAGAGGGTAGTGGATGCATGGAATAGTCTTCCAGTAGAAGTGGTAGAGGTTAATACAGTGAAGGAGTTTAAGCATGCGTGGGATAGGTATAAGGCTATCCTAGATATAAGAGAAGGCCAGGGACTAATGAAAGTATTACATTACTGAGAGGGTAGTGGATGTATGGAATAGTCTTCCAGTAGAAGTGGTAGAGGTTAATACAGTGAAGGAGTTTAAGCATGCATGGGATAGGTATAAGGCTATCCTAGATATAAGATAAGGCCAGGGACTAATGAAAGTATTACTTTACTGAGAGGGTAGTGGATGTATGGAATAGTCTTCCTGTAGAAGTGGTAGAGGTTAATACAGTGAAGGAGTTTAAGCATGCATTGGATAGGTATAAGGCTATCCTAGATATAAGATAAGGCCAGGGACTAATGAAAGTATTACTTTACTGAGAGGGTAGTGGATGTATGGAATAGTCTTCCAGTAGAAGTGGTAGAGGTTAATACAGTGAAGGAGTTTAAGCATGAGTGGGATAGGTATAAGGCTATCCTAGATATAAGATAAGGCCAGGGACTAATGAAACTATTTAGAAGATTGGGCAGACTAGATGGACCGAGTGGTTCTTATCTGCCAGTGTTTTTCATTGGGTTTTGGGAGCCATCCTGATGTGTTGTTTGGTGTTTTTTTCCTGCATTACTGGACCGAAGCTTTACCTACCTGCAAGTTTATTCTCGTCCACATATTTAGCCCTCTGGCTCCAACACTCCACAGGGTATCTTGCCTGTTGTTTTATTTCAATTGGAAAGTTTCGACCACATTTACAAGCCCCATTCCATTATCCCCGGCGATCTCATTTGTTTTAGGATTAAAGGTTCCGTCTACTGTATTTTCTTCAAACTGTAGGTGTGTTTTCTACACATATATTCACTTTAAAACCATTTACACTTCTCCTGTAGCGTTACGTTGGAAATATCATTGTTAGCGGGGCTTTCTAAATTCAGTGACTGCCGATACGGAGGGGCTTGGAGAGAGAGGCAGAACTGTTGCTAAAGCAAACGGCTATTTTACACTTTACTTGCAGTTTTTCCGAGATAGAGAGTGTTGAGCTAACGAGAGAGATCTGTTACATTCTCGCTATTGCATATAATTCATTTAAAAAAACATTTTTTTTTTTTTTTTTTAGGTGAAACTGCCATTATATATGGAGAAAAGATCTCAGTAGATCCCAGGTAATCCTGAAATCTCCATCTCCTAATCTTCTACAGGTAGATGAAAGAAGACAATGGAAGTATACATCTCAATGGAAGATGAAAACATCCCACGGCTTGTAAAGAAGGGGTGGGTGGCCCTCTGGCAGGAATTAGCCTCACAGGACTACTGGAAATGTAAAAGAGTTAAGGATAATAGACGGCTTCAATCATGAAAGAGGGGATTGGAAAGAGATTGTCAAACTCTAGGCCAATGTAGCCGACTCGGCTAAGTTTGAAAATACCCCTTTTTCATGAATAAAGCTTTGGATTTATACACTGCTGGGCTAGTTTGTCCAAATTACAAATAAACCGGGTATAGGAAGGATTATATTCTAAGACATTATAATACAATATGAGGTTATGGTCAGGAGTTAGAAGGTTTAAGGATTGTTACTTTATGATAAGGGAGAATATAAAGCCTGCTCCAAGTCCCGTCCCCCATGGGTTTGTTACTTCAGCTGCTACTTTCTGAATTGTCAATGTTTTCTTGCTAATTGACCTGAATAGATCTTGCCTTAAATCCTTTTACTTTTGATTCCATGCATACAGCTGTATGCGCGGCCATTTTTTTTTTTACTTTTACATTCTGCCCTGTAGAATCCAATCTGTTTATTAATCAAGGTAGTTCCTATGGGATCCGCTCCTCGATTAACTGGCTGTCATGAGAATTGTTACATGATACCTTCAACAAAATGGATGACCATACAGTTGTATGCTATGATGCAGACGGTGGGAGGAGTTACAATACCATACAGCTGTATGCATGGAAGTAGGAGGAGCCACACAGCAAGTCTCCACTCAAATTGGGGTCTATCCATCTCTCTCTGCTAATGCATACAGATATAATCATACATATTTATCCTGAGCATCTGTATGCCTGGCTATTGTGACCTAGATAAGTCTTCATATTCTACAGCTTTGCAAGTGTTAAGTCTTACCCCATCATTACCCCATCAAGGAGACTAACAGTAACCTGCTGCTTTTACTGCATCCGCTACAAACACCTATTGAAAGTACCTTGCAATGGAATTAAAAGTGCAGCTCTGACAGTACTTGGGATCACCAGCAGGTGGCACTGTTTGACTCTGAATGGGTGGGTGCAGTTGTGGCAGCAGCCCCCAGAGTCTGTATTATGTCCATGCTTCTCATACCTGGGAACCTTCTCTATCTCTCTGACTGACGAGGCCGGTTCTCTTGGGTCTTTCACTCCATTTATTATCACCCGTATTGTCCCTTCTGGTTGGGATTCCTCTATCTTGACTCTCTGTCTGCCAGAATCCATCCGATATGCCCCTGCCGGACTCCTATTCCTTTATCGATCAGTAAAACAGCCATGGGCCCCAAAAACCACTTTCAGCCAGGCAGAAGTCCACTTCTGCCTGATTCAAACTGCTTTGTGACTGAGCACTGGTTGTAAACTGTTCGATATTGTCCCCCTAGTCTTTGTGAATAACTAGGGGTCTGTCGTTATATACTATATATGTCATTGGAGAGAACAGCCATTTTGTTACTGGCCACACATATAAACCATACATACCATGTGTAGAAAATGTGACTAGAGGAAACCAAATCTTACTAATCGATGTGTTTCTGTGGGGTCCCATCCTTGATTAGTTCATGGATTTACATCTGGCACATACGCATAGTTGCCAACATCGGCCATGTTTCCAGGGACACATATTTGTTCCCCATGCTGCAGAAAGAGCATGCAAAGTGCAGCCCGGCAGTATGTAGGATGGATATACGCACAAACACAATCCAATTCATAAATCAGGGTGGAGATCTCATAGGACCTACCATGATTAATTAATTGGATGGTGTCTGTGCGTATATCCAGCCTACAGATTGCCTGGCTGCACTGTGCATGCTCTTTCTGCAGCATGTGGAACAAATATGTGTCCCTGGAAACATGGCCGATGTTGGCAACTATGCATACGTCTTATACACACTGCAGGACAGCATGCAAAAGTTAGGCCCGGTACAAAATGGCCGAAGTGCCAACCCTAGCTCCCTAGCAGCACAGAGAGGTGATCTCAGTGGCGCATTCTAGAGGCTCGCAAGATGGCGGAGCGTATAAACCCAGCTCGTGGCTGTGGAGTGCCATAGGTAATGTAGTGTCATTTCGTGGGCTTTGTGGTGCATTCATGTGGCAATCTGAGTAATTGGGTGTAAAAATCCGGAAGCTTAAAAGGCCGTAGTTTTCACATATATTTAGGATTTTTAATATATTGATTTTCTTAAAGCCGGCGATACTCCCCGCTTCAATAACAGATACAGCATTCCAAAGGAGACACACCCTTTCCCTTAATTCAGTGCGGGGGTGTCAGATTTAAACTGTTTTTACATGGCTGTCATTCTATACTGGAATAATATTTGCACACCAGTCTTGCCCGGCTTCTGTTCTCACAGATTACGGTCACATGAGGATCTGTGCCCCCCTCCTCCCGAATCATATATTTGTATTTAGCGATATTTATACATCAAACATAATTGACTTATTTCCTGTGTTTTTTTACAGAATCTTTCACTGTGGACTCTCTGGCGCTCCAGCACTTCTGGGCTGCAACTCCCACTGCGCTCAGCCCCCCCAAAAAAGGGATGTTGCTCACAAAGGCTGCTAAGTGTTGTAAACTCCGGCACTCCTACCACTGTATTTCCAGGTTTGTTTGTCTTTTTATAACGTTGCATTGTTATTGGGTGTTTATTGATTGTATTCATTGTTTTATACACATATATATATATCATAGCTGCCAACATCGGCCATGTTTCCAGGGACACATATTTGTTCCACATGCTGCAGAAAGAGCATGCAAAGTGCAGCCCGGCAGTATGTAGGATGGATATACGCACAGACACAATCCAATTAATTAATCATGGCAGGTCCTATGAGATCTCCATCCTGATTAATTAATTGGATTGTGTCTGTGCGTATATCTATCCTACATACTGCCAGGCTGCACTTTGCATGCTCTTTCTGCAGTATGTGGAACAAATATGTGTCCCTGGAAACATGGCCGATGTTGGCATTTATGATATATATATATATATGTGTGTGTTTGTCAATTCAGACTCAGTTCTACTAAGAAAAGGGACATCCCAACGTGGACCTGAGGTCACCCCTTGGCCACGTGTCCTGATCACTACATGCGTGGAATCCCTGCAGCATTCTCTACTCCTGGAGGTTTGTTTGTGGGCCAAGTGTTATCAGGTGTTGGCTCAGTGATAACACAGAGTGAAGTGTTACATTGTGTTAAATGGGTGAGCGCTTTCTCTCCATCTCTGTAACACCTTACTCAGTGCTTTCCCTTTTAATTGCTGCCAGCAGACCCCCCTGCCATCAGATGACCGGGTTACTGGGAGGTCATGAACCGTTGACCCGGGGGTCATAGTAAGGGCTCAGACTGCCTTTCATCTGCCTCTGTGGGGGCCTATTGAGGGGAGACTGTTTTATCAGCCTGGGAGCAATCAGTGGTATGCTGTGTATCAAAGCTTGTGAGCCTTGTGTCACTATGTGTGTCAGAGCATGTGACTGTATGTGCTGTGTGTGAGTATTTGTATTGCAGTGAGTGTTTTGTGTGACTGCTGTGTGTGTATTTGTATAGCAGTGAGTGTTTCGTGTGACTGTGCTGTGTGTGTAATTTTTATAGCAGTGAGTGTTTTGTGTGACTGTATGTGCTATGTGTGCGTATTTGAATTGCTGCCAGTGCTTTGTGTGACTGTTTGTGCTGTGTCTGTGCATTTGTACAGCAGCGAGTGTTTTGCGTCAATGTACACAATGTGCTTTACACCACTCGATCCGATCCTTGGCATTGTACTGATGTGAAGCTTGCATGCAGCTGCTCGGCCATGGAAACCCATTCCACGACGCTCCCGCTGCACATTTTTTTGTTCTGATATTAATGTCAGTGGAAGTTTGGAATCGACTTTTACCCACCATGCACCTCAGCACTCAGTGGCCCCTACTCTGTGACTTAACGTGGTCTTCCACTTCGTGGCTGCTGTCCCTAAATGCTCCCACTTTCCACTAATACCACTTACAGTTAACCGTGGAATATCTAGCAGGGATGAAATGTGACAAGCTGACTTATTGCAAAGGTGGCAGCATCCGACCACAGTACCACGCTGGAATCCACTCGGCTCTTCTGAACGAACCATTATTTCCACAAATGTTTATAAATGCAGACTGCATGCCTAGGTGCTTGGTTTTATACACCTGTGGCAATGGATCTGATTGAGACACCTGAATTCAATAATTGTGCAACCACTTTAATCTATGAGACCTCCGCGATTGCATATTTATATTTTTTATCAGCTCCTTACACTTTGGTCGTCCACACTGAACCGTCTGTGGCTTTAATAACGCAGGATTATGAGTTGTGTTAGTTCACATTGAATCATCATGGGAATTATTTGGAATGGCTGACCCACAAGGGCTGCCAAGTTATTGTATATTTGTATCCCTGCGTAAGTAAGTGTGTCCCATTGTAACACGCCGTGAGACTTGTAAATAAATAAATTTGAGGAGCAACAAAATAGTTGACTTAAAACATGTCCACCCAGAACCCCCCACCCTGCGTTTCGTGAGCGCATATGTCACTATCTCCCGTGCCAAGATGGACATAAAAATATCACACATCCCAGACATTGTGTGTTCTCCAGATCTCCGCTATGAATTAGGAAGCTCCCTTGACCTTGGCAGGTTTCTTAAATAGCTCCAGACTCCACTTCAAGCCTCAGCTGGCTCTTTTTATAAACTCGGCTTCTAAATCCTGATTTAGGAACAAACTTTTCCTCCCGGCCTCCCACGTGGCTGAGAAATGTCTGTCCCGATGTCCCCCCCCCCCCCCCCTCTCTTGGCGTCCTTCTCCTGTTCGTCTCTCTCCACTTGGATCCCACCTGGCACTCTGCCCGGACTTATTTCAAACCAGAACCGCACCCTCTCCCCCCCCCCCCCCCCCCACGTTCCCTCACTTTCCGTTTATAATGCCCACTGTGGCTTCTATTTATTTGGGACCAGTCCCTAAGCTGGTTACGAAGGGTCTTTCCTTGCCAGAAGCAGTGTCTGCCGCTCACCCCCTCTTTCTTGTAAGTCTTTCTGTCTTTTCCTTCTCTTCTAACATTTTTCATTTTATTATCTGTTTATGGATTTGAACATTTTATTTTGTGGATTTTTTTTTTTCTTAATTTTTTTTTTTTTTTCATGATTTAAGCTTTCGTTAGTACATAAAGCACAATACAAAAAAAAAAACAGCATTCCATTAATGAACAGAGCATTAAAAAAAAAAAAAAAATCTAATTTTACATTTTTTTTTAATTTACATTCCCTGCGCGTTTCGCATGGGCTATATGATCCATGAAGCGTCTAACCAATTACCGCTGATTGGCTGGTCCATTGTGTATTTTATTTGTTTTTGTTCGTGTAATGTGAATACTTTTGTCAAAAAGGTTGATCTCCATTCGACTATATTTACGTACAATTATGGAATATTAATGTTCTATGTTAGTATACACTTTTCAGTTCTCCAGCCAAAATCTGGAGAATGGAAATGGTCGATTTTCGGAATTCGGAACGTGTTTGTGAGCGATCGGCACATACCGAGTAGCCAAAATTGTCCCGAACCGAACGTTTCCAATACTTTGGTTTTCGGAGGGCCCGAAGAGCAGATTCAAAGGGATATTGAGTATTTGGAGATTTGTGAAATTATGCCCAACCTGAAACCATTTCTAGCCAGATCGGTGCATATTGGGTGGCCCCTGAAATCTCGTTTTTATGTAGCTTTAACACCACATTCACACACATCATTCCATGTTTAGATTATACATTGCTGTGTTTTAAATGGCCAAGTCCATTCTAGATCCAGGTTCCCCTTCGGTTTCACCATCCACATTACAGCAGCGGTAGGGCTTACTGTTCCACGGAATATATTTGTTCTTTATATACCGGCTTTGCTCGAATATAATGATGGGAGTTATGCAGTACCATCGTCCGTGTCTAGTTTACTATATAATGATGAGAGTTATACAGTACTATCGTCCGTGTCACTGTATAATGATGGGAGTTATGCTGTACTACCGTCCGTGTCACTGTATAATGATGGGAGTTATGCTGTACTACCGTCCGTGTCACTGTATAATGATGGGAGTTATGCTGTACTACCGTCCGTGTCACTGTATAATGATGGGAGTTATGCTGTACTACCGTCCGTGTCACTGTATAATGATGGGAGTTATGCTGTACCGCCGTCCGTGTCACTGTATAATGATGGGAGTTATGCTGTACTACCGTCCGTGTCACTGTATAATGATGGGAGTTATGCTGTACTACCGTCCGTGTCACTGTATAATGATGGGAGTTATGCTGTACTACCGTCCGTGTCACTGTATAATGATGGGAGTTATGCTGTACTACCGTCCGTGTCACTGTATAATGATGGGAGTTATGCTGTACTACCGTCCGTGTCACTGTATAATGATGGGAGTTATGCTGTACTACCGTCCGTGTCACTGTATAATGATGGGAGTTATGCTGTACTACCGTCCGTGTCACTGTATAATGATGGGAGTTATGCTGTACCACCGTCCGTGTTTGGCTCACTGTATAATGATGGGAGTTATGCTGTACTACCGTCCGTGTCACTGTATAATGATGGGAGTTATGCTGTACTACCGTCCGTGTCACTGTATAATGATGGGAGTTATGCTGTACTACAGTCCGTGTCACTGTATAATGATGGGAGTTATGCTGTACTACCGTCCGTGTCACTGTATAATGATGGGAGTTATGCTGTACCATCGTCCGTGTTTGGCTCACTGTATAATGATGGGAGTTATGCTGTACCACCGTCCGTGTTTGGCTCACTGTATAATGATGGGAGTTATGCTGTACTACCGTCCGTGTCACTGTATAATGATGGGAGTTATGCTGTACCGCCGTCCGTGTTTGGCTCACTGTATAATGATGGGAGTTATACTGTACTACCGTCCGTGTCACTGTATAATGATGGGAGTTATGCTGTACCGCCGTCCGTGTTTGGCTCGCTGTATAATGATGGGAGTTATGCTGTACCGCCGTCCGTGTCTTGCTCGCTGTATAATGATGGGAGATATGCTGTACCACCGTCCGTGTCTAGTTTACTATATAATGATGAGAGTTATACTGTACCACCGTCCGTGTCTGGCTCACTGTATAATGATGGGAGTTATACTGTACCACCGTCCGTGTCTAGTTTACTATATAATGATGAGAGTTATACTGTACACCTGTCCGTGTTGATCTCACTTCTGCAATTCCCTTGTCAATTCCCGTCTCACAGAAAGCTGCATGACGGATATATATATATAAGCCTTCCTATTAATAAGTCTCATTCCACGCATGACACTGACAACGCATCATGGCAGCGTGGCCATCACAAGACTGGACAAATGTACTGATCGTCGTGTAAATATGTTCTAAATACAGCACTGGAACATGATGTGTGAACAGAGTAATAATAAAAATCACATTTTCAAGGACAAAAGTGATGTGAATGAAAGTGAGCCATTAATTGGCATGGAGATTATTATAATCCCGTTACCCTGCAGTGTCTGCTGAATCTAACACTTTTATCATTTAAATATAGCATTAGGAATATCTTCTCTATTACTCTTCAGCGTCAGAATCCACAAATAATTATCTGATCACATCAAATTTATCATCACTGGTATTTTGATGGGGCTGCTTAACTCCAATTGGCAGTCATGTGACTTAACGTGGGGCCAAAGATAGGCTGGAAGGTCTTGTTGCCATGGCAGCAGAAAAGGCTGGGACAATCTGCCTCGTATAGCGCATAGTTGTTTTATACGGGGCGCGGTTTGTTTAAAAAAGGGATTCCGATCAGTGGCGGATGCTCCATACGTGCTAGGTGTGCGCCGCACACCTAACACGGAGCCCCCGTGCTTTTACTTCTGGGGTTAGTGTGCTCCAAGCAGAGAGCACACAAACCCCAGTTATACATCCGAAAGACGACGCTGTGTTGAATTCGGCAACAGAGTCACAAATTTTTAAAATTTTCGTATACTTTCGTATACTCTGTGCTGGCAGCACGCCTGTCACTCAGGGGCACGATACGCCCCTGATTCCGATGCACCTATACGTCCTTTTTCTTTCATATAAATAGAGTTCTAAGCACCAGAGCAGCCCAATGTTCTTAGGAGTGCAACAAGGGTTGCCACTGTCTCTTCAAAAAAATTACCGGCCATGCTACTGTCTCCATTGACTTAACATTGGGATGAAACCAATTATTTACCAGCCTGCCGGTAAAATTCCAGCCAGGTGGCAAACCTACGCGCAGCTCGTAACTCTTATCGGAAGTTCGCCTTCTACACTGGCGCCAGCACTGATTGCTCCATTATTTGGTGCTATTAGCTCTCGTGCCGGTAATATACATGGACCCCCACTGTTTTCAAGCAGAGATGAGAAGGCTGAGAGAATGGTATTTTGGGGGATAAGATACTGGTCCTCAGGAGGGAACGGTTAGCTCTGTAATACAGCACAGCATTGGAGACTTGTACCAGGTTCTGTGAGCTTTAACGAAGGTGAAGGGGTGACTGCACCTAGATGTGAGGAGACAGACCCCGGGGCCCTGTCATAGTGTATCCCCAGCCTGCCTGCAGCCGTGCTGTCAATATATTGTCACTTGCAGTTACCCACGTCTGAATGATGAGCGATCCCGAGGCGTTTGATTGACGGGACGGCCGTAAAACCCGTCTCCACACAGCTGTTTAGCGGCTGCGGCAGCAGCGGCGCATCACCCAGCTATCCTGCACTCAATCCAGCCTTTCTGAATGGTCAAACTCTGCAAAAAGCAGGCACTACCTGTGGTCATGCATTCTGTCTAGGGGTTGCCACCTTTTCTACAAAAAAAAATCCCGGTCATGCTTCTCGTCTCCATAGACTTAACACTGGCCTCAAGCCAATTTTTTTTTACCGGACAGGTGGCAACCCTGATTTTGTCCCGAATAGGAGCAGCAGGGACCCTGTCTGACTTTTGCTAATGCAGCACCCATGTTTTGTACAGTAGGCCTCCTATTTAGCTACTCCCATCACCAACAGGCAGTCAGTGGCTGAGAATGATGGCAGCTGAAGTCAGCAAGAAGACATAAGAATACACAACTCCTGTCCTGTCTTCTTTATTTGCCGGCTGGCTGAGAGTTATAAGAGTGACACCTTGACCTTGCCTTATGCCACTCTCTTTTTCTGCAGAGATGTCGTCTTATGTCTTCGCTTGATACTATACAGCCCATTAAACCCCCCCCGCCCCCCGCACAGACTGGTTCCCCTCCTGTGATCCAGGGCACATTCTCTCAGTGTGACAAAGCTGACCTCTGACCCTTCCCCTTCACTCACTGACACCAGCAATTGTGCCGGGGATTTCACGGGGATCAGACTGTGAGCGGGGCTCCCCGCGTGACGGTGTGACAGCCGTGTGACAGGGCACAGATCTGTACACAAAGGGACCAGGACGTCCCCAGGGGGTGTGATTATCAAATAAACAGAGAGGGGAACAGCCAGGAGGAAGGGGGGGGGGGGGGGTAGAGATCAAGAGCAAGCAAGGGAAACCCTGGCAAGATTTACAGTCGAAATCCCAACAGCAAACGAGGGGTTTATCATCATTATTATTTCCTTACAGAGAGCCAACTTATTCCGCAGCTCGTATTTCTGGGAATCTAGGGATCTCTATATCCTCATTACTGGCTGCATGATCTCCTCGCGGCGACCGATTCCCCACCGGGTTTATTTATAAAGTCTCCTCCTCGGCTTGAGGCTCCATCAAACAAAACATTGGCGTCTCCCCCCCCGTCCGCCCCAACCTTCTTTCGTTAAATATACTGATTTTAATTCTAGGGTGGATTACGTGGCTGAACCCATTTGGCGATGAAAGGGTTAAGCCAAAAGTGTCAACTCCGAGAGCCTATTCTATGGCACGCCAAAATGCTTTGTGGGCAGAGCAAAGGTGAAAAGCAGGTGGAGTGTAACCCCTCTCCCCCCCCCCCCCCTAAAAAAAAACACAGGTTGGCAATTAGCAAAACGGATGGGGATTTAGATAAATAACTATTGCGTTGTGAGATTTGTACTGATTGGTGCTACTTTAAAGAATCCTTCGCTTCCCTCCTCGAGGCCAACTCTTCCAAGAAACGCCAGGTGGTGGATCTCAGAAGGCCAGATTTATAGCCCCACGCATTTCGCATCTTTTATTTGTATCACAATATGGAACATCACATACATACAGGAGTATGATTAGTTTACCATGATTTGGGGACCGAGGAATTAGATGGGGCTCCTGATAGAAGTTTACACCTAGAGAGGACAGAAAGAGAGACTCATGGGAATTTAAAGGCTAGTCCATTTAGGGCCGGACAATAGAGTCCACCAGGAGGACGGACAAGTTCATGCAAGCATTAAAACACCTTTCTGCAATTGGACATATATATATATATCCCCCCAAAAACGGTCTTTGTGGATCATGCAGACTTACATACCCGGGGACACTACCTACAGTGCAGGACGATACCAGGGGTAGTTTGACATGAAAAGGTTTGTTTTTTTCCGTAGACAATATTATACAAGAATCGTTGGGATATTGAGGCCTCTGAAAGAGTCGCCAGGCGAAACGCGTCGGGTCCTGCAAGATTAATAAAGAAACATAAAGATATTCGGCGTTCCTTTCGGTATCACCTGTTTATTTTACCTAGTCGACGTTTCTTCCTGAAGGTCTCGGCCTTTGGAATGCGGTGACATCACTGGCCGCTAAAATGTTATAATGAGCAACTTTTTATACTGTATTTTATACTTTCTTCTTTTTAAACTGTATTAACATTTTTTTCCTGCCTTGGATTTTGTTTATTTTATCCAATCATTATTTTTAGCATACATTGTTAATGCTGTGATATTATTTTATTGAGTACGATATGTATTTAGATACACAATATATTATTTGACGCATAGGCGTTTCTCTGTTTTCCTTCTCATTTTGTTTCTTGATATCTTTTGATTACTTTCTTTAAGTGCAGTTGTTCCTTTGCTCCCCTTATGCCAAATCACTAGACTTTAGGAGCCAGACCGACCAATTCAGGATCCAGCCTGGTTATTTTTAGGAGCCAGACCGACCAATTCAGGAGCCAGACCGACCAATTCAGGAGCCAGACTGACCAATTCAGGAGCCAGTCTGGTTATTTTCAGGAGCCAGACCGACCAATTCAGGAGCCAGCCTGGTTATTTTTTTAGGAGCCAGACCGACCAATTGAGGAGCCAGCCTGGTTATTTTTAGGAGCCAGACCAACCAATTCAGGAGCCAGACCGACCAATTCAGGAGCCAAACCGACCAATTCAGGAGCCAGCCTGGTTATTTTCAGGAGCCAGACCAACCAATTCAGGAGCCAGCCTGGTTATTTTCAGCAGCCAGACCGACCAATTCAGGAGCCAGCCTGGTTATTTTTAGGAGCCAGACCGACCAATTCAGGAGCCAGCCTGGTTACTTTTAGGAGCCAGGGGAGACGGAACTTCTATAGAGTTCTGTGTTAAACAGTCAGAAAAACTGTGAGTTTGTCAAGCCCTGCATTTAGAAATTAGTTGTGTATCTTTCTCACATCAACTCTAGATCAGAAACTGCGAAAGGTTTTAATTATTCAAAATGGATTTCACATGTATTTTCCATTTAACTGGCCCTTTGAATGTGTATAAGAATAAATATGGATTGGGAAATGCATACTGATTACAACCCATTAAAGACAATGTATAGGTTTCCGGTATAGGAGATATATATATTTTCTCCATTTCTATTTGCCCTCTCCCTAAAGCTAAGCATTCCATTTTGCCCCAGGGTTTCTGCCTGTAACTCACAGTAATTTGCAGATTGTTAGTGTGAATATCTTCTAATTATGAATTTCCTAATGAACTTTCTCAGGCCTTGGGAATCTGACGTCCCATCTGTTTGGATACTAATACAACATAGGCAGAGAGCAGTGAACTGTCTGAACCTGTCCTGATTATGTGCAGTCAGGAGATTCCGTTACATTAGATCCAAACCCAGCATTGTCTGAGCCTGTCCTGATTATGTGCAGTCAGGAGATCCCCCTGCATTAGATCCAAACCCAGCATTGTCTGAGCCTGTCCTGATTATGTGCAGTCAGGAGATCCCCCTGCATTAGATCCAAACCCAGCATTGTCTGAGCCTGTCCTGATAATGTGCAGTCAGGAGATTCCCTTACATTAGATCCACACCCAGCCGTGGATGCCCGTGGGAGCAGTGTGTTACTGTGTGTATAGTGTGTAAGTCGTGGCTAGCCTGCCCGAGGGAGCAGTGTGTTACTGTGTGTATAGTGTGTGAGTCGTGGCTGCCCGCGGGAGCAGTGTGTTACTGTGTGTATAGTGTGTAAGTCGTGGCTAGCCTGCCCGTGGGAGCAGTGTGTTACTGTGTATATAGTGTGTGAGTTGTGGCTGCCCGCGGGAGCAGTGTGTTGCTGTGTGTATAGTGTGTAAGTCGTGGCTGCCCGCGGGAGAGGGTGTTGCTGTGTGTATAGTGTGTGAGTCGTGGCTAGCCTGCCCACGGGAGCAGTGTGTTGCTGTGTGTATAGTGTGTGAGTCGTGGCTGCCCGTGGGAGCAGTGTGTTGCTGTGTGTATAGTGTGTATAGTCGTGGCTGCCCGTGGGAGCAGTGTGTTGCTGTGTGTATAGTCGTGGCTGCCCGTGGGAGCAGTGTGTTGCTGTGTGTATAGTGGTGGCTGCCCGTGGGAGCAGTGTGTTGCTGTGTGTATAGTGGTGGCTGCCCGTGGGAGCAGTGTGTTGCTGTGTGTATAGTCGTGGCTGCCCGTGGGAGCAGTGTGTTGCTGTGTGTATAGTCGTGGCTGCCTGTGGGAGCAGTGTGTTGCTGTGTGTATAGTGGTGGCTGCCCGTGGGAGCAGTGTGTTGCTGTGTGTATAGTGGTGGCTGCCCGTGGGAGCAGTGTGTTGCTGTGTGTATGGTGTGTATAGTGGTGGCTGCCCGTGGGAGCAGTGTGTTGCTGTGTGTATAGTCGTGGCTGCCCGTGGGAGCAGTGTGTTGCTGTGTGTATAGTGGTGGCTGCCCGTGGGAGCAGTGTGTTGCTGTGTGTATAGTGGTGGCTGCCCGTGGGAGCAGTGTGTTGCTGTGTGTATAGTCGTGGCTGCCCGTGGGAGCAGTGTGTTGCTGTGTGTATAGTGTGTATAGTCGTGGCTGCCCGTGGGAGCAGTGTGTTGCTGTGTGTATAGTGGTGGCTGCCCGTGGGAGCAGTGTGTTGCTGTGTGTATAGTGTGTATAGTCGTGGCTGCCCGTGGGAGCAGTGTGTTGCTGTGTGTATAGTGGTGGCTGCCCGTGGGAGCAGTGTGTTGCTGTGTGTATCGTTGTGGCTGCCCGTGGGAGCAGTGTGTTGCTGTGTGTATAGTGGTGGCTGCCCGTGGGAGCAGTGTGTTGCTGTGTGTATAGTGGTGGCTGCCCGTGGGAGCAGTGTGTTGCTGTGTGTATAGTGGTGGCTGCCCGTGGGAGCAGTGTGTTGCTGTGTGTATAGTGGTGGCTGCCCGTGGGAGCAGTGTGTTGCTGTGTGTATAGTGGTGGCTGCCCGTGGGAGCAGTGTGTTGCTGTGTGTATAGTGTGTATAGTCGTTGCTGCCCGTGGGAGCAGTGTGTTGCTGTGTGTATAGTGGTGGCTGCCCGTGGGAGCAGTGTGTTGCTGTGTGTATAGTCGTGGCTGCCCGTGGGAGCAGTGTGTTGCTGTGTGTATAGTGGTGGCTGCCCGTGGGAGCAGTGTGTTGCTGTGTGTATAGTGGTGGCTGCCCGTGGGAGCAGTGTGTTGCTGTGTGTATAGTGGTGGCTGCCCGTGGGAGCAGTGTGTTGCTGTGTGTATAGTGGTATTATACTGTATGATGCCGCTGTGGAATACATTCCCCTGTGTGATGTAATGTCTGTACAAACAGAGGCCTGCAGCCAGCTTCTTCTAACCAAGTCCTGTTCTGTCTGAGGCCAGCTCGGGGGTCTCTGGAAAATATGGCTCTGCTCCTGCTCAGAAACATTTCCAACATGTTCTGTTTGCGTCACGTATCCCAGGCTGGTCTGGTCTGCTAGTAAAACGTCCACCTCTCTGTTTAGAGAATTGGGTCATTTTCCTAAATGTCCATTATGGTCCATATCCCATCTCTTAACAGCTACTCCTATTACTCCAGACAGGCACTCCTTATAACAGCCACATTAAAGGGACCCTGTCTCCCTAAACACTTTGAAGGGGGAGAATAAAAAAAAATAGTGAAAAAAAATTCTCTCTACATTGTGATAACAGAATTCAGGACAAATTTACTAATTCAATGGGAAATGTGACATTTGCATAACAAGTCACAGATGATGTCATAAGCAGGTGACGCCACAGACCCACTTAAACTATACTTCTCTTATTCTATACCTTATTCTATACCATTTGTGTGAAGCATACAGAGCAAACTCCCGTCCAATACCTTCCTACCTTATATTTCTACCATTCCCTATATATGATCGGCACTCAGTTTGACACATCCTACTGCTCTATATAACCTCGGGGGAAAACCCGATCCAAATATTATACCAAAAAATAATGCATGGTTAAAACAAAAAAAATATCATAGGGTCGAGGGGTGAACCCCTGACGCATTTCACAAATCGAGCCATTATTAATGAAATCTGTCTAGTCTACGGCCATTCTTTGCGCCAAGTTCTCCTTTCTCTTTTGTATGGCTGATATACATCTCTGCTCCCTGTAATGCTCCGTCAGAGAGCCCCGGGGTTTGTAAATCCTGAGTGCAGTCACTCCTGTGTGTGTCCTGGAGATAGGGTGAGTCAGGTTCCACTTGGCTGTAGGATGTTCTCCAGCTGTTTGTAAGCAGATTCCCCGCAGCTGGTGCCACACACAGAGATCCAACCACAGCAATCACTGTGTCAGCAACAGGCATATCTCAACTTGCAGCATTACACTACAGAGCAGACAGCACTGCAACAGCACCTCGAGCAAAACCGTGTGACAGCACTAAAACACAGTGTGATAGCACTGCAACAGCATTTAGAGCAAAACAGTGTGACAGCACTGCAACAGCATCTAGAGCAGAAGGGTGTGACAGCACTGCAACAACACAGTGTGACAGCACTGCAACAGCATTTAGAGCAAAACAGTGTGACAGCACTGCAACAGCATTTAGAGCAAAACAGTGTGACAGCACTGCAACAGCATCTAGAGCAGAAGGGTGTGACAGCACTGCAACAGCATTTAGAGCAAAACAGTGTGACAGCACTGCAACAGCATCTAGAGCAGAAGGGTGTGACAGCACTGCAACAGCATTTAGAGCAAAACAGTGTGACAGCACTGCAACAGCATTTAGAGCAAAACAGTGTGACAGCACTGCAACAGCATTTAGAGCAAAACAGTGTGACAGCACTGCAACAGCATCTAGAGCAGAAGGGTGTGACAGCACTGCAACAGCATTTAGAGCAAAACAGTGTGACAGCACTGCAACACAGTGTGACAGCACTGCAACAGCATTTAGAGCAGAAGGGTGTGTCAGCACTGCAACAACACAGTGTGACAGCACTGCAACAGCATTTAGAGCAAAACAGTGTGACAGCACTGCAACACAGTGTGACAGCACTGCAACAGCATTTAGAGCAAAACAGTGTGACAGCACTGCAACAGCATTTAGAGCAAAACAGTGTGACAGCACTGCAACAGCATCTAGAGCAGAAGGGTGTGACAGCACTGCAACAGCATTTAGAGCAAAACAGTGTGACAGCACGGCAACAACACAGTGTGACAGCACGGCAACAACACAGTGCGACAGCACTACAAAAGCATTTAGAGCAAAACAGTGTGACAGCACGGCAACAACACAGTGTGACAGCACTGCAACAGCATTCAGAGCAAAACAGTGTGACAGCACGGCAACAACACAGTGTGACAGCATGGCAACAGCACCTAGAGCAAAACAGTGTGACGGCACTGCAACAACATCTAGAACAACACAGTGTGACAGCACTGCAACCACACAGTGTGACAGCACTGCAACCACATAGTGTGACAGCACTGCAACCACACAGTGTGACAGCACTGCAACAGCATTTAGAACAACACAGTTCTAAGAAACTCTGCCCCCCACCATGTTTATTACGACCCTGCCTCGGGCTGCCATGTTCCTCAGCCGCCACCTTTAGATACCGCGCTTGATTTTCTGTGTTCCCTTCTCTGCGCAGCCTTTCACGATGGCATCGGGTAGCAGAGCCTGACCCAGAAAATCCCACCTACAGACAGCCTGTTACACATTGTGGCAGTGTACTGCAGTCTGTGCAAAAACAAGCAATCTAGTTTCAAGGTTGGAGAAGAAGGGTGGAAACCCCCCAAAGTGAAGAGTGACCCAGGCAAAGAGACGCTTTTACACGGTTTGGAAGCTTTTTGAAAGGTGCTCCTAGTGAGAGCCGTTTAGATATTCATGACTATTCCCAAGTAAAACTACTTGGAAGAGACCATCTCACACGACCCGATCTCTGCCATTGGTCTGCTCCTCATTCTGTGGGTGTGGCCTGGTAATGTGGGCGGAGTTACTGAACGGCGGTCTGCACAGCTTTTGCGAGTTAATGCACCATCTGTGGAATCTATTCGACCCTCGCGGTTGCAGGTTCAATTCTTGGCAGGGTCAACGCAGCCCTTCATTCTTTCCAAGACAGATAAAATGAGTACCATTAAATTGGGTAGTAGTAATGACTCGGGGACATATTGTAAGAAGAACACTTGTGGTAGTCTGTATAGGACTGCGCTACGAAGGAGGATGAAAAGGAAACTGTAGAGAGACAGCAGGCGTGAACCCCTAGGAGGTGTTCCCAATCCACTATGGCCCCTTATTCTGTTAGAGTTAACAGTACCCAACGCATTTCGCCTCAGATGCTGAATACTGGGGAGATGCAGCAACTAAATAATCACCAGACTGCATTTTTAAGAATACTTTACCCTATTCTTAATTGGCTTAAAAGGATTGTTCTGCACATCTGACACCCCTTATATATGTATATATATATATATATACCACAGGTGATTCTTACCCCCTGCAGTGCCAACACTGCGGCCCCCCCTCTTTTAGTACCCCTTCCAGCGTAACCCATATCTTTCACACTCTAGCTTTGAATTGTTAAGTGTTCAGCCTAGGGCAAAACGCATCAGACCATGCTAGCACATACAGAATTAGGGGACATAGCAAATTCTTTGGTATGGTATCCTTGCTGAGATTTAAGATGGTCATCATTAAAGCACAACTGTAGCAAAAAAATAACTTATGTTTAATTGAAAAATTGTATCAAGTACAGATGATTTATTTTTTAAATTAAATTTTTTAAGAAAAGAATATAAATTAAGCTCCTTATTGAGCCATCTTTACTCCATATAGCTCTCTCAGGGGGCAGACATGTTGGTTAGAATCTTTACTCCATATAGTTCTCTCAGGGGACAGACATATTGGTTAGAATCTTTACTCCATAAAGCTCTCTCAGGGGGCAGACATGTTGGTTACAATCTTTACTCTATATAGTTCTCTCAGGGGGAAGACATGTTGGTTAGAATATTTGCTCCATATAGTTCTCTCAGGGGGCAGACATGTTGGTTAGAATCTTTACTCCATATAGCTCTCTCAGGGGGCAGACATGTTGGTTAGAATATTTGCTCCATATAGTTCTCTCAGGGGGCAGACATGTTGGTTAGAATCTTTACTCCATATCGTTCTCTCAGGGGGCAGACATGTTGGTTAGAATCTTTACTCCATATAGTTCTCTCAGGGGGCAGACATGTTGGTTACAATCTTTACTCCATATCGTTCTCTCAGGGGGCAGACATGTTGGTTAGAATCTTTACTCCATATTGTTCTCTCAGGGGGCAGACATGTTGGTTAGAATCTTTACTCCATATCGTTCTCTCAGGGGGCAGACATGTTGGTTAGAATCTTTACTCCATATAGCTCTCTCAGGGGGCAGACATGTTGGTTAGAATCTTTACTCCATATAGTTCTCTCAGGAGGCAGACATGTTGGTTAGAATCTTTACTCCATATAGTCCTCTCAGGGGGCAGACATGTTGGTATGAATCTTTACTCCATATCGTTCTCTCAGGGGGCAGACATGTTGGTTAGAATCTTTACTCCATATAGTTCTCTCAGGAGGCAGACATGTTGGTTAGAATCTTTACTCCATATAGTCCTCTCAGGGGGCAGACATGTTGGTTAGAATCTTTACTCCATATCGTTCTCTCAGGGGGCAGACATGTTGGTTAGAATCTTTACTCCATATAGTTCTCTCAGGAGGCAGACATGTTGTTTAGAATCTTGGATCAGATCTTCACTCACCTTGGTTCAGATGAACAAAGATCTGACCCAAGATTCTAAACAAAATGTCTGCCTCCTGGTGGAGCTATATGAAGTAAAGATGGCTCAATAAGGTACTTTATTTGGATTATTTCTATATAAAATGCCTACACTTGATGCCATCTTTAAATTAAACAGAACTTTCTTTTTTGCTACTCTTGTCCTTTAACAGTACTACACTACTAGGAAGATCAGCACTTAATCAACACCCTGTTCACAAGATGATTCAGATTAAACTACAAATTAACATTTTATAAATCACATGTTTACCAGGCATGTGCAGACAATGACAGCTACTGAATATACTGTGCTAAAAAGGACTCTGTCACCTAAACATTGTATTGAAATGTAGGTAAAGACAGTTTAAGCAATGTTTAGGTGACAGGGACAATTCAAAGGCTGGGCACAGTCTGACATCGCACTTTTAAAAGAAGCCAATCTCTGCGCACGTCTGTTTTAAGAAGTAGTAGATATCAGGAATAGTAAGCCGGTGGAGTTGGTACGGACGAGTATACTAAAGAGCAAACCATTTTGAGGTTGGAGTTTAGCTTTTACTGTAATTAATGTAATGTGGGGGTGCTGGGGTGACGAGCAGACCAGACCACATCCCCAGTGACGTTACCCCCCCTCTCTGCGTCACTGGTACTGGGGGGGGAGATATTTCACTTTCACTTTGTCCTATCAGCAGTGACGACATCTGAGGTCAATACACGTAACCTGCCCTGATCTGGGGTATTTCCCCCCAACCTACAGCTGTACCTTTGAACCCTCAAACTGAGCTGGCCTCCACAGCATTAACCCATAAAGTGCCATTTCCTAGACTACTAATCCCACTAACACGAGCCAGCCTCAGTGTGATGCGGCTCCCAAGGGTTTGTTGAACTGTGACTCCTGCTTAACTGCAACCGGCCAGTTGTTGGTGGATTATGACTCCCATTATCCTCAGCAGCACTTTGGGTTGAACCATCTGCAACCCTCTCCTAGCCATCAGATTATAATTTAGCGTCCAATATCTTGAAACCCCTCCAGCCATTGTTGACCCATTAGTCTCATCACCCTGATCCAGCTGCTGTTTCCCTACAACTCACAGGCAGCTTGTTAAATAGTGTCTGACATGAGTACATCCCATTGACTTAGCTAACAGTCCTGCTTGCTGTTGGATAGAAGGGGAGTTGTATATTTTTGTGGACTTGTGTGATATTATTTTTTCTGTCCTGATCTAGGATGAAGCATGATCTGTCACAGAGAGAAGAGGAGAGGTCATAATGCCTGTAGCCAAGGTAAGAGCTTGTTTTATTGTACATGCTGCTTGTGTATTACGGCCCCGGGGTAAGATTGAGCTCCGGGTGTCTGGTCAGTTTTCCTAGTTTTGACAGTTTAAATGGAATGCTGCCTGTGCACAGTCAAGCACCGTACGTAGGCAGTAATAATGCCGGGAGCCGAGGTAGGTTGGGGGGGCGAGGTAGAGCAACACTTGAAACTAAGCTAGGGTGGGACGGGGAGCCAAGGTAGAGCGGGACCTGAAGCTAAGCTACGGTGGGATGGGGGAGCCAAGGTAGAGCAGGACCTGAAGCTAAGCTAGGGTAGGATGGGGGAGCCAAGGTAGAGCAGGACCTGAAGCCAAGCTAGGGTAGGATGGGGGAGCCAAGGTAGAGCAGGACCTGAAGCTAAGCTACAGTGGGACGGGGAGCCAAGGTCGAGCAGGACCTGAAGCTAAGCTACAGTGGGACGGGGAGCCAAGGTCGAGCAGGACCTGAAGCTAAGCTACGGTGGGATGGGGGAGCCAAGGTAGAGCAGGACCTGAAGCTAAGCTACAGTGGGACGGGGAGCCAAGGTAGAGCGGGACCTGAAGCTAAGCTACGGTGGGATGGGGGAGCCAAGGTAGAGCAGGACCTGAAGCTAAGCTACGGTGGGACGGGGAGCCAAGGTAGAGCAGGACCTGAAGCCAAGCTACGGTGGGACGGGGAGCCAAGGTAGAGCGGGACCTGAAGCTAAGCTACGTTGGGACAGGAGCCGAGGTAGAGCGGGACCTGAAGCCAAGCTACGGTGGGACGGGGAGCCAAGGTAGAGCAGGACCTGAAGCTAAGCTACGGTGGGACGGGGAGCCAAGGTAGAGCGGGACCTGAAGCTAAGCTACGTTGGGACAGGAGCCGAGGTAGAGCGGGACCTGAAGCCAAGCTACGGTGGGACGGGGAGCCAAGGTAGAGCGGGACCTGAAGCCAAGCTACGGTGGGACGGGGAGCCAAGGTAGAGCGGGACCTGAAGCCAAGCTACGGTGGGACGGGGAGCCAAGGTAGAGCGGGACCTGAAGCCAAGCTACGGTGGGACGGGGAGCCAAGGTAGAGCGGGACCTGAAGCCAAGCTACGGTGGGATGGGGGAGCCAAGGTAGAGCAGGACCTGAAGCTAAGCTACGGTGGGATGGGGGAGCCAAGGTAGAGCAGGACCTGAAGCTAAGCTATGGTGGGATGGGGGAGCCAAGGTAGAGCAGGACCTGAAGCTAAGCTACGGTGGGACGGGGAGCCAAGGTAGAGCAGGACCTCAAGCTAAGCTACGGTGGGACGGGGAGCCAAGGTAGAGCAGGACCTCAAGCTAAGCTACGGTGGGACGGGGAGCCAAGGTAGAGCAGGACCTGAAGCTAAGCTACGGTGTGACGGGGAGCCAAGGTAGAGCGGGACCTGAAGCTAAGCTACGGTGGGACGGGGAGCCAAGGTAGAGCGGGACCTGAAGCCAAGCTACGGTGGGACGGGGAGCCAAGGTAGAGCGGGACCCGAAGCTAAGCTACGGTGGGACGGGGAGCCAAGGTAGAGCAGGACCTGAAGCTAAGCTACGGTGGGACGGGGAGCCAAGGTAGAGCAGGACCTGAAGCTAAGCTACGGTGGGACGGGGAGCCAAGGTAGAGCGGGACCTGAAGCCCAGCTACGGTGGGACAGGGGGGCCGAGGTAGAGCAACACATGAAGCTAAGCTACGGTGGGACGGGGAGCCAAGGTAGAGCGGGACCTGAAGCTAAGCTACGGTGGGACGGGGAGCCAAGGTAGAGCAGGACCTGAAGCCCAGCTACGGTGGGACGGGGAGCCAAGGTAGAGCAGGACCTGAAGCTAAGCTACGGTGGGACGGGGAGCCAAGGTAGAGCGGCACCTGAAGCTAAGCTACGGTGGGACGGGGAGCCAAGGTAGAGCAGGACCTGAAGCCAAGCTATGGTGGGATGGGGAGCCAAGGTAGAGCAGGACCTGAAGCCCAGCTACGGTGGGACGGGGAGCCAAGGTAGAGCGGCACCTGAAGCCCAGCTACGGTGGGACGGGGAGCCAAGGTAGAGCGGCACCTGCAGCTAAGCTACTGTGGGAAGGAGGCCGGGATAGAGCGGGACCTGAAGCTAAGCTACGGTGTGACGGGTAGCCAAGGTAGAGCAGGACCTGAAGCTAAGCTATGGTGGGATGGGGAGCCAAGGTAGAGCGGGACCTGAAGCTAAGCTATGGTGGGATGGGGGAGCCAAGGTAGAGCGGGACCCGAAGCCAAGCTAGGGTAGGATGGGGGAGCCAAGGTAGAGCGGCACCTGCAGCTAAGTTACTGTGGGAAGGAGGCCGGGATAGAGCGGGACCTGAAGCTAAGCTACGGTGGGACGGGGAGCCAAGGTAGAGCGGGACCTGAAGCTAAGCTACGGTGTGACGGGGAGCCAAGGTAGAGCGGGACCTGAAGCTAAGCTACGGTGGGACGGGGAGCCAAGGTAGAGCAGGACCTGAAGCCCAGCTACGGTGGGACGGGGAGCCAAGGTAGAGCAGGACCTGAAGCTAAGCTACGGTGGGACGGGGAGCCAAGGTAGAGCGGCACCTGAAGCTAAGCTACGGTGGGACGGGGAGCCAAGGTAGAGCAGGACCTGAAGCCAAGCTATGGTGGGATGGGGAGCCAAGGTAGAGCAGGACCTGAAGCCCAGCTACGGTGGGACGGGGAGCCAAGGTAGAGCGGCACCTGAAGCCCAGCTACGGTGGGACGGGGAGCCAAGGTAGAGCGGCACCTGCAGCTAAGCTACTGTGGGAAGGAGGCCGGGATAGAGCGGGACCTGAAGCTAAGCTACGGTGTGACGGGTAGCCAAGGTAGAGCAGGACCTGAAGCTAAGCTATGGTGGGATGGGGAGCCAAGGTAGAGCGGGACCTGAAGCTAAGCTATGGTGGGATGGGGGAGCCAAGGTAGAGCGGGACCCGAAGCCAAGCTAGGGTAGGATGGGGGAGCCAAGGTAGAGCGGCACCTGCAGCTAAGTTACTGTGGGAAGGAGGCCGGGATAGAGCGGGACCTGAAGCTAAGCTACGGTGGGACGGGGAGCCAAGGTAGAGCGGGACCTGAAGCTAAGCTACGGTGTGACGGGGGGCCAAGGTAGAGCGGGACCTGAAGCTAAGCTACAGTGGGACGGGGAGCCAAGGTAGAGCGGGACCTGAAGCTAAGCTACGGTGGGACGGGGAGCCAAGGTAGAGCGGGACCTGAAGCTAAGCTACGGTGTGACGGGGGGCCAAGGTAGAGCGGGACCTGAAGATGAGCTATGGTGGGACGGGGGGCTGAGAGAGCATGACCTGAAGCTAAGCTACGGTGTGACGGGGGGCCGAGAGAGCGCAACCTGAAGCCAAGCTACGGTGGGAGGCCGGGATAGAGCTCGTCAGGACAGTAGGGAGGCATGTTATTATGGGGGCTCAAGGAGATGTGAACACCTGTCCCCTAGGGACATCCGACTAAGGTCAGCCACTCCCTTCACCCCTGGTGGTAAGAGTGGGTAATATGCAGACACTTCTTACAACTAACGCACATCACAGCAGTGGGGGGGGGGGGGTAATTTCTGCTTCTCACTTTGTTTTAGCAAGTGAAATTAGAGGGTAAAAGTTTTAACGGTAATATCAAAAAGTATTACTTTACTGAGAGAGTATGCATGGGATAGGCATAAGACTACCCTACATACTTAGATAAGGCCAGGGACTAATGAAAGGATTTAGAAAATCAGGCAGACTAGATGGGCCGAATGGGTCTTATCTTCCGACACATTCTATGTTTCTACAGTCCATGTTTCTAAGGCTATCTAATGTAAAGTGAGCATCCAAACACAGATTATCACGGACACTTAGACATCTGTCCCAGTACAGTGACCTCCTGACTGCAGATTACTATAGACGTGCCCATGCTGAGCTGATATCTAAGGTTGGGTGATTATCTGGTAGCTGAGGTGTAATCCATTCTGTTACTAGAATGATTCAGTATCATCAAAGGGTAAAGGTATGGTCAGCAGGGATACAAGGTTTCTCTTATGTGTCAGTAATGAGATCCCCCGCACCATTTAGCCTGTGTCTGCACAGGGGGGGGGGGGGGGGGGTAGGTGGAGGAATGTCATATTATTGTAGTATAAGGTTACAGGAGTCTGGTCATTTCCTGGTCCCAAACCTCTTGACCCCCACATGTATTGCCTGGCTGTCTGGACTTTACTGCTCTTTAATCCTCCAGCCCCATAAACAGACAGTCACTTAGATTCTTAGATTTGTGGCACCTTCGCAGAGGCCGAGGGACCCCTAATTAGTTGCCCCCCTCACCCCTGTAGACCACGTGTTGCACTGCGTATTCCACATGAAAGAATCTCTAACTACCCCAGTCTGCAATGTCTTTAGAAGTAAAAGCAGAAATAATTTCTATTGCCAGAAATAGCAGTTATTTCTTCCATTAAAATCACCCCATCACCTAAACCTGGCTTATGTGTACTTTCAAAGTGTCTGTGGCGTCTCCTGTTTGTGACATCATCTTGCTGCCTGATGCGCAAATGAAGCTCTTTCAATGGGCAAAGTGCAGTTACATAACGGGCTGCATGGTGATGTCATTAACAGGAGACACATTTGGAAAAAATATATTTTGATGCATTTTCTGATACAATGTATACATATTTCTTATTCTCTAAATTTACAGTATAAAAGGTTTAAGTAGATCTTGTCCCTTTTAAATTGACAAGACTCTCTGCAAGAAGGTTCCAGCAGTTTCCCTAAACCTTGCACCTCTAGTTAGCTATGACAGGTATCTCTTGTCTTGTGAATTCTTTAATACAGGCGTTCCTTTGAATCCCATTAGAACAACACCAGATAAATCTAGCCTGTCATGTATAAAGAAGATGTCCAAGTTAAAGGATCGCTTGGGACTTGGGACTGTCCCACCAAGATCGGGACACTTGGGAGGTATGCATTATGCATCTGCCGCAAAGACGGAAATAGCTTAAACATTTGTATTTTGTTTTCCCAGAAAGCCAGATGCACATTGCTCAAGCGCGGGCCACTAACCCGGAAAAAAAATTATTAAAAAAAAACAGGACTCTCCCAGAAACTCTGGGTCTGTTGGCAACTATGTATCAGCACACATGCTGTACTTTGCTGATGGTAAAGGAGTATAATGTTTAATTGCCAGCCTTCTCCGATAATCCCACGACCATAATCTATTTCTAGAAATAAATACTGTGGGGTTATGTATCAAGAGTGTTACTGGGGGAAAGTTCCAAATGTGGAGCAATCACCATAGAAACCAATGGAATGTTATAGCTTTGCCCGTAGCACAGTTACTTGTACAGTAAGAAAGCTTCCTTGGTGCTTACCCTTCTCAGTCAATGTGGTCACTTGAAATCCAACATACACCACTTGAGAACAGGTTAGGGAAGCAAGTGTGTGAGAATCAGGAGCAGTCTTACATGGCGTGTTACATGCACCATGCCAGGCTATTAAGACAGGATCGCAGGGAATTGATATGGCAATCTCAAACATGAGGCCAAAGTAGGAGAGTTGGAAAAATTCTCCAATGCAGCTGAATGGGAGAATTTTTCCAACTCAGCTACTTTGGCCTTAGGTTTGACATTGCCCTCTCAATTCCCTGCAATTCTCTCTTTATTGAGTAGACCCTTTACTCTTTCTATCTAGGAATCTAGGATTTCTTCTCTGTCAAGGATTAACTACTGTGGCCAGGTTTTTATGTATCTAAGAAATGATCAAACTACCCTTTAACCAGTCTGTTATGTAACTCCTTGTATCCAGAGCTAGCCCTCAATATCCTGCTCCTTCCTTCAGTAAAAGCCCCCTTATCCTAATCTAACCAAATACAGGGCTGGTCCTCACTACCTGCCCCTTCCTTCATTGAATAGCCCCCTTTATACCATTACATCTGTTACTATGGCTAGCCATAAATTTACCTGCATCCTTCTGTCACTCTCTCCCTCTACCCCTTCCTTAACTACAAACACCCTCCCTATACCACCTGTATCCAGGGCTAGCCCTCAATTACCTGCCCCTTACTTCACTAAAAACCCCTTCCCACCTGTATCCAGGGCTAGCCCTCAATTACCTGCCCCTTACTTCACTAAAAACCCCTTCCCACCTGTATCCAGGGCTAGCCCTCAATTACCTGCCCCTTACTTCACTAAAAACCCCTTCCCATCTGTATCCAGGGCTAGCCCTCAATTACCTGCCCCTTACTTCACTAAAAACCCCTTCCCACCTGTATCCAGGGCTAGCCCTCAATTACCTGCCCCTTACTTCACTAAAAACCCCTTCCCACCTGTATCCAGGGCTAGCCCTCAATTACCTGCCCCTTCCTTCACTAAAGACCCCTTCCCACCTGTATCCAGGGCTAGCCTTCATTTACCTGCCCCTTCCTTCACTAAAGACCCCTTCCCACCTGTACCCAGGGCTATCCCTCAATTACCTGCCCCTTACTTCACTAAAGACCCCTTCCCACCTGTATCCAGGGCTAGCCCTCAATTACCTGCCCCTTCCTTCACTAAAGACCCCTTCCCACCTGTATCCAGGGCTAGCCTTCATTTACCTGCCCCTTACTTCACTAAAGACCCCTTCCCACCTGTATCCAGGGCTAGCCCTCAATTACCTGCCCCTTCCTTCACTAAAGACCCCTTCCCACCTGTATCCAGGGCTAGCCTTCATTTACCTGCCCCTTCCTTCACTAAAGACCCCTTCCCACCTGTACCCAGGGCTAGCCCTCAATTACCTGCCCCTTACTTCACTAAAGACCCCTTCCCACCTGTATCCAGGGCTAGCCTTCATTTACCTGCCCCTTACTTCACTAAAGACCCCTTCCCACCTGTATCCAGGGCTAGCCCTCAATTACCTGCCCCTTACTTCACTAAAAACCCCTTCCCACCTGTATCCAGGGCTAGCCTTCATTTACCTGCCCCTTACTTCACTAAAGACCCCTTCCCACCTGAATCCAGGGCTAGCCCTCAATTACCTGCCCCTTACTTCACTAAAAACCCCTTCCCATCTGTATCCAGGGCTAGCCTTCATTTACCTGCCCCTTCCTTCACTAAAGACCCCTTCCCACCTGTACCCAGGGCTAGCCCTCAATTACCTGCCCCTTCCTTCACTAAAGACCCCTTCCCACCTGTATCCAGGGCTAGCCTTCATTTACCTGCCCCTTACTTCACTAAAGACCCCTTCCCACCTGTATCCAGGGCTAGCCCTCAATTACCTGCCCCTTCCTTCACTAAAGACCCCTTCCCACCTGTATCCAGGGCTAGCCTTCATTTACCTGCCCCTTCCTTCACTAAAGACCCCTTCCCACCTGTACCCAGGGCTAGCCCTCAATTACCTGCCCCTTACTTCACTAAAAACCCCTTCCCACCTGTATCCAGGGCTAGCCTTCATTTACCTGCCCCTTACTTCACTAAAGACCCCTTCCCACCTATATCCAGGGCTAGCCCTCAATTACCTGCCCCTTACTTCACTAAAAACCCCTTCCCACCTGTATCCAGGGCTAGCCTTCATTTACCTGCCCCTTACTTCACTAAAGACCCCTTCCCACCTGTATCCAGGGCTAGCCCTCAATTACCTGCCCCTTACTTCACTAAAAACCCCTTCCCACCTGTATCCAGGGCTAGCCTTCATTTACCTGCCCCTTCCTTCACTAAAGACCCCTTCCCACCTGTATCCAGGGCTAGCCTTCATTTACCTGCCCCTTCCTTCACTAAAGACCCCTTCCCACCTGTACCCAGGGCTAGCCCTCAATTACCTGCCCCTTCCTTCACTAAAGACCCCTTCCCACCTGTATCCAGGGCTAGCCTTCATTTACCTGCCCCTTCCTTCACTAAAGACCCCTTCCCACCTGTATCCAGGGCTAGCCCTCAATTACCTGCCCCTTCCTTCACTAAAGACCCCTTCCCACCTGTATCCAGGGCTAGCCCTCAATTACCTGCCCCTTCTTTCACTAAAAACCCCTCCCCATCTGTACCCAGGGCTAGCCCACCTTTACCTGCCCCTTCCTGCACTAAAAAACCCATTTACCCCTCCCCATCTGTACCCAGGGCTAGCCCACATTTACCTGCCCCTTCCTTCACTAAATCAAACTCCTTATACCCTGCCCCCCGTGCATCAAGGCGCTACTTACCCCTTTATCCTGAGTCACTTGTGTCCAAGAGTAACCCTAACTGCCCCCTCTTTAATAAAAGCCCCTTTACCCTCCTCTGTGCCCAGGTAGGACTAGCCCTTCCATCTCAGCGTGCTGCCACTGACTGCCCCTTGGCTTGGCTCTGGCAGCTGCCCCTTTCCCTCTTCCTATTGCCCCTCGCTCGCTCCGTGACGTCTCTGCCATGCGTCGGTCAGGAGGAGGCTGTCTCCATGGCGACGCGGTGTGCTGGGTGACGTCATGAGGGGGCGGCACCCCGCGGCGTGGGCGTCCCGCGGGTGTAATGCGAGCAGGGGGGAGGAGAGGAGGAGAGCCCGGGGCCCGAGCAGGAGAAGAGATACAGACAGGAGCCAGGCACCGAGAGGAGAGCACAGCCAGGAGCAGCGGCACAGGCACACAGCCATGAAGACCCCGGCAGAGCCAGGTAACACAACTATTACACACACTGCAGGCAACTACACACAAAGTAACACACACTGCAGGCAACTACACACAAAGTAACACACACTGCAGGCAACTACACACAAAGTAACACACACTGCAGGCAACAACACACAAAGTAACACACACTGCAGGCAACTACACACAAAGTAACACACACTGCAGGCAACTACACACAAAGTAACACACACTGCAGGCAACTACACACAAAGTAACACACACTGCAGGCAACTACACACAAAGTAACACACACTGCAGGCAACTACACACAAAGTAACACACACTGCAGGCAACAACACACAAAGTAACACACACTGCAGGCAACTACACACAAAGTAACACACACTGCAGGCAACTACACACAAAGTAACACACACTGCAGGCAACTACACACAAAGTAACACACACTGCAGGCAACTACACACAAAGTAACACACACTGCAGGCAACTACACACAAAGTAACACACTTCATGCAACTACACACAAAGTAACACACACCGCACACAAAGTGTAACACACACTGCATACAACTGCACACAAAGTGTAACACACACTACACACAAAGTGTAACACACACTACACACAAAGTGTAACACACACTACACACAAAGTGTAACACACACTACACACAAAGTGTAACACACACTACACACAAAGTGTAACACACACTACACACAAAGTGTAACACACACAACTACACACAAAGTGTAACACACACAACTACACACAAAGTGTAACACACACAACTACACACAAAGTGTAACACACACACTTCACACAACTACACACAAAGTAACACACTACACACAAAGTAACACACTACACACAAAGTAACACACTACACACAAAGTATTATGCACACAACTACTCACAAAGTATTACACACACTGCACACTACACAAAGTAACACACACTAGATACAACTACACATAAAGTATTACACACTTCACACTCAGTGTAACACACACAACTACACACTCAGTGTAACACACACAACTACACACTCAGTGTAACACACACAACTACACACTCAGTGTAACACACACAACTACACACACAGTGTAACACACACAACTACACACACAGTGTAACACACTACACACAACTAGAACTACACAAAGTATTACACACACTGCATACAACAACAGTACTACACAGTCACACACAGCTACCAATACAAAGTGTATCACACACAACTTCTGCACACAACTATTAATACAACAAGTCACACACATAACTACACAAAGTGGATCACAATCCATACAAATACTGCTACTACACAAAGTGGATCACACATTGCCAGCTCAAACTATTAAACAAAGTACAGCTGCAACACAACGTTTACACACAAACACTCACAACTACTACACAAGCTATATTACAACAACCGTGCCAATCCATGCTGTCAAACACAACTTTTGCACATAGTGCGTGTTTAACACAACGTCTGCACAAGTTAACACAGGCTAGACACAGACCCCTTTCATTACACAGGAGGAGGACTGGGGTATAAGATGACCATAACACACATTACTGACACACAGCCCAGCGTAATGTACAGTGGGGCACACAAGTACCCCTGCAGGGTAACCCAGATCCCCAACTGTTAGTAGTGTAATTTGAAGATACAAACAACACACAGTGCCATAGATCCCTCTCCCTCCTACACACAGACACACTGTGCTAACAGTTCACCCAGCATCGTGGATCACACTTGTTGCTTCGCAGCGCAGTGCTCTTGTTTAGGGGATTGTGTGCATTAGTGCTGTGTGGTTGTGTTGGTTTCTTGTGCATTCTTTGCACGGTTGTGATGCTCCGCTTAGTGTGAGTCACACTGTGTGTTGTTTATTTTTTTTTCCAGTCGTTTACTGCAGATCATGATGCTTTAATGTCTGTCTCCAGCAGTGGATGAGTGGGGGGCACCATGGGAAATGTAGTCATCCGTAGCTGGAGTGTCAAAGGTTAGCCATCCCGGCTTTAGTGGTCTGCTCAGGTCTAGGGGAACCTTGACACCGGGGGCAGTAGTCTGTTTTCAGGCTCCCCGCCGGACGGATACAATGTATCCGAGCTCAACGTTCCAAATGGAACTTTTTTGTTTCCGACAAACAACGTGCTCTTAAGGTGGCACTGCCGGCGGGGCCAGAGCATTCCTTCCTGCTCTGCCGGCGTGTTGTGTGTTTTTTTTTTTTTTTTTTTTTTTAAAGGCACAGGACCTTCAAAGTTTTACACAAAGCTTATATCCTAATTTTGCTTCGTCGAATCGATCTCATGGCGTATATTAACTTCTTAACTCGCCTGGGGATCGGCAAAGCAATGTTAATGTAGGCCAGTCTGATAACAAAACATCCAAGCGTTTTGACTAATCTGTAGCATTGCAGCGGTAGTGGATTCATGGTTTTTCTTCCCACGATTCTTAAGCCAGCCATAGCTCAAGCTGGAAATCATAGTAAGTTTTAGTCCCGTGCCAAATGTTGGCCACCAGGAGCCAGTCTCCTTGTCCTCTTTAGATGAGTGTTAAGTGTCATTGTTATTTTTAATTTATTTTCTACATGGAGATTTCTGCTTTTCATTCCAGCCATTTCCCATTATGCTCAGCCAGCTATTTCAGTCCGCAACAGCAGTGTGCCAAAGATTAGCCATCAGTAGTGCTGCTCTCACTCGTGGATTTTGTTTGTATTTTAATTCTTGATTGACTTCCTCATCCTCTTCCCCCAGTGCTGGGGAGGCCTCTAAACTGATTTCCTCTCCTGTGAAACTTTTTATAATGTATTTGGCAGTACAGACACGACCCCCCCCCCCCCCCCCCCCCCCTAACTGTGAATATATATATATATATATATATATATATATAGAAAGCCTAGCTCCATGTTGTCATTTTCTGTATATTCGCTTCTATATTAGTCTATAATACAAGACTGTTTGCACTGCAAAGACAGCTATTCAATCCTAAAACAAACACCTCTATATAGCAAGTTTTTACAAACAGGACCCTCATGCCTGTCTATCATTAGCCCCTATCTCTACTCCACATGAATACATTGCTCTGGAAGTCCTGTGGACATAAGTCTTAAAGTGTAAACGCACTTCTTTTTTTTTATTTGTCTAGCTAGATTATAGTAGTACCTTTTTTTTTAAATGTGTATATTTTATTACAACACAAACTGTTCTGTACAGTTTTAAGTAAAGTATCAAATTTCCCTGGGTTTTAAAAAAATAAAAAAAAATGTTTCCCAACGCATTCTCAGGTGTAGGTTTAAGTGCTGTGCTAAGTGTCAAACTCCTAAAAATAAAAATCCACCAATGCATTTTCAGGTATGGGCTTTATTTGTTTGATGACACAGGCTGTCATGTATGCTGCCCAATCTCCCTCCTTTTCCTTTGTAATAGTTTAGTTGTAACCCCTCTCTCCTTCTATTTGGCGCCACCTTAAACTCCCCTCCCTTCTCTGGGTAGCCTGATTGTCTGTCTTTTGGAATTTGAAGCCTCTTCTCCCCCCCCCCCCCCCCCCTTCATCTGCATTAGCTTTTCCCCCCCCCCCCCCCCCCCCCTTCACCCTTCTTCCCAAACTCTATTCTGCTTCTGTTAAAACATGCTATATTTGAGGCTCCACCATCTATTCAATCACTTGATTTGGATGTCTGAGAATTTATATTCCTGCAATATCCTGGCAAAGACTTCACCTTACAGACTTTTCCAAAACCCAGCCCGTCTTAAAATAAAAAAAGGGGGGTGGTGTATGAGACATAGCAAGGTATCTTGGCCTCTGTGTACTTCCAATAAAATCCTGTAAAGTAGTGACTGCACTATCATTTTTTTTATTATTATTATTTTTTTGTCATGTTATCCAATTCCCGGGAAGGAAATAAAAAAAAATCAGCCGTGTGATTTTTCCAGCCAGACACCCTGGGCTCAGTTTATATTCTTTCTCTCTTTATTTATTTTTTTTTTAAATAACTTTTGCCAGCTGTTATTTGTGGTCTTGTAGGAGTTAAACTCCTCTGTTAATCTGCAGGCCCAGACAAATGGAAATTCCTTATAAAGTTTCCACTGTTTTAAAAGCTGAAATGTGTGTGTGTGTGTGTGTGTGTGTGTGTGTGTGTATATATATATATATATATATATATATATTTTTTTTTTTTTTCCTGTAGACTGGATCTTTAACAGCAGTGCTGGTATCAGAGTGATGTAATGTTAGCTTTTCAAGTCAAGATTGAATTCCAGCCTTTTAGCTTTTGGCTCAAGGGATTAGAGAGAGGGTGGTGTGGTTTGGGATAGGGGAGAGGGGAGGGAGTGTGTGGGGAAGTGGAAGGGGGGGAGGCTGATTGATTTTAAAGGGATAGCTCTACCAAATCATCTTCACTTTCTCCCAGTCTAACACTGCCCAGGGCAAGTTAAGGTTTCCTCTCTTAGTCTGGGCAAGAGACCGACCAAAGGGTGGGCACCCTGATTAAAGAGTTAGGACACAATGTCCAGGGGGAAGGGGGGGGGGGGGGGGGGGAGTGGAAAAGCAAACTGGTGGTGCCTGTCAGACTATAAAAGACAAAAGCCAGTTTGCAATGAGGGGATCTGTGTGTGCTTTAGATATGCAGATTGTAGAGAAGGTGAAAAGGACTCTCACAATTGTAAATTCTATTTATGTTCCTTTTTTTTTGTTTTTTAAATATATAGATATATAAAAGAATCAGTATACTCCCAAAAACTCAAGGTTGTACCTTTTTTAATCCCAGGGGGTTTTACCTGGGTGTACAAAGCCAAATCTCAGCATTGTTATTCAACTGGCATTATTTTTTTTTCTATTTCCTAGTGACGTTTGTTTAAAATAGCATCTCCAGTAAACATCAGGAATCATTTGGCTACTTGGTTGTAGAAAGGGTTGTCCAGCGATGCAGTGTGGGTAATATCAGTTATTCTGATCAGTCTAAAACATAGTTTGTACACTATTAAATGGTTTGTGTGTTATGGGTGGCAGTTTAATTTGTATATTCAAGTTTAAAAGAAATTGTAAACAAAAAACACATTTTACATTTTTGCTGACATATTGGTATTTTATGTTTTTTTTAATTTAATAGTAACTATGATCTCACCAATAGTTTAATGAAGACTGGTCTGAAAAAAAAAAATCCTTTTTTTTTTTAAATTTATTTTTTTTAGTAGTAAGTGGAAGTTTATTTATTTTCTCCAGATCCGGCATGCTTGTAAATTTACACACACTATAAGAGCCTCTGCTGTATTGTTGCGTTAAAAAAAAAACTCTGAGAAAGATGTGTAGTGGGGGGATTCTTAAAAAAAAAAAAACAATCTTTAATTCAGCATAGTGTTAAGCCTAACACTAGGTCTCCTGTGATTTTTGGTTTGCCAGACCAAAGTCCCTTTTCAAATCATTGGATTTTACACTCGGCCTACCTGTTACCTGTTTACAGTGTGTACAGCGCCGCAGTGCTGGAACCGAAACGGTTAAAGGTTTGGCCTTGCCGTATGTCCCAGCTGGCACTTTACACGTGTGCAGCGTGTATAATGCATTTTTTTTTTTTTTTTTTTTTTTTACACGCATGTGTAGCTGCATCTCAATACATACAGGGCTTTATTTTTGAATGAGAGAATTGCACAGAGAAGGGAATTTCAGACTTAAGACCAAAGTAGCCGAGATGGGGAGAAAAAAAAAAATATATATATATATATTGGCAGGTGTTTCTGTCTAGGACTCCGGCTTGCTATGTAGTACCACCTCTTGGCAAGCTGTTCCGCAGAGCTTGCAATCTCTTGCCCTATTCACAGTAAGCCGGTAAAGACTTCTCGGTGTATATGTTTGCTTAATTGGTTCTGGTTAAAGCCCCCACAGGTGATGGTGTCGGGGTGTATATATATATTTTATTTTTTATTTTTTTTATGCCTGTTGAGTAGTCACGCTTTCTGTGGAGGAGACCAGCGTGGGTGCTCTCCTGTGTACCCCCACAGCTCCGGCTGTGATTGGGAAAGGGAGGTGGGGGGGTAGGGTTTGCTCTTGTGTAGGCAGCACAAGTGTTGTAACACAAGTCTGTCAGTGGGATGATGCAGTCACTGTGTTGGCAAGTCTTCTATAAGGTAGAAACCTGTCAGGAGCGAGCGAGTGTGTCACAAAACATCTTTATCTTTTACGCTGTTATTATTTTCGTCTGTATGTGGGCTTGCAGGATCTTTGTGTCCTGGTTTGTGTAGATCTCCTTTTCAGAAAGGAGGCAAATTTTTTTTTTTTTTTTTTTTCATCGCGCCTCTGTTTTGAAGAAAGCTGCGGACCCCCCACACTGATGCTTCTTCCGAGAAGTGGAGGCTGGCAGTCCACATTACAGCAAGGATCCCAGGCTAGCTGAGGATCATAGGGGGCTGTAGAGCAGCTTAGTCGTTTAATAATATCTCTCCGGCCAGCGATGGACTAAACAAGGCCTGACCTATATTTGTAGATGTCAAATCAGAATTTAGGAGCCATTCTCATTTTTTCCTTTTTTTTTTTTTTTTCTCTTTCCTATAAAAAAAATATTTCTATAGAGTTCGAGGTAAACGGGGAACGTTAGGAGCCGGCATGAGATATTTTGACTTGACTTCTGGGATTTGTCCCATAGATTCTGTTAGTCTTATGACCGGGAGGATATTGTTGTTGAATGGCACATCCTGTACATGTGTAAATAGGATATGTTTGTGTTGCATTTAGTTTTTCTTTTTGTTTGTTTTGTTTTTCTGTTTTCCTGCCAATCCATCTGAATGTTTTGGGAAGCAGGGATCCTCTCGCTGCCCTTTAAGATCTTTCAGCTAATTGCAGAGCTCGTCCCTTTTTGGTAAAGAAATCCTATTTATACAGCGGTAATTAAATCATATTTGGACAGCGGACCTGCAGGGCTGTTACCCCATAGATGGAATGCATTCTGTGTATTTGGGAGTGTGCTGCATGTAACTGGCTATCTTATCTCCCCCCCCCCCCCCCCCCCTCACTGCAAGGCCAGCATCCCATCACATGTGCTTTTATTTATATACTAGTGTGTAATAGAGCAATACGCACAAATAGTGTAAAGTGAAAGTTGGTCAAAATAAAGAGGGATAATAGAACAGGATGCCACGATTTGAGACTTGAGCAGGGGTTTTCTAAAAACAGTCCACACCCCCATTGTGGACTACTGGGGGGTGCATGAGGGCTGGTTTGGGAACCACTGGACTAACAGTTGAGAGATCATGGAAGGAAGTATAAAAAGATTCAGACAGAAAAGAGCAGTAGATGCCTGGAGTAACCTTCCAGTGGAGGTGGGAAAGACTAGCACTGTAAAGGGACTCTTGAATGACCACGGCTATTCTGAATACATGTGCTTTTTCCCTACTAGATGTATCGGTTTGGGCACATATTAAACCAGTGCCGCAAAGAGCTTACAATCTGATTTGATGATGGCCTTGCAGCGTGATTTGACATAGAAACATAGAATGTGTCGGCAGATAAGAACCATTCGGTCCATCTAATCGGCCCAATTTTTTTTTTGAGTACTTTTATTAGTCCCCCGTTCCTGGTCTTATAGCTAGGATAGCCTTATACCTATCCCACGCATGCTTAAACTCCTTCACTGTATTAACCTCTACCACTTCTACTGAAAGACTATTCCATGCATCCACTACCCTCTCAGTAAAGTAATCCTTTCATTAGTCCCTGGCCTTATCTTATATCTAGGATAGCCTTATACCTATCCCACGCATGCTTAAACTCCTTCACTGTATTAACCTCTACCACTTCTACTGGAAGACTATTCCATTCATCCACTACCCTCTCAGTAAAGTAATACTTTCATTAGTCCCTGGCCTTATCTTATATCTAGGATAGCCTTATACCTATCCCACGCATGCTTAGACTCCTTCACTGTATTAACCTCTACCACTTCTACTGGAAGACTATTCCATACATCCACTACCCTCTCAGTAATGTAATACTTTCATTAGTCCCTGGCCTTATCTTATATCTAGGATAGCCTTATACCTATCCCTTGCATGCTTAAACTCCTTCACTGTATTAACCTCTACCACTTCTACTGGAAGACTATTCCATGCATCCACTACCCTCTCAGTAAAGTAATACTTTCATTAGTCCCTGGCCTTATCTTATATCTAGGATAGCCTTATACCTATCCCACGCATGCTTAAACTGCTTCACTGTATTAACCTCTACCACTTCTACTGGAAGACTATTCCATGCATCCACTACCCTCTCAGTAAAGTAATACTCTCATTAGTCCCTGACCTTATCTTATATCTAGGATAGCCTTATACCTATCCCACGCATGCTTAGACTCCTTCACTGTATTAACCTCAACCACTTCTACTGGAAGACTATTCCATACATCCACTACCCTCTCAGTAAATCTGTTTGTAACATATTTGTAACATATTCAGTATCGCTTTACAAACCATTGCATTGAGGAGGTCCGAACTGTAGTTATCCATGCGTGCTGTGCCCACCCCATGTACCTACTTTTATTTTTGTCTTTTATACATTATTCTTTATACTTTCTTTCTTTTCCTCCTCATTCTTCTATTCATCCCGTAATATTCCCCAGCATGCCCTTCTTCAGGTTTTGGTATTATAAAAACGTAAACATGGTCGAAAGGCCAATGCTGGACTTGGTTCCACCCATGACCCCCTGTAGAATGTAGCTTTTAAGGTTTGTTTAATTGTACTTTTTTTATTTTTATTTTTTTAAACACGATGGATTGTTTGTGATCGGTTTGCTTTAACAGAATACTCAATCTACAAACAATATATCTCCTTTTGAAACTTTTTTTTTTTTTTTTTTGTGATTTTGTTTCTTTTCTTTTTTGATTCTTGTTTTGTTTTGTTTTTTTTTGTGTTTTTTGTTTTGTTTTTTAACCTGTGACGGAAGACTCCGCATCATAATTAGTGTCAATCTCATTTCAAAAGTGCATTACTTCTCCCAGCTCCTGTATTTGTCCCACCCCTGGTTTGCACAAGATTAAAGTAAGGGATTCCGAGGCAAAAGTCTGAAGATTATAGTATTGCTATAATGTGTTTTTAATGAAGGGGCGAAAGCCCCAAAATAGTTGTGATGAGGCAGAAGGCCATTTCGGCCTTATTAAAAGTTATTGGGTACCATTTCCAAGATGCTGCTCCTCAACTTTTGCAAAAGAAAAGACTAAAAAAAGTCATCATATGAGAGAGAGTCAGCCAGTCAGTCAAGCGACTGGCTGTCATTGGTCAGTAGCCGTGTTCATTGTGCCATAAGTAACCAATCGCTGGTGAGGAGATGCTCTTCAAGATGGCAGCCTTGAACGTAAATCCCTTTTCCAGCTTTCTCCCTGGGGGCATCATTAAAAAAGAAATATTGGACATAAGCTGGCTTCTGGCTAATTGAAAGTCGTCGAGAAGGTCAACGCCCAACTTTTTACACCTTTATAACAATCAAATGATTTAATACCAAGAGGCAAGAGGAGTTACCGCTCATCCCGTTCCTTGAACCGCGGGTCTGGAGACCGTGTCCTGGCACAGGGGTTAGAATTATACCAAGGCTTTCAATGAACCACTCGGGTATAAAAACCTTCTCACCCGTGGCAAGTTCTCCTCTGGAGGGAGTTGACAAGCTTGTTTAATTCTCACCCTCTGCCCCTTGGACCCTCGAGCGAATCGCTTTATCACCTCTGGAGCGGACAGCGTGAACAAGATTGTAAATCTATGGATCCGAGTCTAGCTACACCACACGTACAAAAAAAAAAAAAGTACGTGCGATGAGTAGACTTTATCATGGACAATTTTTACCGAGAAATCTCACTAGAAGGCTAAAGAATTGGTTCCATTTACGTTGGCAGATGCTCGGAGACACTCTTTGGTGATGCCAAACTTAATAGTATGGCTCGGATATATTCCAGACTCTTTAGGCCACAGTTTGAGAAATCACAGAGCCAGGGTCTTTAGCTCCCAAAATCCTTGACTGCTGGCTTTTTAACGTAGAAATCTATGGAATATACCATTTCCCTGGCTCCTAAAACTAAACAGACTGATTCCCGAACTGGACTATTTGTTTCTAAGACTTAAGGGAAATCTACATATATGAGGATTGGGGGGGTTCTTTTGTCTGTATAAGGGGGTATTTTGCTGAATCGTTTGTAATGTTTCAACCACCAGCTATCTTTCTGTGAGATTCTCCACCGAATTAAAGAAACTATTCTTGCTCCAAGCGTAATCCTTTTTGCATCTGTGTTGCTGCCTACCCCCTTTCCCCAGATTGGAAAGTTAGCGTTGGAGCTGGTCTGATTGGATAAGTCTATCTCTGCACACATAGGAGGAATGTGTACACCCGGAGATAATTTCTAGACTTTGGAATTAATTGACTTTTTTTTTTTTCTCTCCTTTTTTTTTCTTGGAGTTGTAATCATCCGGGCAGATTGCGTGTGGTTATTGTCTTTGTAGGTTATATGTTTGCATATGATATAGGTAAATAGATATATGTTGAAAAGGTCATGTCTCGGAGCAGTAATGATGTGTATCAAACCATTAAACTATTTGCTGATGATCCAAGGCTTGCCAAATCCAAGACCGTGGTAATTAAAACAGCTTCTTCATTCTATGTGGAACGTTTAGTATAGCTCCATTGGCCTGGCTCCTATAAAAAAATTAAAATAATGAGGAACAATTTCCAGATGGTTTGAAGAGAAACAGGGAAGCAGCTATTTAAATCGTGCAATTTTGTGATTTTAATCCATAAATATATCCACTTTAGCAATGATGGTACAAGGAACATGTTTTCCATCCTTATCTGCAACATAGGCTGGCTCCTAATCTGTGTTAGTAAAAAGATTCCACATATATGGGGGTTTCCATTTAAATCCCCCCCCCCCCCCCCCCCCCATCCTTACATTCATGTGGATAAAATAATGATACATTTTTATTCGTCCCCATTACTTCCACATTAATGTACAGCGTTTGAGACGCACTGTGTTGCCATTGGCTCCTCCCCATTTGGCAACATCAGGACTCTAGATTGTCAGGCTTCAATGCTATTGGCATGGGTAGATTGCTTGATCTATTGAACCCAAGCTATAGCAAATCAGTAGTCTTTATCTGACCCATGATACCAGAGGAGGCCCAAACATATTCCCATGCACAAGAAGCATATTGCAGTTGTTAAAGTGTTTACTGCCCCTTTAACGTAGACCAGCTGCCTCTTATGAGGCATCATGGCTGCCCCCATTGTTCCTATTTTATTAAGTCAGGGCTGGGGAGCCAGGGCTCCTAAAATCCCTGCTGCTGGCTCTTAACTTTTTTTGATTGATTTACATTGAACTCCATGGAAGTTCCATTTCCCTGGCTCCTAAAAAATAACAACCAGGCTGCTGGATTGGTCTGTCTGGCTACTAAAAGCTGCAAATATTTGTGGTGGGTCAAGAGGCTCAACTTTCTCGGCAGGGGAAATTATACACTTTCCATCCTATAGAGAAACCACTAATCTTCATAATGAATGTGATATTGACAAGGAACAGATCATAGCTAGATTATTGTGTGTGTGTCTCTGTGTGTGTTTGTCTTTGTGTGTCTGTCTGTGTGTGTGTGTGTTTTCAGACGAGGTTTTAGTGTTCCTGGAAAGATAATTACAATGATGGTTTGTCTATGTATTTAGTCCCTCGCCTGCTGCTTAGATCTCACCCATGCACGCCTCCCCAGCGGGTTTTAAGTGGGGATTTTGTTTTGCACCCTGCTTGGTCCTTCTCACATTTTAAGCAGACGGGGTATACACAGAGCAAGCCTGATTGTTACCAGCGACCTAACGAAATGTTAAATAATACCCGGGAAAAATTCCTTCCACTTATAACTCACAATTTCATCAGCTCTTGATAACTTGGGGGAAAGAGAATTCTTTCCCGTTTCTTTGTTTTTGTTTTTTTTCTGTCTTTCCTTTTCTTGGTTTTGGTATGTTTTTGTTTGTTTGTGATCTGTTCACAGTCCAAAGGATTTGTTAAATCTTCATGAAAAAGACCCTAAGCAGACATCGCCTCCAATAGTTCAAAGAAGTGCTTTTGGCGTGTGACCCAGCCCCCTGCCTCCCTTGTGATTCCACAGACCATTGTACTGGAGTTTCAGGTTATTTCTATTACAGTTCTGGACCGACCCCCAAGGAGCCAGCCTAATTAGCATTAGAAGCCAGAGACAGGTTATAGAGTTCTGTATCAAAGTATGCAAGGTTAGGAGCCAGCAATAGGAATTGTAGGAGCCTGGCTCCTGGGCTTTGTTAACCCAAAAGTAAAGTCCCACCGCCCCCATACTTACCCTGGCCAGCAAGTTCTAGACCACTAGAAAGTTAAGATGCCTCCAATGGGTAACTAAAGGTCAACGGTCTGAGGAAACTGCTGGTCCATTCTTACATGGACCTTAAGGGGACACTGTCTACTTAAATATTGCTCATACTGATATTAAAATGATGACACATAATATATACATTGTGTAAGCAGAACTGGAAGCAAATACTTAAAATAAGAGGGAAACTTTTTTTTTTTTTAACTATGCCAGTGATGCCTCCTGCTTATGACATCATATAGCGGTTTTGGCCAAATGAACACAGTTTTCAATGGGAAATGTGTCATTTTCATTCCAAACCACAATATGATGTCATAAGCAGGAGGTGCCAGGGCACATGCAAGCCATATGTCTCGCTTATTTTATGCATTTGCTTTTATATCTACGAACACAATGTATAGATCATTTTTAATATCTACATTCACTGTATGAGTAATACTGTCCCTTTAAAGTGACCGAACCCCTGTAAGAAGGGACTAGCAGTTTCCTTAGATCTTTCTCCTCTAGTTAGCCATTGGCGGTATCTCGTTTACATCGGAGCCACCTTAAGGGGACATAAGATGTAACTAGATAACCTGGTCATTTAAAACAAACACATATATATGTCATATGCCACTGTTTTTTTATATGACTGAATTAATTGCAGATAAAAGGAAAAATAAAATTAGTTGTTTTATCTCCTGGCTCCATTTTGTGAATATTTCCCATGATGCAACATCATTTTTATCATCTTCTAGCCAGTCTCAATTTACAAATGTTGCCAAAGCCTGCATGATGATGTCATAAGATACTCCCCTGCTCTCCTCCTGGCTCCTGTATATCATAGTGGGCTTTGTACAACTTTTATTCCAACTCAAAAAGAGGAGATTGACCTGAACAAACAGGATCATAACTCCGCCCCCTTGTCATGTAATAGTTACATTACCCTCCCATTCAATGCAAGTCTATGAGAATTCTGACTTATAGACTGCATTCTGTGTCCCCAGCCCCAAAGTGAGATACTAGTGCTGTAAAGTCTCAGGGGGGTGGCACCCAAAAAAACTATATTTCACAATATGGCGGCGCCCAGTCACACTTGTTTAGTTACATATTTTACTAAATACAGTCAAATAAGAAAAACAATAGACATATCTGAAATCAACAATTCAAAAAATTTATTAATTTTCATAAATTGTTTTTTTGGGTTGGAGTGTCCCTTTAAATTTCTAGTGAACTAAAAATGCCGGATAATTATGTGGATTTTGAGACTGTTCTTGGGTTGACAAAGTCCAGGAGCCAGGCGAGTGTGAATTGAACACAATGGGATTTGTTTTTCTTCGGGTGGAGGGGAATTTAATTATATCTTTAAAAAAAAAAAAGAGCCTTAACTATTCTGTGGGCATCCTGGCCCCGCCCCTACCACGCCTGCGTCACCTGGCCTACCAGCGCATGTAGCGGTGCGGCCGCACTGCTTGTATCACTCCCACACACTGTGTTGGAAGACATAATCGTATCGTACCTCGACCTACGCCTCTTAACCCATTCTTGACCAGGGGATGATGTCTAGCTCTCCAAGCTGTTTCTCCTAAAGCTGAAGTCAAGTTTTGATTTTTTTTTTCTTTTATGGTTTATTATCCCTGGAGAAAAGATCAGGTGTCTAGTGGGGATCACGGACCAAAATAGATGTACAGTGGAGCTTGCTGGCTGTTTACCTTCTCTTCTTATCCCAAAGGTACATAACCTTACTGGGCCGATAAACAGTTAATGTCTTGTTTCAGGTGTGACACCCACGCATTGGCCTGCGGCTCAGTCCCAATTTTAAAAAGTTTAACCAGGGAAAACAAGCTGAGCTTTGTTTCAGACTTTTCACACCCTAGGGTGGGTTTATGGGGCAGCCGGCCAGGAAGAAAAGGGGAAGGGCGATGGTGAGGCTTTGCTTCAGGGGTAACGTGATTGTAACAACAGCCGTATTTGTGGGGTCCGTAAGAATAATTTTAGAAGCAATTGGTTATTAGAAGTCCACCTGTTATTGTTTTATTTTTTGGTTGGGTCAGGTTTTGATCTTTCCAACTGACTTGTGTTTTATTTATTTTCCCTAGCGCCCCCCCCCCCCCCCCATCCTCATTTGTTGCACCCCCTTCCTTGCATAAACTCTTCAAACATTCCTTGCAACAGGACTCCACATCCCTGTCTACTACACTATTTGCCCCCACATTCCTTTCCACTGTACTGTATTGCTCCTTGGCGATTTAAGGGGGACTCTGCTGGATTTCTTTAGATAGAGGATGTACCACCAAGAATGGCTTACCTGTCGCCCCTTTAGTCTCGCTGCGAAGGCAGAAATAAAACACTGTTTGCGAGGTCGGTTTTCAACGCAGATCCTTGTCTAGTTGCGCTTGGTATGTGCAAAAAACAATGGTCTGGAGATGCATCTCTTCTCCCCCCCTAACCCCCCCCCCCCCCCCCCCCCCCCCCCCCCATTTACAGTTTCCATGAACTTCAACCTTTTTTTTTTTTTTTTAAACATGCTCAACCAGCTGACATCTGCCAAAGTCATTAAGTAGGATCCTGGTAGTAAACACACGTATGGGAGGTTAATGACCGCAGGTCTATTGTGTGTGTGTGTGTGTGTGTGTGTTGGATACACGTACATTGGAGTAGGTTGCAAGAAAACACTCTTGTTCTGACATGTATGTGAATGTTCGTGGGGAGGGGGAGTTTTTTTTTGTTTTTGTCATCTTTGTATCGTATGGCACATGAGTTTGTTTGTTTTGTTTTAAGGTGATTTGTTTATCTTATTTTCTTTCTATCATTTAAAGGGGCTGATTTTTCTGCAGTGTTTAAAGAAAATAATGCTTTTTTACGTATAGAAAGTCGCACTACCGTTTTCTTTTTAAGCTCTGGAATGGCGTTAACCCACCGCGGATCTTTAAGCGCCCTGTCCGCGTGCGCCAGACCTGTCGGAGCAGTTCCCAATGCGTCAGTCGGGGTCTGTCCGGTCCGACAGCAGCAAAGAGAGAGACCCTGGTTTTTGGATGCCTTTAAGCTCCCATCTATTGATGACCTGCGAAAACAGGTGGGGGGGGGGGGGGGGGGGGGTCTCTCACCTCAATGGAGGTGAAAGACTGTCGGCGACAGCCACCTGCATCATGGCTGACAGCGGATCAACTGGCATGTACTTTAAAAAGTAGGGCCATTGGCTACTTCACTTGTGCTTCTATTTTTGAAACTCAGTTTGGGGGGGGGGGGGGGGGGGGGGTGTTTCTTTGTTCTCCTTAACATGGCTTCCAAATTCAGTGTCATCCAATAAGAAGGGGCTTGACAAAATAGGCAGGACTGTTGTTTAAAACATTTTTTAAATGTATGTTTTATTATTTTATTATACTCACAATATACCAAAACTTTTTTTTTTTTTTTTTTTGTTTTAAATGGTTTCATTTTCTTATAATGTAGAATCAGCAGTAAGAAAACTGTCAGATGGTCATGGGAGTTGTAGTCCCCTTCTCTCCCCCCCCCCCCCCCCCTTCCCAACAGCTGGAGATGGGGCACCTGAGAGGCTGTGCATGTTTCCAGTTCATTTTGAACATTGACCCCTGTCAGGTGAAGTAAATCAAAAGCAGTTTGGCAGAGATCCATGGAATTGTGAACATGTTAAGGGGGGGGGGGGTTGGGGGATTGGTGGGTGACAACCCTTCTCAGCCTCCCATAATCCCACAGTGAGAAGGATAGCGATCAGGAACATCCTTACAAGGCATGTCTGAAATGTTACGTTAACCCTGTAGGTGCTGCTACCCCCCCCCCCCCCCCCCCCCCCCCCGTCCACCCACCACAAAATCTGAGCTGATGTAACAAAAGCAGACTTTCCACTTTATCTTTTGTGATTTTGGTTTGGTTTATTACCCCCACCCTTCTTTTTTGTCTCTTAGTATATCGCGCCCTTCCCCCTTGTTCTTTTGTGTTCTCTGCAGTGGTGTAAATTTTTATTTTTCTAGGAACTTTTTTTTTTTATTATTTTAATGCTCTGTTTTATTTATTTTTATTATTTCCTGTTTAATCCATTGCAGAATGCTTTTGGTTCAGAAGAGCAAGGATTTAAATGTGATGCCCTTGCTAACTGTGTCTGGCCCCTCCCTTGGCGCAACTTTTTAATTTTTTTATTTAATGGTTTTTCTGTACGCCATCCTTCCCCACTCCTCTCATTCCGCGACCTTGTCAGCCATGGCGCTGAGGTCATGCCGTTGACTCTGTCGGTTTAGCGTTCCCAGCAAGACGCTGCGTATTGATCTGTAACTCTATCCCTCTGCCCTTGCGGTGGGTGATGTATCAGGCTGTGCCAGGTATCGGTGGCGTAGTGTGGTCACTGTGTGTCTACGATCTCTCCTCCGTGGCATTGCGCATCTGTCTCTGGGAACCAGATCTGACCTTGTGGGGTGTTCAGAGACATTGCGTAATCTTAACCCTTTGAGCGCAGGGGGGGGGGGGGGGGGGAGGTTGCAGAAACAACACACTAGGCTGGTGTTCAAAGGGTTAAAATACTGTAGATCTGTCCAACGTAGAGAGTGATCTGGCTGTCTTTTGCATGATGCATCTTTGCCAGGAGCTTCACAGATTCCAGTAGCCTGGGAGGCCTAGCTTCTAAAATCCCTACTGCCGACCCCTATTTCTTTTTTTAATTTTTTTATTGTTTGCCATGGAACTTCATGGAATTATTGCTGGCCTGGCTCTGCAATAATTACTAGGCTGGCTCCTGAATTGGATCGCTTGGCTCCTCTATTTTTCCTCCTTTTAAAAAATAATCCTGATCAATTAAATGCCATTTCCTAAACTGTACTTTTCGTTTCCCCCTCTGTACCACTGCTTATACGTGGCACGACTCTTGCCGAAACCTAACGTGGTACCCTCTACTCTCTAAAAAAAAAAAAAAAAAACTGAGCATCACAGAGCCGAAAACGCCAGCGACTAAAACAGATCAGCTTTAAAGTTGAGATCTGGCTGATCACGGATAGAGAGTTTCGCTGGATCCGGTGACTCCTTTTTAGAGCTTCTAAGGGTTTTTAGAGCTTCTAAGGGGCTTGAAACCCTTTTTTTCTGTGGGATACAAAAGGTTTCAGGTCATTCCTTGGAACATTGTAGCTCTGGCTCCTAAAATAGGGACGTAGAACTTCCCGGGCTCCTGAATTTATCCGTTTGTAGGCACTAGGAGCCAAATATTTGTCAAGCCCTTCTTCCGAGTCACGGCTACATCATAGGGCGCATATCTTTGTTTTGTTTTGTTATTGTGTCACCTCCCTACCCCAAGTTAAAGGAAGTAGGCCGTAATCGCCAGATTCCATCCAAAATCCCACGTAGGCCTCTTTACCCTGTTTGTCTACACTTTGTGTCGGAGCTTGTGATGCTCTGTGCCAGCTTTTCCTTGTACACTTGAGCCCCCTGGGCATCCTGGCAGTGCCAGCAGCCTTTACAATTACTTGTTGTTGTGTTTTTGATCTGCTGTGTCTTAGGGAGTGGAATGGGCTTGAGGTGTGGTCAAGACTGAGATGCCCCCCCCCTCTGTGCGGCTCCCCCCCCCCCCCCCCCATCCTTCTTTCCATTTCTGCAAAGTTTTAGTAATTACTTCATTGTGTAAACGAATGCCCACCCCTCACCCGTGGGTGCCGGGCTGCCTCTCTGTCTTCCACACAGAGCCCCATTGAAGTCGCTTCTTAGGTTACATTCAGACTGTGATGTCAGACACTGGTAACTTTTCCTCTTTAATTAGAGAGAACAGGCCGGACTGTGTGCCTGACTCAGACTAAAGAGGGGGTTGGTGTGTGTAGGGGGGGCTTGTTTGGGATGGTGGGATGAGGGGGGTAGAACGAGAGGGGGGGGGGGGGGGAGAGGAGAAGGTTGGAAGCGTGAGTTGAGGAGCGCAGTGATTCACCAGGAGATGTGGGAGCCTGCGCCTGGACACCTGCCACGCATAGACACGGCAGATCTGAAACACGTGGCCCACCCCATCTGCCTTAACCCTGGCTGCGCCGATAGCATTGCAGCCCTTCCCACACAATTAACCTTGAAACCCCCAATTCCGTCACCGGCGTCCTCAATCCGTGCCATCTTGCTGATGTCACTGCGTTCCTGGTTTTTTTTTTTTAATGCAAAAATTAAAATCCTTATACTACATAAACAGCAGAGTCTCGGCGTGCAATTTTCCCACCTACGGACCCTCCATTCAAACCTTTTAAATGCTGTCTGAGCGTGATAGGGTTTGCAATAGTAAGTCATCAGGAGCGGTGCAAGATACACCAAACTTGTGTGGGCCGTCTCTCGCCATTGCAGGCTTTAAAAGGGTTAAATGCCCCAAGCCAACTTTAACATCAATGCTCTCATTGTATTATTATTTTTTACATTTTTTTATTCAGTCCACCTCGTGCCTCCCCTGTGTGTCTGTGCCGCCTCCAGCGTACCTTTTTTGGGGGGGGGGGAATTTTTATTCCAGAATAGGGGAAAATGTTAAAATGCAGCGATGTGGTCAATACACTTGTAGCCCCTCCTTCTGCGTCCTGCATGCAGCAGTTCTCTGTATAATCATTCTCCTTTTTTGCCGCCGGCAGGACTTTGGAGAGCTGTCCCCAGTCGCCTGCCTTGGGTGCAGACGACAAAAAAAAGTTGCCTTTGTTCGCCCAGTGTCCAGGTGGTGCAGTGGGTGGGGTTTCATTTTTGCGTTTTATCCCTGACTGCCCTGAGAAGCAAAGTCCTGCCATGGGAGGAGGGCGCATGGGGTCTTGGCACCTGTCCTACCCAGTGCGTACAGGAAACCTAAAGAGGAAAGAGATGAAAAGGTCAGACACTGAGCGAGTTTTCAACATGGGCCCAAAGCCAAGTGAGAGAGCAAACGCTGCGGCAGCTTAACCCTTCCTGGCACAGGGGGGAGTAGCGTGTCTTACGGAGGCTTCGTCCCATCTCCCGAGTAGGGAAAAGAAGTGTAATTATCTGCTTGGTAGAAAAGTGAGCCCTACAGTATCTTGGGGTCTTCTCTTAAAGCTCCGATTTTTAAACTAGTCCTGTTTGCCTGGCCTAAAGATGCCAAGCCAATGGTAAACTTAAAGGGGCCTACTCTCTTTTTATTGGGGGTCGTGTTCAGTGTTTACAGTTCTGTAGAATACCTACCCCTTGGAGTTCAGAGTTGTTGTTTTTTGGTGTTTTGTGTTTTGTTTTGTTTTTTTTCCCCCTTCTTCTTGCAGACCACTTACGCTGATGACGTCAGCCTTCTTATAGAGTTACTAAAGCACAAAGGCTCTTTTTTTTTTTTTTTTTTACTGCTTCTGCAAAACAGCCATTACGGCATTGTTTGTCTTGGAGCAGGCGAGGTGGAGAAAAGTGTGAAAGAATAACACAATTATTCTATACAGCAAAACATGAGATTTACCAGGCTTTGTGCCATGTCGGTAATCTTACCATTTACAGGAATATATTATTATTTTTTTTCTTTTTAAACTTCATTGGGCATGGCGTGTGCAACTAACTAGCCAGCATACATCGTTGTAAAGACTGGGGGGGTCCAAAAGCTTCATTTGTCATGCGCTGTCTGTTACCAAGTTGTATCTTGCACATTCCACACACTTATAGGGTCGGCCCTATGACCCAGCCTTCAAAATACCTAATCATATGATTGTCTTAATTGAAGCCATAGCTTGTTGCTGGTTTTTTTTTTTTGTCCTTTTTGGGATATTTTTGTTTTTGTGTGTGTTTTCTCATTTGCTGTACTACTTTTTTTTTTAATGTTATGTTTATTAAGTGTATGGCTTTCTTTTAATGCCATGTTTAAGGCTGCCTTGTACAGCATGCATTTGCTCTATGGGGTCCAGTTTTAAAATGGATTAAGAGGCAAAAGGTGATCATTATTATTTTTAGAATCGAGAACTTTTTAGTGCAGATCCAAGTTCATGGCAAACCCGGCACTGGCCTGCATTACCTGGTAAGCTGATTGCCAGCTCTTAAGACAAGAGTGCAAGACGAGGTTAAGATGAGTGTGCCTTATGGGTTCAATTTTGGGCTTTTGTAAATAGTGAACTTTTTTCACTAAATCTTATTTCACCTTTCCATTGATGATCTCTATGCCCTCTTTTTTTTTTAAAATCAATTCATCATGGCACTTTTTTTGTTCCACATATATAATATTCCCAAACCAAAAGAGCTGCGATGTTGTAACCTTCTCCCGCTGGGACCCAACTCGCGACCTATAGATCCAATCGACGGACCCAGGTTCGGTAAACGCAACTCCATCTCGGACGATCGTCCCGGGGAGTCCAATGACATTGGATCTGTGCTGCGTGTCAGGCCTGATCTGATCTCTCAGCCGGGAGAACCTGTCCCTTTTTTGGTGGGCAGCGAGGGGTTAACGCGTCTGTGCGCTCATATACTTGGAGCACGATATAGATCTGGGTGTATTTTTCCTCCTTATTCTTGAAGTAGTTTATTATTAGCTTGGATTTCACTCTTCTTTTCTCTGTATTTCCCGTTGCTTGGAGACCACACTCGTTTCGCTTCCCTCTCCGTACTGACTGCCGCCACCTCCCATTTGCATCTATCTCCAACCCTTTCGCTGCCAAAGGTGCCGCCCGAAGAGTCACCCCCCCCCCCCCCCCCAAGTCCTGACCGGTGCAGGGGGGGGGGGGGGGGACACACCCCCAATGCTTTAAAAACGTTATTACGGTTTTAATTGTTGCACTTAAAATAATTCGCTCTGCTTGTTGTAGCGCAGGGGGTGGAGCCTCTAGGCATTCTATTTTTTTATATTTAATGTTTTTGTTTTTTACACTAATTCAAATCACTTTTGCTTTTAACGTCTCCAGTGGAGATGTGGCCAGTTTTGTACTTCCCCCTTACGCGCTCTCCTTTTACGGTTTTTGCACTTTCCACGCATGCGGATTTTGGCGTTTGCCGACAGCATCCAAAGGTTTCTGTATCCAGTCTGAGGTGTGACGGAGAGTCAATGTCTCCCCCCCCACCATCCCTCTCGCTAGTAAATGACCTCACCCACTTAATGCCTTTCCCTGCGTCCTTGGCTTCTCTGCCGTCTTGGTCCCTGGCGTCCATTACTGGGACTTTAAATTATTGATGCCTCCTGATTTGTTTGGGGTTTGGGGAAATGGCATTACTACAGGAACTTCCTCCTCCTTCCCTGCCCTCCCCTGTTATAGTTACAGATAGGAAGCATCTTTTGGACCCGGGGAAGAGGAGGCTTATTGTCCTGTGGACAAATTACATTTTGGTATTGACCGCGGATGGTGATAAACACAACACTACAGAGGTCATTTCAAAATCACTGGATTCTCACTTCGAATTTCAAACTTGTCTCGGCTCTGCTTTTCAACCCAAGGTGGTGGGGGGGGGGGAGCTTTTACACAGTGCTATGATTACTCCGTGTAGGTGCTCTGCAGAGTCCTGTTTGGACATGTTTAAAGAGATGCTCCTGACATGAGACTGAAGGATGACTGGAATAAAGCTCTTTTGCCCCCCCCCCCCCCCCCCCTCTCTCCAAACACATGCAGAGTGGGAGACATTTGGAATGTGAACATCAAAGGCTACAAATAGAGTTTTAACAGCACAGGAGTGGGGTGCATGTGTATAGAAAATGTTTAGTCATTTTGGATTTTATTTATTTATTTTCTAATTGTTTTTTTGGGGGGGGGTCTCCAAAGCAAAGTCTTTTAATCTTGGATGCTGTTTCAAACTGCAGCTCAAACTAAAAGAGGAGTACATATTTGGGAGATGATCCCAGTCTGACCAGTTTACAGAAAGGGAAGGGACAAATACAAATTATTCAGTGTAATGTCAAAGTTGCAATCAGATACATCAATTAGGAGAAAAAGGGGGAGTCTCCTGCTTATGACATCACCTGTGGCACGGTATGCAAATATCCCACGGAAAGAAGCTCATTGGTGTAGCAAACCACCGGTGATGTCCTAAACAGACCTCATTAAAGCACCATTTTTACTGTTTTACTTTGAATCCTACAGTTTAAAAAAAAAAAAATGCATCAAATACACACTATCCCTAGATGGCTGGTGATCATTACAACATCTCTGTAAGGCTTGGGGCAATGTGAGGATCAGTCCTATCAATGCTCTTGGAAGGGACAGTGATTTAAAAAGGAAAAAAAAAAGGGGTTATGAGTTCTATCTTTTATTTAAGCATCATATTTATTTTGCTGACTTGGTTTTCCAGTACTTAAAGTGACCCCCTCCTCCTCCCCTGCCACTATCTGTGTGTTAGAGTGTAAGCTCTTTGGGGCAGTGTGCATCTTCATTATTATTTTTTATTTTTTTTTTAACCTAGTGCATTAGTTGAACATTACGCTTTGACATGTGAAGTATTTTGAGAAATCCTAGATTCCTATATGTTTTTATTATTATGTATTTAGAAGTCTGGTGTATCTTCTAACCAGCTGTGTCCTGAATTCTTTCGCTCGTTCTGGTTGGTTCCCTTTTGGATGGGGGCAGAGGTCCCTTCCTGGGCTTTATGGGCAGCCGACCTGCATGAGGTGTTTTTATTCTTTCCCCTTTGTCATACGCGCTGACACTGCAGTTCCACGTTTCCTGTTTTTTTTTTTTTAAATAGAGGGGTCCGGCTCATGTTTATACCACTGCCAATAGAGCGTGGTTCCTCTCTCCTGGACTCCGCCAAGTGGACTTTTGAATTTCCGGTCACGGTGGTAACTTCACCCCATATCACTCTTGCCCCTTGCACTTTTTATTCAGATCCTGTAAAATTCCTTACACACACGGGCAAAAGGTGTTTTTTTTTAAAAAAATTTTAATTATTTTTTTTTTTTTTTATGCCTTTCTATTTAATTTCCGATTACACTGTGGCCGGCTCGGGGTGATGGGAGTTGTGGTGCTCGGCCAGCTGAGTCATTGCCCGTCACTTGCCCCTCTCCTTTTGGGGTCTTGCGGGCTATTCTCTGAAAGAAAGACCTCCTTTGTGTGAACTGTGCATGTATTTCTGTATTTCTGTTATACTAGGAGAACACACACTGCCCTCCTGGATCCTCACATGATCTGAGATCACAAAATGCTTGTTTGTGTGTGTGTGTGTGTGTGTGTGTGTGTGTGTGTGTATTCTTTTTGTCTCTGCAACTCATTTAAAACGATTTGTCATAAAGAGGTTTACTTTAACCCTTCCAGCGAGAAAGTAGCGCAGTTCGCGTTACTGAGGAAAAGGTGGGAAGACCAACTTTTTTTTTTAAACCCCCGTTACATTTCAAGATTTGTTTACTAAGTTCCGAATGAGTTCAAGCACTCTCACATACCCAGGCGCTCCCACTGGAGCATTAAGGGTATAACCGGTGTTTGACCCATTCAGTCCCGCCGTCCTGATACCAGATGATCTAATGCTGCGTTTAGAGTTATTGATTATAATCGCGAGGCGGAGGTGTCTGTGCAGAAGCAAGGACATTTTTTTTTAAATAAATTTAATATTTTTTGTTTATTTTTGTCTGAGAAATGTTCTTAAGTGTTGGATGGGGACTTAAAAAAAAAATGTTAAAAAAAATTGTGCGGTCTTCCGGTGGGTTAGTAGAAAAGGCTTTCAGTAGAGGACAGAAGCTGAACCGTGGAGAATAATGGAGCAGATCATTGCCATGTTTTTGGATGCCCCACTGTCTACCTTGAGCCGCCATTTGCAAAAATTCCTTAGGGCTTCAGAACCAGTAAGCCTCGACAAAGTCTAAAGTTATCTATCGTTTCGTTAAAGGCTTGACCAATATTTGCACACTTTAGGAGCCAAGCTGGGCAATTTAAGAGCCAGCCTAGTTATTATTAGGAGCCAGGGAAATGGTATTTCCATAGAGTTCTATGTAAAGCTTCGTAGATTTCCCCGTAGAGTTGTACTCCTCTGTGCTTGCTTTCAAACTAGTCATATGGCGTGAGTCTGCCTCCTCTCTGCTAAGAAGTACAGCTTGATGTGAATGTGTGGCATTGTTTCTGAAGATACCAGCACCCGAGAAGACCATCTCATTAAAACAATGATATCTGTTTGAAATGCAGTCCGATAACAACATTTAAATTTAGTCCTTTTTTTTCTTTCCAAACCTGAAAAGAATTTATTTTCTTTTTGTTCTAACTTTATACTTGCCAGACATTCTCCCCCCCCCCCCCCCCCAGACTATAGTTGGCTACTGTTTCTCTTAGCGAAACTTTGTTTTAAACCTTATATTATCTTTACTGTAACTTTTAGTTCTGAAAAGCTAAACTACACTAGATGTTTCATTGTTTTTTTTTTATTCTAAATAGGAAAGAAAACTTTAGTAATCGTCTCATCTGTGTTTTTATTTTTTCGGGAATTTTTCTTTTTTTTTTTTTTAATATAGGTCTTGTTAAGAGATGTTAATCATGTTTAACAACATACAGCTGTGATTGGGGACGTGTATGTATAGAGATGGGCTTCCCAGTGGGAGGAGGGGATAGGACGGTCCTTCTCCCCCCCCCCCCCCCTTTTTCTTCATCCACCCCTGCTCCTGGAAGGAATGTGCAGGAGAGGGCAGCCCTTTTAAGAAAAGGGTCTTTGTGTTGGATTGTGTGACCTCAGACGGGAGCTATTTGGTGTGTGCTCAGGATAGAAGGAGTTATGAGCTGGCAGTCTGTTCTCCCCACTCTCACATGTTTCTAGTAGCCTCACATGGGTTTAGCAGAGAGACAGGCTGCAACCTGTCCTGTATGGGATGCCTTGCCTGTTATTCACACAGCCACCGAGACAGCACCAACCAAGGAAGGAGTCTGTGCTTTAAAAAAACATGAGCCTTTTAATAAAGCCTTGGCCTGCACGGCCAAGATTCCATCCTATACTAACATGCTGCCAGCACTGACTCTTCTGAGTCAATGTGGGCGCATAATCAAGCGGTGTAGCAATTAGAGGGGCGCCTGAATACTGTCCGACAAGTCTGACCCTTTAGACATTTATTTCCCCCCTCCCACTGGTAATCTTTCCCCTTTTCTGTAGATTTTACAATAGACACAAGGCTTAAAAAGTATAAAGGGTCTACTCGATAAAGAGATAATTGAAGGCAATTGAGACGGGAATTTCAAACCTAAGGACACAGTAGCAGAGTTGGAAAAATCCTCCAATGCAGCTGAATGGGTGAACTCTTCCAGCTTGGCTACTTTGGCCTGAAGTTTGAAATTCCCCTGCCATTCTCTCTATATTGAGGAGACACTTAAAGGCTTAGTTCCTTGTGCTAGTATGGCTCCTTTAAGCCCTCTTTGCTTCCTACAGCTCTAACAGAGAGCGGACATGTTTGGAATCTTGGGTCGGATATCCAGACACATCTGACCCAACATTCTAAACGTCATGGCCGCTCCCTGTGAGAGCTATTTGGTGCAAAGACGGCTCAATACGGTACTTTTATTCATATACAAGTCACACAATGAGGTCATGCTTGTTACAGGAAGTGATGGGGTGAGATCCTTATTTATTGTAGATTTGTAGTCATGAAGTATTTTTTTTTTTAATTATTTAAAAAAAATATTTTATTTATTTATATATATATATATATATATATATATATATATATATATATATAAAATTTATAGAAATCCTTGTGGAACTATTGAGTAGAATAAAAAGGGCTACAAAACCTGTCATAATTAAAGGTTTTGAATAATTCACGGCCGAGGGAAAATGGAAGCTGATGCCTGGAGTGACCATCCTGAAGGGAATTTATATATGTGCATAAGGATGTCCTCCTTAAGTAGTAAGTAAGAATAATACTGGGATTTGCCTAAGATGCAGACTAGATGGACCAGTTTCTTGTTGACCTTCACAAATCGCTTTTAAAAAGTAAAACTAGGTTTAAATGTAAATGATCCTCCTGGGTCCGTGGCCTGTGGGAATTTAACCCACCGTAGTATTTTCCTGGAGGCAGCAAAACAGCTTGATTTATGAGGTCACTGGATGGAGTTTAGTGCAGACCTATTGTCCCAAGTGGACTGTAAACTTCCTTCATGGGGCAGACTTGTTTTAAGTACTGGGACAATACTTTGTTGCTGGTAACAGCTGTTTAATTTGTAAGAGAGGCTGTGAAATTGCAAAACAATTAGAATTGTTTCTTTTGGAGTGGTTTGAAACATGACTTATTATTATTACTTTTATTAATAACTTAAAGGACAACTGTCGGCAAAAAAAAACCTTGGGTTTAATTGAAATATCACATTAGGTGTATATATTTTAAACAGAGATGCTGTATGAAAGGAATATAAATAAAGTACTGTATTGAGCCCACTAGCAGCGGGCAGACATGTTGTTTAGAATCTTGGGTCTGCTGAAGGAAGATCTGACGGAACTAACCCGAGATTCTAAACAACATGGCCGCCCCCTATACAAGCAAAGAGAGAGTTCTGTATGATACTTTATTTGTATTCTTTCATACTCGTACGCTTGAAGTAATCTTTCAGGTTTTTTTGCATACAGTTGTCCTTTAAAGACAAATACATAAACCCAATGGGTATTGAAAGGGGGGGGGGGGGGGTGAGTTCTGGAGCTAACAATTGGGCCTGTTTTTCTGTTTTCCATTGGAAATTGGATAACTTGTTGTATCCTTCTCGCCCTGGGCTTGCTTGAGAGATCATGGCCTTTAACCCTTTCAGTCACAGGAACAGCAATGTCCTGTTGGTAAAGGAGTATATGGCATCTCAAACATCTTAATAGAGTAATAGGGTGGTTGAGTAGTGCTTTACTTTCTGTGAGGTGATGAGGAAACCCCTATTGGGGTAGCAGCAGCATTATTAAATACTGCACACACCAGACAAGCCAGATGACTTACTTTTCCCATAGAAACTTTAAACTTGCAGTGCTGCCACCGCTGCAAGGGATTCTGGGTAGTTGTGCTGCCACCGCTGCAAGGGATTCTGGGTAGTTGTGCTGCCACCGCTGCAAGGGATTCTGGGTAGTTGTGCTGCCACCGCTGCAAGGGATTCTGGGTAGTTGTGCTGCCACCGCTGCAAGGGATTCTGGGTAGTTGTGCTGCCACCGCTGCAAGGGATTCTGGGTAGTTGTGCTGCCACCGCTGCAAGGGATTCTGGGTAGTTGTGCTGCCACCGCTGCAAGGGATTCTGGGTAGTAGTGCTGCCACCGCTGCAAGGGATTCTGGGTAGTTGTGCTACCACCGCTGCAAGGGATTCTGGGAAGTAGTGCTACCACCGCTGCAAGGGATTCTGGGCAGTAGTGCTACCACCGCTGGCTGGGATTCTGGGAAGTAGTGCTACCACTGCTGCAAGGGATTCTGGGTAGACATATGCATTTTTGGCAGTATAAAGTCATAACATATCCAAATTATGTTCTACATCTGTATCATAGGGGAAGTGTGTGTGGGGGGTGTTGCTAATAAAGGGTCTGTTAAACATGTAAGCCATAAATAAACTGGATGTTCCTTGCATCTTTATTTGGATATAATCTTTGGGAACATTACAGAGATTTGATTTTGTGTGTTTTTAAAAGTATGGACCCAAGCCACGCAATGGGATTATTAGAAACCAAACTCATGCTGATGAGTGCCATCAAGGATGAAGTTAGGTTTGGTCTGTCTCAGGTGTGTAGATATGTTCAGTTTTATTGTTTTAGATATGTGTGTGTGGGTTTTTTGGTGGTGTGTGTGTGTGTGGTCTGGTGGAAAAGCAATATGGCCACCTCTTTGTGCGCAGTACATCTTTGGCTATGTGTTTTTATGTCTTATATAGTGTCCTTCTATCTGCTAGAGGTTTGACCTTTTTATTTCTTCTGGTTACAGGGTTTGCCTTTCCGGACTGGGCCTACAAGCCTGAGTCCAGCCCGGGCTCCCGACAGATCCAGCTGTGGCATTTCATTTTGGAGCTGCTGAGGAAAGAGGAATATCACGATGTGATCGCTTGGCAGGGAGACTACGGGGAGTTTGTCATCAAGGACCCGGACGAGGTGGCGAGACTGTGGGGAGTGAGGAAATGCAAGCCACAGATGAATTACGACAAGCTGAGCCGGGCACTCAGGTGAGCTGAGAGATGGACAAGCTGCTGACAACTTGGTCCTCCATGGGAGGTTGAGAAATGTCGATGCTTTAATGTAAGAATATAAATAAAGTACCTTTTTTATTGAGCCCTCTTTGCTTCATACAGCTCCAACAGGGAGCGGACATGTTTAGAATCTTGGGTCAGATATCAGGACACATCTGACCCAACATTCTAAACGTCATGGCCGCTCCCTGTGAGAGCTATTTGGTGCAAAGACGGATCAATATGGTACTTTATTCAAAAACAAATCACACAATGAGGTCATACTTTGCCCTGCAGCTAAATTTTCAATCAGAAATGTTACCGTATTTTTGGAATTTATCTTTTCTTTTGTTCCGTTTCTTTAAAGGAGCCATTTTTTTGCACATACACTGCTGAACTCTCGCCTCTCTTCAAAGCACATGTATAGGTTAAGAAGCACACTGGTCCAAAATTGTCTGTGCTCTGTGACTTTAATATGCGGCACTGTATGCTAAATTTTTACTATTTCCATTATGCGATGTGTATTTCTAGACGCAACGCTTTATCTATTTAAGGCTGCGCTTTTAAAGGATGGCTTTTGGCAAACAATTTGGTTCTGTTTAATTGAAAGATCGCTTCAAGTGAAGACATCTTTAATTTGTATTCTTTCATTAAAGCATTTCTATTTAAGTACCTTTTATTGAGCACTGCTCTGGATAACTTTTTCAGGGGGCGGACATGTTTAGAATCTTGGATCACATCTTGGGCGAAGAGATGACCCGTCAGATCCAAGATTCTAAACAAGATGTCTGCCCCCTAATGGAGCTCTCCAGAGCAAAAAAGGGCTCAATTATTTCTATTCTTTCTTAAAAGCATTTCTATTATAAAAAAAACAAATACCCATTTCACTTTCTAATATAGTCATCTCCTCCCCTAAATGTATTGGTTTATGTACACAGGTCTATTTGACCCTGTAACTTTTAAGGAGTGAAAGGTGCTTTGAAAAGGGTTAAGTGGGAGCCTCTGTCCTAGGAAGCTGTTCTGCCCCCTATTTAGCTGTAACCCACGGTGGGAGGATAATTATAAGGTCTGGGTATCTCCTGTACACCTGGGTGTGTGGCAAATACAGACTGTTTTGGTGATGGGTAATTACCAGGTTACCAGGAGCAAAACACATTCTGTGTACGAGATTAAAGGGGGTCGCACTGTAACCGCAGGAATTATCCCCCAGACCAGCCGTGTATTGGGACATCCAGGTGTTGTAACACAATGCCCCCCCCTTCCGCAGTCTGGTTTAAAGCATGTTTTCTCTGTTACTACAACTAAATAAAGGTGTCTGACTTGATTATGTCATGTGCTATGAAGTCCAGTGGCTCCTATAAGAGATGCTAAATTATTAGATCCTGGAATCATACACTTTTTTTTTTTTTTTTATTTAGTGTTCAGTGAGCTTACATTTTTTCTCGTTTTTGTTTTACTCAAGATATTACTACAATAAGAGGATTCTCCACAAAACCAAAGGGAAACGCTTCACCTACAAGTTCAACTTCAACAAACTGGTGCTTGTTAACTATCCGTTTATAGACATGGGGATGTCCGGTAAGTGTCTGGGAAGGATTGTGTGAGTGGTGATGGGTGGCCAGCGGGTAGAACTCTAGTTCTTGTTGGATTTAGAACCTTGATGGCTGACCTTGGCGCTGCAGATGTTTGGTAAGGGAAATGACTGACAAGGACCTAAATATTTCCTGATACAATAACAGTGCCAAGGTAAGCCATCACTGTTCTAGAATCTCTATTTATAGCAGCCAACCATAAAGCATATTTGCTGGGGGATCATGGTAGAATGTAGTTCAGCAGCAGAAGTTGGAGATCTAACTTTCTTCCACTCCTGGTGTCCTTGAGATTTGGGGGGATAGTTCATGAAGATTAAACCTTTTTTTGGGGGGAACCTCCTTTTTATTGATTTCAGCATAAGGCGAGTGGAAGGAACAAAGAGCCTAACTAAGGATGGGGGTGATCTTGCTGTCTGATGTGTAGCCATGTTTATTTAATGCCCTTTTTTGTTTCTATTTTCAGGAGGGCCGGTCCCTCAGAGTGCCCCACCTGTTCCTTCAGGAAGCACCCACTTCCGCTTCCCGCCGTGCACCCCTTCCGATGTCTTGTCTCCTACCGAGGACTTGCGCTCCCCCACGCTCTTCTCCTCGGTGGCCAGGCGCCTGGCTCGCGGCTCGGTCAGTGACTGCAGCGACGGCACGTCCGCCAACTCTGAGGTGGAGGAGAGTCTCGGCGAGGAACATCACCGCAGGGGACCTGGGCCTGACATCCCACCGTTCAGGGGGCTGCCCTTACCCCGCCTTACTCACGAGGGCATCTTCAGGGTATATCCTCGGCCACGGGTGCAAGAGCCGCTCAGCCCGTTTCCCGTGTCTCCAATGGGTGCTCCGACAGGCCTCTTGCCCCCGCAGCTCTCACCTGCTCTACCCATGACGCCCAACCACATGAACTACACGCCGTCGCCTACTCTGAGTCCCATGTACCCAGGAGGTAGTCACTTTTCCTTCAACCCTGACGATATGAAACGGTATCTGCAGGCCCATACACAGAGCGTGTACAACTACCATCTGAGCCCACGGGCATTCCTGCACTATCCCAGCATTGTGGTGCCCCAACCGCAGCGCCCCGACAAACCCTTACATCTGCCACCCGACGAGCCCCCTTTCAAATTCAAACTTCAGCCTCCTCCTCTGGGCAAGAAACAGCGGGACCGTCCCATGGATCCGGGCTCTTTCACCTCCTCCTCTTCCACTTCTTCTTCTTCTTCTTCTGGCGTCCCACAGATCAAAGTGGAGCCCATATCTGACGCGGAAGAGGAAGAGGAGGAACTGATGGTGGAGGTAACCGACATCAGTGAAGAGGAAGAAGACGAGGAGGTGTTCAAAGCTCCCAGCATCCCGGAGCAAAAAATCCTACCTTCCCCGCTGCCCACCAGAGAAGAGGAACCTCTTAGCGCTGGGCCCGAAAGTGGAAGATGCATCCCACTAAAACTTCGCTTTAAGCGTCGCTGGAGCGAGGACCAGCGTTTGGAGGCGGAGGGAGGAGGCGAGGATACTGACAAAAAAGTGCGAAGTATTCTGGAGGAGCCGAACTTGCCCCCCCAGCCTGGTGGTGTCCCCTGCAGAAGGGTAAGCACCGATTTACAGCGTGCTACGGAAGAACTCTCCTTGGAGAACCGGGATTCCTAATAGGGCTTGTCTTCAACCTAGAACAGTCCTTTTTTTTTTTTCTCTCTCCTTGCACTGTAAGGACCCAAGAAGAAATCAACATATCTTCTCCCTCACAGGATTACTATACTTAAAGGAGACCCCCACCACAATTTTTTTTTTGGGCATAACAAATGTGCAAACGAACTACCGGATTTTGCTGTAGAAAGGCTTTTAATTTTTAACAGACGTGTATGCTTTTAAATGGTCTCTCCTCTTATCGGGTGGCTTTTTTTTTTTTTTAAACCATCTCTAGTACATATGTAAATAGTGCCTCATTTTTGCTCCATTTGGAGTGGATACCCTCACCTCACATGCCACAATTATTTTTTTTTTCTCTATATATATTTTTTCCCCTTTTTATTATTATTATTTTTTTTTTTTTCTATACATATAGCTGTTTATTTGCCCAAGCCCTGCTCTTACCAGTATGACACTGGTGCTTACTCAGGTTTGGTGGGGAATCAACAACCCCTCATTTCATCCTGGGCATATGTACTCCACCTTTGACCATCAATAATTTTTACCCCCACCCCCAACTCAGGACATTTTGGGGGGTTATCTTTTTTTTTTTTTTTTTTTACTGCTGGGGAGGGGGGGGGGGCCAGAGAGGACAGTCTGTCCCAGTGTCCTCTGACCACGAAATCATTAATCTGACATGACTGACCATGTTTATTGTTTTTAACCCCATTTGTGCTGCCTTACAATCCGTGGCTTTTTATGCTAAAAGAAGAGAAGAAAAATGAAAAGTCTGTCTGGCTTTTTCTCTCCCCCCCCCCCCCCCCCCCCCCCCAAAAAAAATGCGGACATGTGATGAATTTTCGTGATTCGCTTCAGTTTCCCCCTTTATTTTTTTCTTACATTTTTTTAAAGAGTAAAATTAATTTTAATATTTTTTTTTAAAGTGAGAATAAAATATTGCCTCTTAAACAAAGAGAAACCAATATATAAATATATTAACCAGATCTCATCCCACCTTGTCCCATATTTCATTATTAGGATATCATACTCCTGCTGCAACCCCCCCCGATACCCCCTGATTCCTTAAAACCCTCTCCTAAAGCATGATCATTCCCAGAAGTCTTGCCCCCCCCCCTCCCCCAGTTGATGGGATTTTCCTGGGGGGGGGTCCCAATCAGAGATACACAAATGGTGCCTTATTCAGACCACATGAATTGATAAGTCTTAAACACACATCACCTCCCAGCTAATGCCATAAGCAGGAATAGGTAGCCAGGTAGCTGCTCCGGCCCATGTGTGCCTCTAGGCTTGCATGTGGCAGGGTGAATGCTGGGGGGGGGGGGTTGTTTTTTTTAAATTTTTTATTAATAATATACAGGCCTGAGATCTGTGCTTTTCTAAATCCATTACCTTCTCCCAGGAAAATAAGTCTGCTAGCCTGGGTATCTCATTCAACCTAAACATTGCTTTGCACTGTGGATGTAGGGAATGATCTATACATTGTTGCCAACACTACATGCACATTACATATATGTTTTAGATATGTCTGTGGTGTCTCCTCCTTATGACATCACCTTGTGACTTGATATGCAAATGAGCTCATTTTGTATGGGAAATTAGTACATTTTACATATCAAACCTCAGGTGGCTCCGCAGATGCATGTAAACCCCTATGTATGTTATTGCATGCATTGATCGTGTAGTTTTCCTGACACAATGTATAGATCTTTATTCTCTAGTCACACTATAGAGCACAGGCTACTGTGGTGCTTTCCATTTTTGGAGTCTGGGATCCCACACCCCTTTTTTTGTCTCCATGACCGATGTTTAGGTTGACTCCGGCCCTTTAAGGGCATACCAAAATATTTTTTGGAACCCCATTGTTTGCCAAAGGCTTCCACCACCCCTCAATCCTCAGGGTTTTTTTTGTTATTTTTTATTTCTCTTGAGAACTGGAAGATTTTTTTTTTAGGCCAGGTTATTACTGGGGAAACCATTTTTTGTTCACTGCCAGGAAAGGGGCAAGCAACAGTGGTGCACTGAGCCCCCCATCTCACCTTTGCAGAGGCAAATACCAGCAGAACAGGAGCGGGATGCAAGGGAAGGAGTTTTAGGGATGAGGGGGGGTCACACTCTCTGGGACGGGTACAGTTGTTGTCAGGTTTTAACTTCCGCCTATATATTTAAACAAGTTCCCCCCTGTATACACACAGATTGTAAATATATTTACCAAAAGTCTGTTCACAATTAAGAATGTATATCTTAAACAATAAAAAAAAAAAATGACATTTCATTTGTTTGAGTTAATTTTTCTCCATTCTGTCTTTAAATTTCAGGGTGCATTGTTTAAACCATCCCTGACTCTCTAACATCACAGGCATTAGACAAACTCATCAACAAGGTCTTTTATACTGGAGGCAGAAGTGGGATTCATACACACGGGCTAGCCATTGTGAGACGTGAAGCCTATTAAAGGACAGCTGCCAATTTAAAAAAAAACTTCTGTTTACTTGGAAATATATGATATAAATAGAAATGCTTTAATGAAAGAATTTAAATAAAGCACCTTATCGAGCCTTGTGTGATTGTATACCTTTATCAGGGGGCAGACATGTTTAGAATCCTGGGATAGATCATCTGACCCAAGGTTCTGAACATGTTCGCCCCCTGGTAGAGCTATATAAACGCAGGGATACAGAGCAAAGAGGCCTCCTGCTAGAGAAAAGGTGTAAGGAAATCTAATCTCATGTAAACACGTGTAAAAATGTGTGTCTGCGTGGATTATGTATAGGGTGTGTGCCTCTTTAAATATAAATCGGGCCGATTATATACTTTCTCAATGGGATCCAAGCATGAAAAAGTGAACTGGAATAATTGGGGATTAGTCGCGGAGTTGGGGGAAAAAAATTTCCAACTTTTCATCTTTCCGAATAGCAGATTTAGTTGGGTCCATATAAAGCTTATTGAGGGTCTTTGGATTCCTAAGTGTATGTATTCTGCAGCAAATGGCGTGAGTAGGTTCGGTATCGAGCGTTTGATGCGAGTCACAAGCCTCTCGTTATCCATGGTAATCTGCAGTCAGGAGGTTGGCTGGAGAGCATGTGTCTGTCCTCATAATCCCCAACTGGTGTCCCCCTCCATTAGGTGGAAACAGTGAGCTTTATCTGCAACTCCCATGATCCAAACCCAGCATTCTCAGCCTGTCCTGATAATGTGCAATCAGGAGACCCCCCCCTACATTAGATCCAAACCCACCACTGCCTGAGCTTGTCCTGATAATGTGCAGTCAGGAGATCCCCCTACATTGGATCCAGACCCACCACTGTCAGAGCCTGTCCTGATAATGTGCAGTCAGGAGATCCTCCTACATTGGATCCAGACCCACCACTGTCTGAGCCTGTCCTGATAATGTGCAGTCAGGAGATCCTCCTACATTGGATCCAGACCCACCACTGTCTGAGCCTGTCCTGATAATGTGCAGTCAGGAGATCCTCCTACATTGGATCCAGACCCACCACTGTCTGAGCCTGTCCTGATAATGTGCAGTCAGGAGATCCTCCTACATTGGATCCAGACCCACCACTGTCAGAGCCTGTCCTGATAATGTGCAGTCAGGAGATCCCCCTACATTGGATCCAGACCCACCACTGTCAGAGCCTGTCCTGATAATGTGCAATCAGGAGACCCCCCCTACATTAGATCCAAACCCACCACTGTCTGAGCCTGTCCTGATAATGTGCAATCAGGAGACCCCCCCCCCCCTACATTAGATTTAAACCCTGCACCATCTGAGCCTGTCCTGATAATGTTCGGTCAAGAGATCCCCCTACATTAGATTTAAACCCTGCACTGTCTGAGCCTGTCCTGATAATGCACAGTCATGAGATCCCCCTACATTAGATCCAGACCCTGCACTGTCTGAGCCTGTCCTGATAATGTTCAGTCAAGAGATCCCCCTACATTAGATCCAGACCCTGCACTGTCTGAGCCTGTCCTGATAATGCACAGTCAGGAGATCCCCCTACATTGGATCCAGACCCACCACTGTCAGAGACTGTCCTGATAATGAGCAGTCAGATGATTCCCCTACATTAGATCCTAACCCTGCACCATCTGAGCCTGTCCTGATAATGTTCGGTCAAGAGATCCCCCTACATTAGATTTAAACCCTGCACTGTCTGAGCCTGTCCTGATAATGCACAGTCATGAGATCCCCCTACATTAGATCCAGACCCTGCACTGTCTGAGCCTGTCCTGATAATGTCAGCTGATCACATTGGTTTGGCTGCTGTTCCCTGTTCAGTGCTGTCATTTGCAGGGAGCTTGTGCTTTTTAATGACCCGTCTTCACCTCCGCTTCTCCCACCGGACAGCGTTACTGATCCCAAAGCCGCTATTCCCATGAGCACTCGGGGCTTATGCAACACTTACAGCATGTGCAGCTCCTGGCGGCCCCTACGGGACAAAGCCGCGTATTATGATAACAATGCCGGGAGATAGTAATTCTACTTAACCCCTTCATGGCCCTGAGACTCCTCATCAAGTCGCCTGATACACAGGGTTGAACCATTGGGTGGAAATGAACACCTCCTAATACAGGTTATAATCTGATCCAGTCATGTGATCACCTCCCTACTTAATCACAGGTATAGGATTTACATGCACTCAGGTGTGTGAGATCCACACCTGGGCCCCCATTGTCGTCATCCTCTTGCAGCTCAAAATGCAAATTACACAAGTCCACTGTATGTAGCTCATTTGCATATCAAGTCACACGTGAGGTCATAAACGGAGACCCCACAGACACATTTACAGCCATTTCCCCCTCTTATTCTGTCCTGACCGAAGTAGTGAGCGAAACAAAGTTAATTTCAGAATTAAATTACAACTGTACCATAACACTAACTTCTGTTTAATTGAAAGATTGTAGATTATTTATAAAGTAATTCTATAATGAAATAATACACATTAAATGTCTTATTAAGCCATCTTTACTCCATATAGTTCTCTCAGGGGGCAGACATATTGGTTAGAATCTTTACTCCATATCGTTCTCTCAGGGGGCAGACATGTTGGTTAGAATCTTTACTCCATATCACTCTCTCAGGGGGCAGACATGTTGGTTAGAATCTTTACTCCATATCGTTCTCTCAGGGGGCAGACATGTTGGTTAGAATCCTCACTCCATATCGCTCTCTCAGGGGGCAGACATGTTGGTTAGAATCTTTACTCCATATAGTTCTCTCAGGGGGCAGACATGTTGGTTAGAATCTTTACTCCATATCGTTCTCTCAGGGGGCAGACATGTTGGTTAGAATCTTTACTCCATATCGTTCTCTCAGGGGGCAGACATGTTGGTTAGAATCTTTACTCCATATAGTTCTCTCAGGGGGCAGACATGTTGGTTAGAATCTTTACTCCATATCGTTCTCTCAGGGGGCAGACATGTTGGTTAGAATCTTTACTCCATATAGTTCTCTCAGGGGGCAGACATGTTGGTTAGAATCTTTACTCCATATAGTTCTCTCAGGGGGCAGACATGTTGGTTAGAATCTTTACTCCATATAGCTCTCTCAGGTGGCAGACATGTTGGTTAGAATCTTTACTCCATATCGTTCTCTCAGGGGGCAGACATGTTGGTTAGAATCTTTACTCCATATAGTTCTCTCAGGGGGCAGACATGTTGGTTAGAATCTTTACTCCATATAGTTCTCTCAGGGGGCAGACATGTTGGTTAGAATCTTTACTCCATATAGCTCTCTCAGGGGGCAGACATGTTGGTTAGAATCTTTACTCCATATAGTTCTCTCAGGGGGCAGACATGTTGGTTAGATCTTTACTCCATATAGTTCTCTCAGGGGGCAGACATGTTGGTTAGAATCTTTACTCCATATCGTTCTCTCAGGGGGCAGACATGTTGGTTAGAATCTTTACTCCATATAGTTCTCTCAGGGGGCAGACATGTTGGTTAGAATCTTTACTCCATATAGTTCTCTCAGGGGGCAGACATGTTGGTTAGAATCTTTACTCCATATCGTTCTCTCAGGGGGCAGACATGTTGGTTAGAATCTTTACTCCATATCGTTCTCTCAGGGGGCAGACGTTGTTTAGAATCCTGGGTCAGATCTTCACTCACCTTGGTTCAGATGAACAAAGATCTGACCAAAGATTCTAAACAAAATGTCTGCCTCCTGGTGGAGCTGTATGGAGTAAAGATGGCTCAATAAGGTACTTTGTTTGGATTATTTCTATATAAAATGCCTACACTCAATGGCATCTTTCAATTAAACAGAACTTCATTTTTTGCTATAGTTGGTCCTTTAAATTGGCTCCATTGTTGTCTATTCAGACAAGATGTTTTTTCTAAAAGGATCAGGAGGTTTCGCTGTAACCTTTGGACTAGTTATCATATTACCCAAAGCCGCTTTGATGCAAAACTGTGATTTGTTCCCCCCGCATCTCCCCCGTCACTCTCCGGGCCCTGATTACACACTTCTTCATATGGTTATGACCGAGGATGAGGAGAGACATTTTTTACTAAAGCTGACTGAGGAATTATTGATATTTTACACCTACAAACTTTCTACGCCTCTTTTTATATATCATCTGATGAGTTCTGTGCCGTGGAATAATCAGGGTGTTGCATGCTGAATCTATTTCCAAAGGGTCATTTGGAAATAACATCTGAGAAATACCTCTATTTGGTAATACAAACCAGTAAGATGATAAGATATATAACCATACATTACAGCGAGTATCTTACATGACGTAGCAGGCACATCCGCAAACCTGTCTGTTGGTAAAACCTCAACGCATGTCGCCCTAGGAGGATGGACGTCTTCCAATCAACATTCAACACTGAGTATTCCAAGAGTTCGGGTATCCCATGCCTCCCGACTGCCCTGCATTGCGCGGCACAGTCCTGAGTTTGAGAGGCAGAGCTCTATTTCTGTCCAGCTTTTCAGGTCAGAGGTAGAGCGCCGGGTGGGACAGAAGAACTCTGGACCTCAATCCTGCAGAAAAAAAATGTAATTTGACATCTAGCAAGCCAGAGACTGGTTACATGGCATGTGGGGGTAGTGCCTTATACACGACCTCCCAATTAGAGTTGCCACCCCGCCGGTGTTTTACCACAGGCCGGTAAAAACAATTTTGTTTGTGCAAGTGTTACTGTGTATGTGTCTGTATGGCTCTGTATGTAAGTATGACTGTGTGTGTGTCAGTGGCTCTGTATGTAAGTGTGACTGTGTGTGTGTCAGTGTGGCTCTGTATGTCAGTGTGGCTGTGTGTGGCTCTGTATGTAAGTGTGACTGTGTGTGTGTGTGTCTCTATATGTAAGTGTGACTGTGTGTGTCTGTGGCTCTGTATGTAAGTGTGACTGTGTGTGTGAGTGTGTGTGTCAGTGTGGCCCTGTATGTAAGTGTGACTGTGTGGCTCTGTGTGTGAGTGTGGCTCTGTATGTAAGTGTGACTGTGTGTGTCTGTGGCTCTGTATGTAAGTGTGACTGTGTGTGTGTGTCAGTGTGGCCCTGTATGTAAGTGTGACTGTGTGTGTGTGTGTGTGTCTGTGTGGCTCTGTATGTAAGTGTGACTGCGTGTGTGTGGCTCTGTATGTAAGTGTGACTGTGTGTGTGTGTCAGTGTGACTCTGTATGTAAGTGTGACTGTGTGTGTGTCAGTGTGGCTCTGTATGTAAGTGTGACTGTGTGTGTTATTGTGGCTCTGTATGTAAGTGTGACTGTGTGTGTGTCAGTGTGGCTCTATATGTAAGTGTGACTGTGTGTGTCATTGTGGCTCTGTATGTGTGTGTGTCAGTGTGACTGTATTTTTGTACATGTGATTGTCACTGACTGTGTGTGTATATATGTGTGGGAACGTGTGTATTTAAAGTGATTTTTTTTTTTTTTTTTGTCCCTGTGAGTAGTATTGCTGTGGTCATTAATATACTGCACATATATAAATATATACATCATTTTCTCTAAATGATGAATGCGGCCCATGCACAAATTTTTGGTGACCGTGGCCCACCACAGAAAAAGCTTGGACCCCCCTGGCTTAAATAATCTCCTATTAGTTGTATAATAAACCCAATATTGGACAACTGAGCACAATCCCCATTACATATTGGGGCACATGACGTCATAAACTAGAGACATGATCTCTACATCCGCTTGCATAATCATCCGAGCACTACAAGCGTTATGTGAACAATTTTCAGGTTTAAAAAAAAAAAAAAAACTTTATGTGAAACAAAATGATTCTGCAGCTATGAGCACCGGAGGGAAACCGCTATAAAATCACCGTACTACAATCCCCATGATGCCTTGCTCTTGCTCGCGCATAATTACGGTTCCTTTATGCGCGTTGCCTCATGGGATTTGTAGTTGTAACCTTCCACATAAATCCTTAGGTACTGCTCCCGGAAGTGATGCTGGAGCCATGTATAGCCACCACAGATGCCGAGCAAAGCACTTGCAACGTGAGTTTGACACCCGCAAGTGGGTCAGTGTCACTAATGTACTGCTGTTGGCCGAATAAATGAGCTCTCTGTATGGTCTTGTATGTTATTCGCTTTCCTACAAACTTGGTTCGGGTGTACTAAGATGGCGAACTTTACCGTCCTTCTTTGACTTAACACACGTTTCATTGGGTGTAGTAAGATGGTCTTCTTTTATTAGATTTAGACTCTTTTTATAACTTATATTTTGTCTAAGCTAAAAAAAATTACTAAAAACTACACCAATTGCTTAGAAATACTAGTTAATAAACTTATATTAGTGGATGATTATCTATACAGTATTATAATATAATCCAGTATTTTAAAGTGCATTAGTGGTAATGAGTCTATTGGATAATTGGGGTCTGTATTGATTGTTGTAGCTGATTTTGGCAGTGGACAAGGGATCTGCACCTGGTTTTCTTTCTTTATTCTAATACATTGTCAAGATTCATGTATTTAATCATTTTTATATATATTTTTTTAATCACAAACATAAAGCATTATACCAATACACCTTGTATGAAAGAATAGTAAATATGCCTTTGTATGTTTTAACTTACCATTGTTAATTTACCGTATATATTCTTGCCTCTTTTAACACTTGGCCAAGCTGTATGAAGACCAGATATTCTAAGGATCCCTAAAAAGCTCCAAACTGTTTACATTTCTTTCTGTACATTTGATATAACATTGTGTGTAGGATAGTTTGGTAGAGTTACAAGTGACATGTTATTATTTCATACACTAGCTAGATGGCAGGTGAGATCATTGTTTTGAGAGGAAGTGACTTCATTAATTAACAACCTGTTATTATTTTTATGTATTTACTTTCCCAGTAATTGTTGTCCTATATTACTATCCCATAGGTGTGAGAGTAGAGGTAAAGCATGGACACATTTCTTTCTTACTTGCCGGTAATTTCATTCTTCAAAGGACTGTATCGCCTAAACATAGTTTGTCCTGTAAATGTAGAGAATACAAAAATGATTGAAAATGATCTATACATTGAATTAGCAAAACTGCCAGCAAAGGCCTAAATTAGGAGAAGAATGTGTTTTAAATGTATCCGTGGAGTCGCCTGCTTATGACATCACCTGGGGCACTGTTTTTCACTGGTCAGTGTGTAATCTGCATATCAGGCCACAGGTGATGTCATAAGCAGGCGACTCCACAGACACATTTAAAACACATTTTTCTCCTAATTTAGGCATTTACTTGCAGTTTTGCTAATACAATGTATAGATCATTTTCAATCATTTTTTGGATTCTCTACAATCACAGGAAAAACAATGTTTAGGTGATACAGTCCCTTTTTAAATTAACAACATTCAAAAAAGGGAAATGTGGTGATCCAAACAGACCCATTTAAAACCGTTTTCTTTTAATCTATACATTTTGCTGGCAGTTCTGCTAACACAATGTACAGCCTATATATTTGTTCATTCTCTATATTCATGTTACAAACCTTTCTGTTTGAGTCACCTTTTAATGTTGACCAGTCCTGCTTTATGCATTTGTATCCTGTGATCTCCAACCATATAAGCCTCATCCTTTATATAAATTGGGCAATTTGATGGAAGTGGAACGGTGTCTATGGAAACTAATGAAATGTCGAAGCTCATTGCCCTGCTCTTAGACCCTGGCCCCATCGGTACAGAGCATTCTCCTTTTTCATTTAAACACTGCTTTCGGGAGAAAGGTCATTTCTCCTGTAGAAGAGAAGACAAGTGAGCTGTGAAATAATCAGGTCTAACCTCTGATACCTAGGTGCCCATCTGTGACCCCCCCACGGGCGTACCTAGATTGTGTGGCATCCAGGGTGGAACCTATATTTGGAAGCCCCCTTGCTTGCCCCATTTTTAACATTTAAAAACAGTGCCATGCCTGTCCCCAAATAGCTTGCCAGTGTCCCACCCTACTGAAGTGTACTGACCAGGCTGGGCTCTAGGTCCACATTGCCCAACCAGGTCATCTTTGGAGCCCTCCGGGGCGCGGGGGAGGACAGGGAGTTGGTGGAGATGGCGATCCAGCTGCTGGGGGGGGGGGGGGTTTGGACCATGTGACTTCGAGGCGTGGGATGATGTGTCGCTCCTAACCTGGCACCCCCAATTGTCTGGCACCTGGGATGTGCTGTGCCTACACCTCTTCCTAAGTACTCCTCCGGCAGCTCTCCAGCCGTTTCTGAACTACAACTCCAATAATTCATTGCCAATCTAGGAGGCTAGTGGGAGGGATTATGGGATTGGTAGTTCAGAAGCCGCTGGAGGGCCATAGATGTCATAGGTGTATATTATATTGCACACCTTAGATCAAGCTGTGAGTTCATGTGGATGTGTGGGGATAACATAGTTGCCAACATTGGCCATGTTTCCAGGGACACATATTTGTTCCACATGGTTCAGAAAGAGCATGCAAAGTGCAGCCCGGCAGTATGGAGGATGGATATACGCACAGACACAATCCAATTAATTAATCATGGTAGGTCCTATGAGATCTCCACCCTGATTAATTAATTGGATTGTGTCTGTGTGTATATCCATCCTACATACTGCCGGGCTGCACTTTGCATGCTCTTTCTGCAGCATGTGAAACAAATGTGTCCCTGGAAACATGGCCAATGTTGGCAACTATGGGATAATGACCAGGGATAGGTCCATAGAGCATCAGTAAATTGACCATCGCTAAGCCTAGTATATCTCTATTGTGAGCATGCTGGATTCTACTCCTGCTGGGATTCTACTCCTGCTGATGTTCTGCAATGTGCTTATTGATCACAATGAAGTAGCATTAACTTCTTTTAAATATTCTGCGTCCAATTCAAAGGGAAACTCATTTTTGACTTGATGACTGCAGTATGCATGTCCATTGTGTTGCTGCCTGGGATTGTTGGGAGTTACTGTAAAGGGGGACGGGGGGTGCTCTCTAGGTTCTTGGCTCCCCGATAAGATCAATAACCAGTCTTTCATATGATCGAGCATCCTGAATGGATCTGACTCTGCTCCGGGTGTTGGGTAACAGGATGTACAGGTATACTTATTGTGAAGGTATGTGCACGTGTCGGATACACACACAAAAATGACTCATTGTGTTATTTTATTTTAACGCCTGTTGTGTAAGGAAGAAAAATATATATAATATTCAGTCTGCAATTTAAAGGGACTCTGCCACCTAAATATTGTTTCATCTGTTGAGAATAAATAAAAAGTGATCAAAATAATCTATACATTATGCCAGCAGAATTGCAAGTTAGGGTCTCCTGTGTAGGACCTCCGTGCTTGGCTTTCCCATTGATAGTAGTTACTTAATTTGCATATCAAGACACAAGATGATGTGATAAACAGGAGACGCCACAGACATTTTTTTTTTTTTTTTAAAGTGCATTATTCTCCTAATTTATTTAATTTGGTTGCAGTTCTGCTCACACAATGGATAGCCACAGGGGAGGTCAGTTTGCACACTTGACTTGGAAAGGGGTTTATTTGCATCTCGAACGCGGAGCTTGGGAGGTAGTATGCCGTATAGAGTGTCCCAGGATTGTGGTCCCCAATCCTGCCGAGTTCTACTTCTGTACCAGAAAGTGAGACAGTCTCACGAGATCAGGACAGTTGAAAGGCATGATAAGGTGATGTCATAAGACGGAGACACTACCTTCGGTTAGAACCCCTTTCTCTCCATCTACACCAAAGTAGTCATGTTTGGGAGGTTGGGATAACATACTCCAATTCAATCTCCGGAGAGCATTTTTAAAAGATATTGTATCACATTGAGCTGCCTCCAAGATGGAATGATGTTATGTCTGACTCCTAGAATCTAAAACCTAAATGGATTGGTTGGCGTATGCCTTAAAGCTATGGAAGTGTCCAAGAAATGCTTGGGAAAGGAGTGCGTGCGTCTCGTTTTAGAGCTATGTAAATTGGTAAGGTGTTTTTTTTATTATTACTGTAATAGGTATTTTTATGACTCATCGTGTGATGTAGACAGGAGCTGGTTAGTTTATCATGTATTGTGCCTTGTAGCGTGTGTACATCCTGACCTTCCAGAGGATACTCCTTTAGAAGATTCCCAGGATGACAGGTAGGATTTGCACCTATTTTGCTGCTCAATGTGTGTGTGTGTGCCACGGTATGAAGCCAACTCCGGGCAAAAGTTTTGCACTGCCTGGGCTGGCTCCTAATATCTTGATTCCCTCTGGCGCTCTTGGTGCCAGATCCACTCATTTAACTTTTTTTAAAAAAGACAAAACTGCACCTAAAATTGTGTTACAAATCCCCTGCACTGTTAATTTAAAAGGTCAGCAGATAAGTCTTGGGATGTCTAAAAATGTTTTCACTTAAAAGCTGTGCCAGGTTTTTTTATTTTTAATATCGCAACCGCCCCCCTATTGTAAAAGGGGAAACAGATGGCTTCATTCTGTGACTATAGCTCTCTAATAACAAGTATTATTTGTACATTAAGCCTTGCATCGGGGGTAAGAGGACAGGTACTCATGATTTGTACCTTTATATGTTTCAAGGACAGGTATTAATGATTTGTACCTTTTTATATGTTTCAACTCGTAGCCCACAGGCCAATCACTCTCTTAAGGTACTCTCTCTTTAGGGTTCAGTCATTTAGAGGGGATGTTCACTATCGAACCAGCCAATTCACCCTAACAGGTTTCTCTGTGATTTGGCAGCGACAGAACTTATCTGGCAGTGCCGGTTCTCGTTGATTGGCTGCAGCAGCTTCCAAATCCATCCGCAGCTGATCTGTTGTGATGGGCTCCTAAGGGTATATGTTTCTCAGCCAACAAAATACTGCTGCTCCTATTAAAAAAAAAAAAAAAAACTTGATCACTAAATGGGAGCCAAGGACACAGAGACCCAAGCGGGGGTCTTCGCAGACCCTTTGGGTCCGCCACTGAAACCTTTTCAAGAATTTGCAATGTCACAGAAGTTCTGGCTCTGTGTGATGGGAATTAATGTTACCAGCACTTGCTTTGAGGCAAGGTGCAGGAAATGGTTACAGGGTAAAACACTGTTTTCTGGTTTTTTTTTTTTATATTTAAATGTAGTGTGTCTATATGTTTTGGGGAGTTCGGAAACGGGGTACGTGATTTTTTTTTTTTTTTCTTATAATAGGTCATCCTTTCTTAAAATGGGTGATCTAGAGGTAAATACACATTCCCCTTTCTCCCCAGGGTCTGACACTGGTCCCAGGGTTCAGGGTCCCCGGGTGAGGGCAGTTGCTGGTAGGGGTCAGGTTGGATCCACATTCTCTTCCACTTTTTTAACTTTTTGGTCCCAACTGTTGCCTGAAGGGTCATTCACTGCTCCCTTACTGCTGGTAGCGACAAATTTAGTAATTTCTGTTTAATACTACAGTGATGTCTGCTGCTGGATCTGGATATTTTTTTATTAGACTCTGGAATGACCTTTTTTAAGGCCTTTTTGGAACCCAATATTCTTACAGGCCAGACTGTCACATTTTGTGAATTTGGTCTACTACGGTAGTGGTAGCTGGCTGTGGCACTGCAGATGTTTTGGGAGCTAGATACAGTCAGCCTTGTTGTTTCAAACAGTGCCAACATTGGCCATTGCCTTGCCTGTGTGTAATGCACAAAGTCACAACCAACCCATTGCACCAAAAAGAAAAATAGGTCAAGGCTGATTACCCCTGCGCTAAAGCATTATCACTGAATCACAGACCTTAATTGGCCTGATCCCTTGTATTTTCCACCTTGCAATTTCCATTGAATAAGTTCCGTTCAGAACATTAGGATAATGTATGTAAAGTAAAGGATGATTTTTTAAAAAAAATGTATGTAGACTTTTTAGGAGCCAGACATGGCAATTCAGGAGCCAGCCTGGATCATTTTAGGAGCCAGGGGGAATAGAACTTCCATAGAGTTTAATGTAAAACCCATCAATGCTGGCCGCCAGCTGTAGGGGTTTTAGAAGCCAAATTCTCCAAGTTTGAGGGCATGCCATAGAGTCCAGGGCTGGTTCCAAAGGGTTTTTTCTATATACAGTGTGTGGAGGCAGTGAAGACCCTGTAAATAATCTGTTTCCAAATACAATTTCCTGCGTCCTTTTTGGACGTGGTACAGGTTGATTGGTTGGTGTACATGTAGACTGCTCTTCACAATAGACATGCTGTTTTTGCTCACCCACTCAAGACTGGGAAAAGGAAAATGTTATGCTGGAGAAGGTCTAACATTTCCATGTGTGTAGCGCCTCCTGGTGGTGGAATTGTGGAGCGACTAGATTACTCTTTTTTGCAGGATGCTTATGGCTTGTGCTACACACCAAAACAAGCTATTTCCCCCATAAATCTTAAACTACCACCACAGAAAGAATGTCCGGGTATGCAAATGCCCCATGATTTTAAATTGTATTAATTTAATGGATTAGCCACTTTTTTTTTTTTTTTTAAAGCTCTGTGATTTTGGGAGCGGCTGGGGTGCAACTGAGAACCTGATTTTGTGTCAACTCTGGACACTGACTGACCGGACCGACTTGCCAGCTGGCTAAGGAGGCTGAGATGCCATGCAGGGCTTCCAAAGCTCCCCCATGTAGTGCAGTTTACGGCTTTGATGGGGAGATCCACTGCTGGGAGCCACGTGAATGGCTAACCAGAGCGGCGCATCTCCTACCCACACCCACCGAGCTGGGGGTGAGACGTGGCAGGAAGGCTGAGCATGCACAGCACCATAGTTAAAAAGGTCCGCCCCACCATCTATTTAATTTTGTACTTGTGCATAGGTACCAACATCGGCCATGTTTCCAGGGACACATATTTGTTTCACGTGCTGCAGAAAGAGCATGCAAAGTGCAGCCCGGCAGTATGTAGGATGGATATACGCACAGACACAATCAAATGAATTAATCATGGCAGGTCCTATGAGATCTCCACCCTGATTAATTAATTGGATTGTGTCTGTGCGTATATCCATCCTACATACTGCCAGGCTGCACTTTGCATGCTCTTTCTGCAGCATGTGGAATAAATGTGTCCCTGGAAACATGGCCGACTTTGGCAACTATTCTTCTGAATGGATTGGCATTTTTCACCGTAAACGTATCATTTTGGCATATTTTTGGTGTAATTTTGTGTAGTGCTTTTGAGGGCACATTTTTTTTCCAGCATTGCACCCTATACTAATTTTAGTATTTATACATGTTTTTGCTAATTGGTGTGCAGTGCTTTAATACTTTTCCATATGACATGAGTAGGTCTGGAGTATATAGTAATCCATTCTGTTTACTAAATGGCCAGCCGCTGCGTCAGAGGTAAAAGGGGGTCAGGAATTTAGGATCTCCACACTGGACCATGATCTGCTGAATCCATAGAATAATGAATGAACTTTGCCCGTGTTGGACATTTTTACACCTATTTAATACAAATAATTAATTAACACAGTCAGTGTTCACAAGGTGTTGGTGGTGCCGGGTTTTATCTAATTTTGAAACCTAAATTAATCTTCAAGCAACATATAAAGGGTGAAATATATTCTGTATATTATTCAAAACTATGAGTTTTTTTTTAAGGTCCTTTTCCCTGGTTCTCCAATTCAGGGTGAATGCAGCTCTGTATTATCGGAAGGGTAAATGTTTGGCCCACCAGCTGAGTAATCTAATACAACAAGGAATCAGACATGTTCTGCTAACTCTTTTCTTTCCTCCATGTTTTGTTAGAAGAGATCGCCATTTTTTTTTTCTTGGGCAAGGGCCAAGCATCATCATCCTATGGCCCCAGGCCTGCCAGCCAGTATTATCCGGCACACAGTCCCCAAACCAAACCCGGGCAAAACTTTTTTTTTTCGTGGGCAGCCCTAAAGATGCCGGGATAGCACCTGTCGGATCAGGTCACTTTTATAGTACGTAGTATTTTTGGTGTGACTGGGGCAGCAAACTCGGGGACCGCCCCAGGTGGCAATACCTCTAGCTATGCCACTGGCCCAGCCCCAGCGGTGTTTAGGATTTTTGGAGGCAGGTCCCCACTGTCCCACGGAGCTCTCTCTCTGTCCCACGGAGCTCTCTCTCTGTCCCACGGAGCTCTCTCTCTGTCCCACCGAGCTCTCCCTGTTCCGCTTTTGGTACAGTGTTAGAGCACGGCAGGATAGTGGGTTTCAGCACCGCAATCCTGCACCCACCATCTCTTTCTCCGATGTCACAGTAACGCTTACTTGTCCTCCCAAGCGTCACCCCTCCCACCGGCATACCGTGAATGTAGCCCACAATCGCATCTCAGATTTTGGTGGCCAATCCATGGTCTAGTGTCATCTTATGGGTGTGGTCTATACAAGTGCACCCTTATTGGTCTGCCTGACATTCTAATGGGGGTGTGTCCATCCTTGATGCACCAATCAAGCAGCAAACGACAGTCTGCGACCAGATCTGCCTGTCTGCTTCTTAGGGAAGCATGGAGGATGCCAATCACAGGATAAAATGGCATGTATCGTAGGAGGATGAAACGGCGCGTACCTTTTAACAGAACCTCTGCATCTTTTCACTTGTCCGTCAATGATTTAAGCACAAAGGGCGGGCAGGGCAGGGCTTATTACCCCTTTCATTTTGGAGCCATTTTCTTGACAACATGTTCAATATATACACATTTAAGGACCTGTTCTTTGTACTCGCTCCAGATGCTTTACATAATATTTTGTTTTCTGACCCTGCTGATAATAAACCTTCTATTTACTCCTGTGGCCATGAAAACTTATCGGCCCATAGCTATAGATAATGATTTCTTGTTCAACTCAAACAACCCTGGTACATGATGGGTTAAGGCGAACAGGTGTTTATTAGTGTGTGTGTGTGTGTGTGTTCTGTAACTCTGCTGTGATTGGTTAATGGATTTTAGCCTTGTGGGCTCCATTCTCTCGAGCTTCACGGTCTTGCTAGTTACACACTTGGTCCTCCCTCTTTCCTTACTCTTGGAGTGGGGAGTAGGTGCCAGTCTCTGGCGGTTCAGTGGGAAAGGGGTTTGTGTGTTCCACAAACGGCACAGTCCCCCTCTTCGTACTCGTGCCTTAAATAAATAAGAGCGCAGTGTTATGTGATGGCCGGCACTCTGACAGGTGGATGATGCGCGTGGCGTGTTACATCATGCATGCTGGTCCACGAATATCAAGGGGGGGGGGGGGGGGTGTTTGTGATTTAATGTGTGACTCTTATAGAATGCTGTAAGTGTGCAAAGTGCGTGATACGGGGGTAGTTGCTGTATGTGATCGGGTTAGGGTTGCCATCTTTTCTACAAATAACGGCTGTTCTAGCTCCTCCATAGACTTAACATTGCCCTCAAGCCAATTTTCTACCGGCCCGCTGGTACAATACCGGCCAGGTGGCAACCCTCTAGATCGGGTGCCCGGGTGGCAATTTAATGGTCCATAGTGCAATTTCACCAGTCCACCTGCTATCACCAGCGATAGACACAAGTACACAGGCAAAGCAGATTGATTGACATGGTGATGGACGTACAAGATAATTGGACAGAAAGAATAAAAGTCCTACGGGAGGTAGAGCGGAGGTGCTACCACGCTTGCGTAGTCACTAACAGCGCTGGTACCGTCAATTGGCCTGACAGGTCTACTGTGCATGCGCGGTACGCCTTTTCTGGTGTACGCACCGGAGAATGTGAATTCTGCCGCATTCCCAAAAAAAGCAGGATGCAGGGGGCTGAGTTTGGGAAGGTCAATCGTGGCTAGGGTTACCACCTGGCCGGTATTTTTACCGGCAGGCCGGTAAAAAATTGACATCAGGCCAATGTTAAGTCTATGGAGACAGTACCAATGCCGGTATTTTTCTGAAGAAAAGGTGGCAACCCTAAGCGTGGCTAATGCTCTTGTGAAATGCGTGTGGTCTCTTTAATGGCTGGCCAGTTTTGCCGGTATACTATTATACATTGGTTGGACCAGTTATAAAAACTCTCAGCAGAGCTAATTGTCTGCCATTTTATAATGCAACTATCTCTTCTTTTTTTACAACCAGAAGGGGTCATTTTTGTGCTGACCATTGATTTTAGGGATATTTTATTCTACTAGAATACAGCTGTATCCTCTGCTGCTTTACAGTGCAGGCAGGTGGGTGGAGCTAAGCTTTGCATGGTACACATGATGTGAGCCTGCCAATCAAATGAATGCAAATAATCTGAAGAGCAAGTTAGGCAGGTCTTGTTATCATAGTACCTCAGCTTACATCATCTTGTACTATATTTAGAGCTCAGTGTTATTGCCATAGAATTGACAAGGATGTTACAGAGCAATGTATTGAATCCACATTCATGGTCTGATTCAGGCCCGGGTGTTCCCCATGTTACTTCCTTCCCAATACCTCCTCCCAGTATAGGAGCAAGTTGGGCCTGCATTGTTTAGTATTTTGATTTCCCGCCTTCCCCTGTTCCGCCATTACTACAGATGGCGGCCACACACTTCCGCCCTTTTGTTGCGTGTAGGTGGGGGGTAAGACAGCTCCCTGAGTGAGGAGGGAGGGGTTACTCCACGCCCCTTGGGTCTCGGTGAGAGCACTCTCCCGCAGTGAATGCTGGGAGCCTGCCGATTGGTTGGCATGGCGCCGCCTCCCGGAAATACCTGAATACCTTCCTTTTTTTCTATTCACTGTTCGGGGCCGCAGTGCACGTCGGGATTGGTAGTTCACTCCCTTCCGCTATTCCTTTCACACAACAGATGGTGGGGTTATTTCCCGTGTCTGCCTTGTTTCCGGCTGATGTGGAGGCCTCTGGGAATTGTATTCTTTTCTTGCTTCGTTTCCATGGACTTCCGGCTTCAAGCGCACTCAGCTTCCCGGCGTGCCTTGCGCGCCGACTGATCCCCGTCGCGCAGTCGTCTGGGAGCTGTAGTCGGTTTTCCGCTGGCCTGTGATTGGGGCAGCAGAGTAGTTACTCGGAATCCCAGGGAGCCGCGCGACGCGGCCTGGAGCCCGGGGGCTGAGTGTGTGTGGCGGCCGCGGGGAGGGAGCCGCCGAGCCCGGCACCATTCAGCGTTTGTACGCCTCGCTCCTCAGCATGAGCAGCGCCAACCGGCCCCGGAACGAGGCCTTCGGGGAGCAGGTCCAGGCTGGGTCTGCCAAGGGGCCCGTATCCGCCGGAGCTGCGGGCGGAGGATCCTCTGTTGCCGGAGGTTTCACCGCCAACAAGCTGGGCAGTAAGTACGAGGGGCTGGGGTAGATGTCCTTATAAGAGAGGGTCGGGGGTCCCAGGGCTTTAATGATTATAATAAGGGGGATCTATGCACCCCCATATATAGGAGAAGGTACTGGGGGTCCCAGGGCTTTAATGATTATAATAAGGGGGATCTATGCACCCCCATATATAGGAGAAGGTACTGGGGGTCCCAGGGCTTTAATCATTATAATAAGGGGGATCTATGCACCCCCATATATAGGAGAAGGTACTGGGGGTCCCAGGGCTTTAATGATTATAATAAGGGGGATCTATGCACCCCCATATATAGGAGGAAGGTACTGGGGGTCCCAGGGCTTTAATGATTGTAATAAGGGGGATCTATGCACCCCCATATATAGGAGGAAGGTACTGGGGGTCCCAGGGCTTTAATGATTGTAATAAGGGGGATCTATTCACCCCCATATATAGGAGAAGGTACTGGGGGTCCCAGGGCTTTAATGATTGTAATAAGGGGGATCTATGCACCCCCATATATAGGAGGAAGGTACTGGGGGTCCCAGGGCTTTAATGATTGTAATAAGGGGGATCTATGCACCCCCATATATAGGAGAAGGTACTGGGGGTCCCAGGGCTTTAATGATTGTAATAAGGGGGATCTATGCACCCCCATATATAGGAGGAAGGTACTGGGGGTCCCAGGGCTTTAATGATTGTAATAAGGGGGATCTATGCACCCCCATATATAGGAGAAGGTACTGGGGGTCCCAGGGCTTTAATGATTGTAATTAGAGGGATCTATGCACCCCCATATATAGGAGAAAGGACCTGGGGGTCCCAGAGCTTTAATGATTATAATTAGAGGGATCTCTGCACCCCCATATATAGGAGAAGGTACTGGGGGTCCCAGAGCTTTAATGATTATAATTAGAGGGATCTCTGCACCCCCATATATAGGAGAAGGTACTGGGGGTCCCAGGGCTTTAATGATTATAATTAGAGGGATCTCTGCACCCCCATATATAGGAGAAGGTACTGGGGGTCCCAGGGCTTTAATGATTATAATAAGAGGGATATTAACCCCCAAATGTAGTAGGGAGGTACTGGGGGCTCCCAGCTTTGGGGACGCCTCTGTTAATGGTAAATCATACAAGGTTTGTGGGAGGGTCCTAGGTATTTGTAAACCCCCCCCCCCCCCCCTTACCTTCAAGGGTTAAACTGGAAAATGATGAATCGGTCTGTGACACCACAGATGGGTGACCTCTGACACACCAGCTGGTTATCATTATATCCCCATGGGCAGTTTATATGGGTGGCTGGACATAATGGGGAGTGGAGTCCACAGCAAGAGCGTGCCAAGGGGTTAGTTGTCAGTGATATGGCTTTACCTGGGACAGGCCTTGTGGGTGCCTCTGGTACCTATAGATACCGTACCATCGTACAGGGTCTGCCGGTACAGAGTAGACTTGTCTTCTCCCACGTTTCCCCTTTTCATTCCTTATCTGAGAGTATTTCTAATGTAGTTTGTGTGTAACCAAGCCAATGAAAATTACTACTGGGGGGGCTAAGATCCTGGTGGATAGGTAGGTCTGGAGAGGTCCCACTTAATCAAGCTAAATCACACTGGATTCTACAAATGTTTGACAACCTCCTGAAGTCTCAGTCTCCTTTGAGATCAGATACCTCTCATCCTGTACAATGATCACGGCTAGGGGGGGCTACCTATCCCAGGGATTGTTTAGCATTTCCCTATCACATACAGGACTGTAATTGTATTTGCGGATCTATTTAATGTAGTAGATGGGGCAGTAGATACGCGATGAGACCCCTTTGTGTGCTTGATGGAGTGTAAACACATTAAAGGATTAAAGTTAAAGAAACCAGAGCTGTCAATAAAGAAAAGTACATTTGGATAGTGCAGGCAGATATACTGAGATCGCAACCATAAAGGTCCAATAGATTGTGTTGAGTAAACATGACTTATGAATATTATAAAGTGATGTGGCCAGGTTAGAACAAAAAAATCCTATTAAATTTGGCTTTATAGGAAAAATATGGCATCCAAAGAGCCATACAGTTCTGTGAAAAAAATAAACCAATGAGCCAGAGGGGTTCCACCAGCAGAAAGCTTTCGCTGCTAAGGTGCAGAAACCCCTCCTCCGAAGTTTAATTTAGGGGTCTTATATGCTGCAATGTCCCCGCTGTTTGAGCCATCAAGGGTTCTGTGTGAAATGCGTGGGCACTACTGCAGGTTGGTCTACGTTTTGCTGACTTTGATATTTTGTTCACAGGAGATAATGGAAAAGTGACCACTGTGGTGGCCACCCCAGGCCAGGGCCCAGACCGCCCTCAAGAAGTCTCCTACACGGACATCAAAGTGATTGGAAATGGCTCCTTTGGTGTTGTCTACCAAGCACGGCTGGTGGACTGCGGCGAAATGGTCGCCATCAAAAAAGTACTACAGGACAAGAGGTTCAAGGTGAGATTGGGGCCCGGCAGGACCCTTTTTTTTTTTTCTATTGTGCTGTAAAACGACTAACTTGTTTGCAACATTTTATGTTCACTCCAAAAAACATTTCTACCTAAAAAGTGGATACAAAGTTCCTGAATACCAAATGACACCACCTTTGTCAATATAAAATATTTTAATTAGTGCATTTTATTCTACCACAAAACCCCTCTTTACACAGAAATAAAACAACCCACGACCTAAGCGGTCACAATGCACACGTTGGGACTAACGGGGAACTAAATTGGGCAGACTAGATGGGCCAAATCAGATCTGCCCACACATTCTATGTTTTTAAGGGGAGGCAAGAAAAATAAATAAATGTAAGGGTCTGTATCACCTAAACATTGCTTGTACTGAGACTGTACACAATAAAACAAGGATGGAAAATGATCTATACATTGTGTTGGCAGAATTGCAAGCAAAGGCCTAAATTACAAGAAAATGTGCATTTAAATGTGTCTGTGGCAGTCTCCTGCTTATGACATCACCTGTGGCCTGGTATGCAAATTACACATTTTCCACTGAAAAGCAGTTCATTTGCATACCGTGCCACAGGTGATGTCATAAGCAGGAGACTCATTTAACTACACATTAATCTCCCAATTTAGACAATATATAGATCATTGCTCCCAGTTGTAGCTACACTTACTCCCTCGACCGCTGCGGTGTACGTCTGTTTTGTAGGTGTTAATAGCTGGATCAATTTTTAGTGCTATCAATTTTATATCTTGGGGAATAGTAAAATAATTCATATTTAATGTAATTATCAGTTTTTCGGACGCCATATACAGGCTGATCTAGTAACAGAGAAGCACTTAACCTGCTACATGCATCTCTCCAGCCGTCTGATCTTACTGGATTATATATATATTAGTCTGGGTTGGTCACTATTTCTATTATCTTCTAATTTCTCACAATTTTTGAGCATAAATTAATTCCCAGTGGAATCTATTTCCCCTGTATAACAGGCCTCAATATTTGATACAGAAGAGATTAACCATTGGGGTTTGGGGCTTTCAATTCTCACAGCACCTACATCAAATAATTGCCACCAGCGCAACAAATCAGCCAATTATCTTCATTTTTCAGGCTTCGTAGATCTATGCATATGTTGTATTCCTCATACTGTCAGCTCAGGCTCAACCTTGCTTTACTAGATGCCGGGCCTATTGCCCATTTAAAGCTAACTCTGTAATTTCAATCTATAACACTTTATTTTCAGGTTGGCAAATACTGGAATTAGCAGTGGATATTAACTATGCCATATCATTAGCCATCGGTCTTGTATTTTAATATAGTGCTTTTTAATTGCTTTGATCTCATCACTTCTGTATAAACCCCAACGCATTTCTCATGGAAGCTAGGTGAACAGTGAAAACTAGTGACAGCTGATCACTGACAGTGTGACAATTTTTAAAAGCAGTTTTTGTAGGAGCCGCCATTTTCCCTGAAATATCTACAGGGTCTCTTGCATTCTGTAATTATTTAAATGGTGCCCCCTATTCGAGCACGGTTACTAAAACTACTACTCACTCCTGACTTTTTTTTTATTTGGTTTTCACTGACCTCTATGGATTTCCCCATAGCGGTCAAGTCTGCCAAATGGGGCAGACTAGATGGACCGAATCTGCCGACACATTCTGTGTTTCCCTGGCTCCTAAAGAAATCTAGACTGGCTCCTACATTAGGTTGGCAGCTTAAAGGACCAATCTTTTTCTTCTACCTTTTTGTTTCTAATATAGAAGCACAAGTGAGAAATCCAGTGCCTTTAGTAGGAGGATAAACTGGCGTGTGCTTTTTGACAGTCCATGCCAGTTTATCCTGACCGTTGGCTGCCAGGCAGGTTTTGTCCAACACCCATAGATCATGGCGAGCCCCTGGTTTTTCCATAGTCGGCCATGTATTTGTATTCCCCCCCCCCCCCCCCCCCCCCCCCCCCCCCCCCCCCCCCCCAGCAGTACCGCGTTGCACATGGAGGAGGTCTTGATCTGCATGGGAGACAGGCCACCAAACAGAGCTCCCATCGTGGAGCATCCCATTACATACCCAGAGTGCCACGGGCTGTACCTGGCCATTTTCTTTTTGGGATTTACTCACGAAAGAGAGAATTTCGGGCAATAAAAATAAAAAAATTAAAGCTTTGAAAACGTAACTGGTAGAATTTTTCCAACTTTAGTACCTTTTTAAGTTTGCAATTTTTTTTTTTTTTTTTAATTGCCTTCAGTTCTCTTTCGTGAATCAAGCTCTTTGTGTATTTCTGTCACTTGGCCTAGTGGGGAGTTACACACTCCAAATAATTGACTGCGCTGCTGTCTCTGTTCTGTGTGTTAAGGTCAGGCTCCTTTTCCAGGTTAATGTTTAGTTCAGTAATTGGTACCGGTTTGTTTTACATGTTAATGGTTCTCGTCGCTGACAATCTCTGTCTGAATTTTCTTCCTACAGAACCGGGAGCTGCAGATCATGCGCCGATTAGATCACTGCAACATCGTGCGCCTGAGATATTTCTTCTATTCTAGTGGAGAGAAGGTCAGACCGCTAACACCAGACCCCCCCCCCCCCCCCCCCCATACAATCCTGTGCTTCATGTATAATCCTACAGGTTCTCAGCAGGTTCTGCTATGTGTATGCTCAGTACTACCATTGTTCCTATAAGGCAAGACTTGTGATCTATAACAACTTCCCTCCCTCCTCCAATGCAAAGCACAGATTCTGTCCACAAATTACTGGTGTTATAATATGTATGTCTCCTGTATAGGACTGTGCCTATCCTGTGTGTGTGTGTGTGTGTGTAGGTTGAGAAAGACCCTTAGGGGTTGAAACGTTGCCACCCACCTGATCTTTCTATTAACTTCCTGGTTTTTTTTTTACGATGGGACAGGAGCAGATACTTGTCTTCTCTGCAACTCCCCCCCCCCCCCCCCCCCCCACTCAAGTTAGATCAGAGCAGGCTTCTAATCATGTTTGTGCTTGTCACTGAATGCAATATGTTTTGTGAAACTGCTCTTTAAAGTGATCTATTGCTGAATAAATGTGACTAATGTGTGCGATTTTTTTTTTTTTAATTGAAAGCGGATCGCCTTTCATGGATTAAATCTGTATATATAAAAAAAAAAATGCAAAACCCCTCCTATTTTACGGACATTCCGTTCTTTGTTGCGGCCGTACGCGGTCTCTGACCTTGGTAGGGTAATATGGAACGGTCCGTGACCTCATAATACCGCTGCCCTAGTATTATGATAGAAAGTAAAAGGATCTTTAAGGAAATGCATCCTTATGTCAAGCAGTGGCTCGCCTATTAAAAAATGTGAATGTTAATGTAGAGTTGGCCATTAAATTAAAATGTTCTGCTTCACTTTCAGAAGGATGAAGTTTACTTGAACTTGGTTCTGGATTTTGTCCCCGAGACGGTTTATCGCGTCGCCCGGCACTTTGCGAAAGCCAAATCCACGCTGCCGCCCATCTACGTGAAGGTGAGCGGGGCTTTTGGTTGGGAAAGCAGGACGGCGCTCTCTTTGTTCCGACTGCCCACTACGTGATCTGTAACCGCTTTGCTTTTTCGCAGGTATACATGTATCAGTTATTCCGCAGCTTGGCCTATATCCACTCTCAGGGTGTCTGCCACAGAGACATCAAACCACAGAACCTCCTGGTGGATCCAGACACTGCGGTACTTAAACTGTGTGATTTTGGCAGGTAAGTGTCCGCTATTGATTGGCGAGGTCTTGTTCTGTAACTCTCCTCCCGTATTCTGTATTGCACAACAGCCAGTGAGTAACTCTGTAATTATAGGCTTGGCAACGAATGCCGTGCCTGGTGACGGCAAGCCAGGTATTAAAGGGAAGTGTCCCTTGCGGACGGGAATTTCTCTGAATATTAAAGGACTGTCAATCAAAAACGAAGTTAGGTTTTAATAGAATGCCTATCAGTGATTAAAGTGGAAATAAAAGAATATAAGGAAAGCACCATTCGTATTCCCGTTTTGGCTTGTATCAGGGGGGGCGGACATGTTTAGAATCTTGGCTTCAATGTAGCAAGATCTGCACCAAGATTCTAAACATGTCCGCCTCCTGTTAGTGAGTATTTACAGACAAATACATCTCTTTCTTTCAGCGCAAAGCAGTTGGTGCGAGGGGAACCAAACGTGTCCTATATTTGTTCCCGTTACTACCGTGCCCCAGAGCTCATCTTTGGAGCCACTGACTACACTGCAAACATTGGTATGACAGCGCTTTACTTAAAGCAAGCCTGCAGGGTGGACTGCTGAGATGGGAGGGGGGTCTAATCCTTCTGCCTGGAGGCATCTGCGATCTGAATACAGCCTTCAAGTCGGCCTTTTTTAATATGATTCATTACAATCTCTTGTTGCATCATTTTTTCCCCTCTGTCCCTGGGAGTGTATAATATTTTTCCTTTTTCTAGATTATAAGTAACTGTGGTTTCTTTTTCCCTTTTTAGACATCTGGTCAGCAGGCTGTGTCCTTGCTGAACTGCTCCTCGGACAACCCATTTTCCCTGGGGATAGTGGTGTGGACCAGCTTGTGGAGATCATAAAGGTGAGTCCTCAATGAACGATCTCTCACTGTATCCTTGACCCCGATGCGTTCTCTGGGTCTGCCAAAGGCATCTGTACAAGGTGACCCTACAACGAGCTACAGCTTCCTCCGCCAGATAAGATGGCGTTAGGCGGTTTCCCAGAAGAGAAAGGTTGGGCCAAATATTTACAAAGCCGCCTGGCAGTCAGGGGGGAATGGATGAAATGTGATTTTTTTATTTTTTTTTTTTTTTTTTTTTGATCTCAAATATTTTTTTTTTTTTTTCCCTTTTAGGTCTTGGGAACCCCCACTAGGGAACAAATCCGCGAAATGAACCCAAATTACACAGAATTCAAATTCCCACAGATTAAAGCACATCCTTGGACAAAGGTACATTGGATGATTCAGACGTGGGCTGTAGAATCACATGGTAAAGCTACAATCCGACTCTTAACAATCTTCCCTCTTCTCCTTCTCTAGGTCTTCAAACCTCGTACCTCCCCGGAAGCCATTATACTGTGCAGTCGGCTCTTGGAGTACACCCCGGACACGCGACTCTCCCCGTTACAGGCCTGCGCACACTCCTTCTTCGACGAGCTTCGCGAACCCAGTACACGTCTCCCTAGCGGCAGGGAATTGCCCCCCATTTTCAACTTCAGCTCTGTAGGTGAGCACAGAATCTAGTAGAGAAGTGGGGAACACACGTGTGATTTTTTTTAGTTATGTGTAAATTATTTTTAAGGCGTGCCGGTATTGGTGTCGCTGATCTAATATATGGTGGGGTGGTAGTAAATGGCCTAACACTTGTCCTTTTCACTTTTCAGAGCTTTCCATTCAGCCTGCACTGAACTCCGTCCTAATACCCCCTCACCTGCAGCCATCTCACTTGCACGGTAGGTGACTGACGGCACTGGCTTTTGTTTGCTCAAAGCTTTGTACTTCGAGGGCACGTTTACATGTGATAAGGGGGGGGGGGGGGGGTGAGGGTTCAACCTTCAGTGGGTATGGCTTTGGGCTATTCCGCTTTGTTAGTGAGGGGCTGTGTGTAATCACAGCACAGGGCGTATATACATAATATGTGTGATACACTAGCTTCTGGCAAAGCTCCTGGCTGTCTAAGGGCCTTATATTAGGGAAATCTGCATCACACCACTTCATGATACCAATCTGAGGCTTAGCCACTGCCTTCCTGACCTTGACATCTCTGCTTTTCCTCTCTCCTTAGGTGAGGGAAGACCTGGATCTGACAGACTCAAGCCCAGTGATGTAGCAGAGCTGAGTACCTCCTGAGGAGTGCCTCCTACCCCTTCCCCCCCCGCCCCCCCACTCATCCTGACCGCCTCAACATCTGCCCCCTGCTCTACTCTCCAGCTTCCAGTAAACATCTCCCTTCTTGGGCAGCCCAATATTGAGGAGATGTAATCGGTTGAAGGGATCAGTGGGGGATTTTTTTTGTTTTTTGTTACCCCCTCCCCCTCTCCCCTACTTCAGCGCCTGTCACACCTTTATCACGGACTTTCAATGACCCTTTTTAGATTGGTAACAAGAGCCAAGTGGAACCAGCTACTGAGACTGTGACTTCCTCTCGCCGGGCAGAAGTTTTTCTTGTATATTTGAAGATGCTGCTCTCGCCATCCCCCCACTCCTCTGCCCCCCCCCTTCCATCTACAGGGGAATTAAACACCCAGGGAGCCAGAATATCTCAGCCGTTTATTGTGGTGTTTAAGTCGAGGAGGACAAACCCCCCCTTTAAGTGCTTAGTAACGTCCTTGGCTTCTAAATGAGCCATGCTGGTCTTGCACAGGGTTGGTTTTAAATTTGGTAACAGGGCAAACCCTGATTTATTATATTAATGCTGCCTCTCTATCACTGATGAATTGATTCACTTTTTTTTTTTTTTGCAATGAATTTTTGTTTAGGGCGTCAAGGCTTGCCAAACACCCAGTTACCCTGCTTTGTAATTGGAACTAGTGTAGCCAGATACCCTAAAAAAGGAACCAGACCAAATCTGAATGATTTTGATACCAAAATGAGTTTGCCAGGCACTCTGTGCTCACTACTCACTCCGTATAGTACATTGGACTGGTTTTTATCCCTGCTTGAACAGTGTTGTCTGACTCCTGTCTGCAGTAAACCTTTTGTTGAAGCAGGTGGTCCTGGCTGATTTGGGATGGAGACATCCCCCTCCCTCCCTTCCTTGGCAGGTTAATCATTTCATGTAACGCCAGCTACACGTCATGGTGTGGATTCGGAGAGTTCAGTGGCAGGACTGGACTGGAGGAACTAGGATATGAGATCCCCTCCTGATAATAAAGTAAACTGGTTTTGGGAGACCTATCTGAGTGACTTTTAAATGTTTTAGACAAAGCAGTTGCTCCCGACTGGGGAAAGACTGATAATATTCGCCAGTCTTTTTAAGGTTTTAGTCTTGTGACTTTTTTTTATGACTTATTTTTTTTGTTGGTCTGAGTAGCCTCCCAGCAGTTGGGAAGGGCCCTCTTTTTAAACAAACCCCCCACCCCCCCCTCGTGATACTTGTACCCACCCTTTAAGGGGTGCTTCAGATGGACCCTGCTAATGCATGTTTTTCAGGGGTGTCCGGTTAGTTTCCTCCCCATTCATTGCTTGTGTGGACCACGGCACTGGTATTGAACACTGTTCCCTAATGTTGCAGATCAGGACCCTGGTAGATGTAGCAAAAAAAAAAAACCTCTAACCCCAGGGTGCACCTGATAACTCTGTCCCCCTGCACACCGCAGCACCACAAAAGGGTTCTGAGAGGAGCAGTGAGTACAGACATCCCCCAACTATGAAATGGTAATGGGAGAGATGTCATTTTTAGCTAATTCCTGAATTTGAAGGGGGGGGGGGGGGGGTCTAATGGATTGTGTTCCACAACAAATCTCCCTTTTTTTTTTTTTCCCTCCATTATTCTGGGTCTGGAATATATAATTTTTTGTAAATATATATAGGTTTTTTTCTTTTTTTCCTCATTCTACAGATTCTTGTATCTGAGAAAATGTAGCTATCAATTTCTTTGTAAATATGTTCATTTTTTTTTTTTTCTAAATGAAATATTCAGAGTCCCTTCTGATTTTATTCCCCTGCGCCCCCCCCCCCTTTTTTTGTTTTCCTCCTCTGTCCCCCCCGTCTCCCTTTTTAAACCTATATTTCATCCCCGTTCCCTCTCCCCACCCACTTCCTTTACCTTTTTATTCGAGTTTTAGAATCGAAACGTGAATACTGTATTGGTAGAAGCTAAACAAAAAGCCAGGATGTAGTTTGCTAGAAGCCAGACCAATTGTCTCTGGGTTTTTCAGGATTCTGGAAGTGTACAGCAATCTTCAATAAATTATTGGCATGAAACTGTGGTGATTTTTTTTTATTTTTCCCTTTGAGTATATTTGCTGTCAGTGATGGCTAACCTTGGCACTGCAAATGTAGAGAGAATCATTGGATGTATAGTTCTCAGCTGGTCATAAGGCTTGAATAGGCATCATGGCTTTTGTACGTCCCAACATCTGCAGTGCCGAGGTTAGCAACCTGGAATAATTGGAGGTGTTAGCAATGCAATCCTTACAGATCAATGCAAGTCCACTGTGTACACGCGCGCACACGCACACACACGTTCTGTACTTTGGCAAACTAGATTGACGTACTATGACATAGATACTGAGGGGGTTTAGACATCCCTAAACCAGTATTATTTGTATAGACGAGTGCCTCTTAAACCTGTCCTCAAGGACCTCCAATGGTCCAGGACTTAGATTATCCGGTTGTGTTTTAAATAACAATATGTAGAACACCTGGTATGGTTCCTTAACCTAGGGAACCATACCGTGTGTTCTCCATATATTCTTATTTAAACACCACCGGGCAATCCCTAAACCCTGTATTATTGGCCTACATCCCTTGCCATCGCGCCTCTTTGCACAAGCCCCAGGGGGGCTTGGCACCCACGCTACACACCCGGGGGGGCTTGGCTCGGCACCCTCGCTGCACATCCGGGAGGGACTTGGCCCGGCACCCTCGCTGCACAGCTCTCTGGCGTTTAGTAGCAGACACCATGCTCCCTCTCACTCCCTGCCTGATGTTTGGTCATGTGACCCAACGTTCTCTGATGTCCGTCAAGTGCCAGGACCGCGAGAGGGAGCATGATGGCGGCCCTGCTCCAAACCGTGGAAACCCTTCAGGGTGATTGAGGCCTGGTGTGGCTTTGAAGAACCTATATTTTCAACCTAGTGTGTTAAGAAATGCAAAGGATCATGGTAGTTGTAGTGCAGAAACAGCAGGGGGACACCTAGGTAGCGAGAGATGAAACCAAGAGGATGCCCGGTTATCACCCAGCATGCAACACTGGGTCAAAGTGCATTCTTTCTATCTGTTGGGCAGAGCCGCAGTGCCGTGGTTCCTTTACGGTCTGTATATATGTGTTTTATCCAGTCCTTTTCACCAACGTCGCTGCCCAGCCCACGGATTTGTTTTTACGTTGGGAAATGTGAGATTAGTGCTTTTTTTTTTTTTTTTTGCACCTTTTTTCCTGCTTTTTCTGGATTCACACGGAGCTTGTTGCAGCTTTTTTGCTAAACCGTCTCTGCAGTTTGATTTTGTCCGTCCGAAATGCCTCGAGTAACATGGCTTTATTTTAATCCTGCTTTATGAATTCATTAAATCCTTTGGTCGTTACTTAGCATGGCCTCTAATCAGCTACTGGAGTTAAAGGGACATGCTCCTGCTTATTTTTTTTATTTAAAGTAACCACTCCTCGCTCAGAGCAGATCAACTACTCGGTACTGGGGAGGTTGGCAATGGGCAACTGCATATTGAGTAGACAGTCCCTTTAATTGGACTTGTGGACAAGTCCCGTTATTATATACAGATAATTATGTCATCGTGTCACTCCTGGTGAGTGCTAAAGATTACTTCAACCTGTCTCTGGGTCCGTTCCTGGTCCATCCTGGGCTGCAAGGTAGGGCTGATTAAAGGAATCTGGATCAGACATAAAACAGTCCCGCTATTTATACATGCAAAATTAAGTGGTTTGAAGTATTGCTGAATGGGAGAATTTTTCCAACTCTGCTACTTTGGCATAAAGATTGCAATTCGCTTCTCAATTGCCTCTGTTGTGAATCAAGTCTGCACTGTACTAGGTGCATGAAGCAGTGTGTGGTTCTCTTGTCAGAAAGATGGTTGATGTGGGCACAACACTTCCGCTCCCACAACCAGCTGTAAAATCTAAAAAAAAAAAAAAATCTTATCTCTAGGTTGCTGAACTTTTGCTTCTCCCCTAATGAGTATCTGCTACACAGCGATATGCGGTACGGTTTGTATTTAAGGTCAGGCGTGAACGGTCCTGTGTCTTTATTCTCCTGTATACAGGTCTCCAATACCGCCATCACCATGTCCCTAATAGAGAGAGTCCTTCTCATATCTGATCAGAAGGCTACGCGTCTCACCTCTCTACAAAGCAGGGCTAGCCAGGGAAGGTCTTCTTTGCAAAGTACCATGCAAAAGATGGCAGAGGTATGAACCAATATTATATATGGTGGGCCTTTTACTGGACTGTGATATTCTATGGTCCTTAACTGGGGCCATGGATACTGGTTTCTTTGTAGGTATCCCCCAAAGATGGGAAAAATCGTGTTGTGCCTTGAGACATTTGGAATAAGAATAATGCATTTGATAAACATAATTTATATAATTTGCATTATAAACACACTATATGATGGGTTTTGTGTTGTTGTGGAGTTCTGGGATGACATCGAAAATCCTGAGCTCTTTATAAATAGCATACCTCCTAAATATCTCTATTTACGAGACACAGTCCCTATTCTCCCTGACACCTTTCCTCTTTTATTGTCCCTCTTTTCTCTATTGTCCCTTTCCTCCACTATTGTCTCTCTTGCCTCCTCTATTGTCTCTCTTGCCTCCTCTATTGTCCCTCTTTCCTGCTCTATTGTCCCTCTATCCTCCTCTCTTGTCCCTCTTCCTCCTCTCTTGTCCCTCTTCCTCCTCTCTTGTCCCTCTTTCCTCCTCTATTGTCCTCCTTTCCTCCTCTCTTGTCCCTCTCTCGTCCCTCTCTCCTCCTCTATTGTCCCTCTTCCTCCTCTCTTGTCCCTCTCTCCTCCTCTATTGTCCCTCTTTCCTCCTCTATTGTCCCTCTCTCCTCCTCTCTTGTCCCTCTTTCCTCCTCTATTGTCCTCCTCTCTTGTCCCTCTTTCACCTCTATTGTCCCTCTTTCCTCTTCTTTTGTCGCTCGTTTTCTGGGAGCTCGGAATGTTTGGTTTGTATGAGTGGATCACAGAGCTCCACAGCAATCAAACTCGATTCTAAATGCCTTATCAGATTGCATAAATAGTTACTAATTGGCCATAAAGTTGTTGAAAATGTTCTGGGAATGCCCCGCCCACAGTCTCGCATCAAGCCACTCCCACAAACATAAAAGTGTCCCTCTTTGGCCATTTAAAATGTTGAGAGGTGTGAAGGCCTTATGCATGTCACTGATAAGTAGGGAGCTTTTAACGGATCAAAATGCGTTGGTACCTCAGTCTAATGCTAGAAAGTTTCTCCAGCTGTACTCACAACCCCCGGCACTATGGATCGCTGCCTGTCACTGGTATTGTGACGAGACTGCTCTGCTATGTGTATCATTTTATATGCAAACACTGCTTAGGTGACTGGGCCCTTGTGTTTAGTAGGAAACACTGCAGGTTGTAACAGATTAGTTGCTCATCTCTTCCAGTTACAGAATAATAGAATTACAGACAGGGATGGGTCGTATGTGTAATAATAGTCTGTACTCCATAAAGAGAGAATTGCGGGGGAATTAAGACGGGAATTTCAAACTTAAGGCCAAGGTAGTCGAGTTGGAAAGATTCTCCAATGCAACAAAATGGGAGATTTTTTCCAACTCGTCTACTTTGGCCTGAAAGGACAACTGTAGCCAAAAAAAAAGTACTTATGTTTACTTGAAAGATTGTTTCAAGTGTAGATGATAAAGAAATTATCCTACTTCCTATTATCCTACTTTACTCCATATAGTTATCTCGGGGGGCAGACATCTTGTTTAGAATCTTTACTCCATATCGTTCTCTCAGGGGGCAGACATGTTGGTTAGAATCTTTACTCCATATCGTTCTCTCAGGGGGCAGACATGTTGGTTAGAATCTTTACTCCATATAGTTCTCTCAGGAGGCAGACATGTTGGTTAGAATCTTTACTCCATATCGTTCTCTCAGGGGGCAGACATGTTGGTTAGAATCTTTACTCCATATAGTTCTCTCAGAGGGCAGACATGTTGGTTAGAATCTTTACTCCATATAGTTCTCTCAGAGGGCAGACATGTTGGTTAGAATCTTTACTCCATATAGTTCTCTCAGAGGGCAGACATGTTGGTTAGAATCTTTACTCCATATCGTTCTCTCAGGGGGCGGACATGTTGGTTAGAATCTTTACTCCATATAGTTCTCTCAGGAGGCAGACATGTTGGTTAGAATCTTTACTCAATATAGCTCTCTCAGGGGAGCAGACATGTTGGTTACAATCTTTACTCCATATAGTTCTCTCAGGGGGCAGACATGTTGGTTAGAATCTTTACTCCATATCGTTCTCTCAGGCGGCAGACATGTTGGTTAGAATCTTTACTCCATATAGTTCTCTCAGGGGGCAGACATGTTGGTTAGAATCTTTACTCCATATAGTTCTCTCAGGGGGCAGACATGTTGGTTAGAATCTTTACTCCATATAGCTCTCTCAGGGGGCAGACATGTTGGTTAGAATCTTTACTCCATATAGCTCTATCAGGGGGCAGACATGTTGGTTAGAATCTTTACTCCATATAGCTCTCTCAAGGGGCAGACATGTTGGTTAGAATCTTTACTCCATATTGTTCTCTCAGGGGGCAGACATGTTGGTTAGAATCTTTACTCCATATAGTTCTCTCAGGGGGCAGACATGTTGGTTAGAATCTTTACTCCATATCGTTCTCTCAGGGGGCAGACATGTTGGTTAGAATCTTTACTCCATATAGTTCTCTCCGGAGGCAGCCATGTTGGTTAGAATCTTTACTCCATATTGTTCTCTCAGGGGGCAGACATGTTGGTTAGAATCTTTACTCCATATAGTTCTCTCAGGGGGCGGACATGTTGTTTAGAATCTTTACTCCATATTGTTCTCTCAGGGGGCAGACATGTTGGTTAGAATCTTTACTCCATATAGTTCTCTCAGGAGGCAGACATGTTGTTTAGAATCTTTACTCCATACAGTTCTCCCAGGGGGCAGACATGTTGGTTAGAATCTTTACTCCATATAGCTCTCTCAGGGGGCAGACATGTTGGTTCGAATCTTTACTCTATATAGTTCTCTCAGGGGGCAGACATGTTGGTTAGAATCTTTACTCCATATCGTTCTCTCAGGGGGCAGACATGTTGGTTAGAATCTTTACTCCATATCGTTCTCTCAGGGGGCAGACATGTTGGTTAGAATCTTTACTCCATATAGTTCTCTCAGGGGGCAGACATGTTGGTTAGAATCTTTACTCCATATAGTTCTCTCAGGGGGCAGACATGTTGGTTCGAATCTTTACTCTATATAGTTCTCTCAGGGGGCAGACATGTTGGTTAGAATCTTTACTCCATATCGTTCTCTCAGGGGGCAGACATGTTGGTTAGAATCTTTACTCCATATCGTTCTCTCAGGGGGCAGACATGTTGGTTAGAATCTTTACTCCATATAGTTCTCTCAGGGGGCAGACATGTTGGTTAGAATCTTTACTCCATATAGTTCTCTCAGGGGGCAGACATGTTGGTTAGAATCTTTACTCCATATCGTTCTCTCAGGGGGCAGACATGTTGGTTAGAATGTTGGGTCAGATCTTCACTCACCTTGGTTCTGATGAACAAAGATCTGACCCAAGATTCTAAACAAAATGTCTGCCTCCTGATAGAGCTATATGGAGTAAAGATGGCTCAATAAGGTACTTTATTTGGATTATTTCTATATAAAATGCCTACATTTGATGCCATCTTTCAATTAAACCCAACTTAATGTTTTATTACAGTTGTCCTGTAAGTCTCTCTATAGTGAGTATATCGGATAGTGACAGTGCAGAAAGTTCCATGCATTGCAAAGCACAGCAATATCTAATCCATACCTCCCAACTTTGACCCCCCCGGCGAATCTAGACACCGGGGGGAAGTCTGTGGAGGAGATGGGGCATCAGGGGGCGGAGTCTGAGGACGGGGGTGTCAGTGCTCCTGCTCATGTGCAGTAACACTGTCACCCATTTTCGATCCTGGCTTCTGAACCCGAAAAGCGGGACAGAGGTAGAGTGCGGCAGGATAGCGGGACATGGCTCCTACATCGGTACTGTCCCGCTTGGGAGGTATGATTTAGTTCAGCAGGACTAAACCCACAGATATATATTTCTATATGTATTAGTCCATTTCTCTGTGTTTTAATATTTTTTCTATGAGCTACCATTCAAAATCTATCTCATAGGGAACAAGACTCCCGCACCTGACAGATTCCGATCAGACAAGCCACCCCTCCCCGCCGCTCTGCCTCAGCTCTGAGGCAGAGACTAAAGATCCACAGCGTGGTTTACTCAGGGTTACTCTGAGGAAGTTCTGTTTTCCTTTACTAGATTATCAGATCTGAGTAGATCCCAGAGTAGCATGCGGCACATTTAGGTAAAACCCCATCCAGATCTCCTGAAGAAATGGGTTACTTGTGCACCGAATATATAAACCAAACTCAGGGGACACAAAAAAAAAAAATAAAAAAAAAGCAGAGATGAAGTGTGCGACTTCTGTATTTTACAGTATAACAGCTTTTAAAACCCATCCCGTGTCCCCCCCGGGCCCCTTGGGATTACCTGGCACAGCCCAGCAGTGATTAGCGGTATGGATACACTGGCAGGGGCTATTGACTGCTCCGCTAGCAGATCAGTGCAAATCTTTCCTTCCGATCGTTACTCCCAGGACTGATGGGACAGGAAATCTCCAGCCATGTAATCTGCCTCCGATCCCATCCTGCCCAGCGGCTGCTCTGACGCATCCCCCGCCTGCCGGTCACTATGGCCGCCTGCTCCACACTGTATATGCTAAACAGGACTCCATCATAGTGCTGCTCACACCGAATACCCGGGCTGTTAAAGCGTTAATGTACAAGTCTGTAGAAAAAAGGCGGTTTGCGGGGGGTTTCTTTACCCTCCTTGTGCTGTTGCGGTCCCTTATGCACATGAAGAGAACAGTTAAAGGGACGGTATCACCTGAATATTGGTTTTACTAGGAATGTAGAGAATAAAACAAATAATTGAGAATGGTCTATATATTATGTGGTACAAACTACAGAACATTATAGAAGTGTGTTTTAAATGCTTCTGTGGAGTCGCCTGCTTATGACATCACCTGCGGCCTGATATGCAAAGAAACTGATTTTCAATGAGAAAAGTCCCAGGTGATGTCATTAATTTCTGGTGCCCGAAAGGAATCTTCCAAATATTAATACATATTAATGGGCTTTCAAAGTACGTTAAAATGCATGTTACACACATTGCATTGCTTATAATATAAAATACTTACAGCTAGATGAAACTGTGAAATTACAGCCGTTTGCAAGAAGCCAGGACTGCCCACACTAGCTGAGTATAAGTTTTTTTCCATGCAGGAAAAAAATGAGAATAATTTCATTCAAATGAACGGAATATCCTGTCTCTCTAGCGATGTCATCAGACAATGTGTTGCACTGTGAAGAGTTCCTACTGTGTACAAGAGCAAGTTCATCACAGTCCACACAATGTATTATATTCCAGCAGCACAGGAAGTGACTAAATGAAACAAAACTTTATATGTTCAGTGTCTATATAATCAGTGCTGCCGCACCTGCAGTAAACATGCAGAGTAATCACTAGGGGAGGGCATGTGATTTATGCAGAATGCCTGCATCAAATCACACAGGGATAAAAGCCTGTGCATTATACAAGCAGTGATATTCATCCTGCACCAAAGTGAGTTTGGGCACTAGACTGTACATTTAAACAATCATTAGATCACTGTTTGTATTGTGGAGCAGCTGCCACACAGTGGCTATTTTTTATGATTGAAATCATTTTATACATAGGCATAGACAAGAAATATGGCACAATTTGAACTAAATTTTTTTTTATACATAACCCCCAATATATAGATTATTTTCAATCATTATTTATTCTCTACAGTCACAGAAAAAACAATGTCTAGGTGACCACAGTCCCTTTAATATGGATATGGTGATGTCATTAATGTGAGACAGCACAATAATAACTGTAAAGAGAAATGAATGCCAACATCTCCCAAGTTAAGCTAAATTCCCCTGCTTTGATGATTGGACCCCTTAAAGGACACATGACATATATACATGTCTAATATAAAAAAAATCATTACATTCTGTTTTATAAGGATAAACATGGCATCAAATGAAAGCCATACAATACCTAAAAAACAGTATACATTAAATGGACCAAAAAATCCAAAGAAAACTCTTGTCCTTAAGATGTGAACCTTCTATTGTATTTCATTTATGAGATTTGATATTTTGGTTAAAGTGTTGTGTTTTTTTGTGAATAAATAAAACACGTTTAAAAGGACCACTGTCGGCAAAAAAAATAAAGTTCTGTTTGACTGAAAGATGACCGTAAGTGCAGGTATTTTACATAGAAATGCTTTATTATAAGAAAGGGCCTTATTGAGCCCTCTTTGTTCACGTTAGTTTTTGAGCTATTTTATGTTCCTTCACACTGTGCGCTTGGGTGACTTCCATTCCTTGAACCCTCTATGCCTGTACAGCTCTATCAGGGGCCGGACATTTGGTTCTGAATGTTGGGTCAGATGAAGGAAGATCTGACCCAACATGTCCGCCCCCTGATGGAGCAAACCAAAAACAGCTTTATTTATATTCTTTCATTAAATCATTTCTACTTAAAATGCCTGCACGTGATGCAATTTTTTTTTGCCGACATCCGACCTTTAATGAGCTAAAGACAGAGAAAAATAGGTTTTAAACAGGTCTGCAGAGTCTCCTGCTTATGACATCACCTGGAGCTCGATATGCAAATGAACTGCTTTTCAGTAAGAAATGTGTCATTTGCATATCAGGTATGAATATCATTTTGTGCTTAATGATATTAATTTCTTAGCATAATTATCAGGGTAGGACTGATTATTGACATTTACCAATAAACATTTTGAACAAGTATTCACCATGCCAATTCTTGGAGCCCGCTAGATTATTTTGTGTAGAGAAGACAGGTGAATAACTCCAAATCGGGTTATTCACCCATGGAAACTAGCAGTTCCTGGCTTCTTAGCCTCAACACCATGAATTACACAGGAGACCGTTACAGAAAAAAAAAATCCACATTAAAAAAGGTACAATGGATAAGGTATCGGGATTATTCATTATCCATTATACCTTTTAATGTGGATTTTTTTTCTCTTTCTGTGGCTGACTCGTGTGTAGATTATTAAGTTTATTCACGAAAAGAGGGTCCTGCAGGGAATGGCGAAGGGAAGTTCGAAAACAAGGCCAAAGTAGCTAAGGTGGAAAAGTTCTCCCACTCAGCTTTGGTTTGAACCTCTTTCTTGAATAAAGCAATCTTTTTTTTTTTTCCCCTCCTTCGATTGCTTTATTCAAGACCTTTCCCAACTTCGAGGGGCTGCGTTAATAATACGTGTCTGATGGCGTCTGAGGCAGAAAGCACTCCGGCCAATCACACTTGCGCCTAATAATAAACATGCATGGTGATAAACATGGATGGCGTAAAAGAGATAGACATACTGGTTGTAAAGAAAACATCGGGTATATTTCATTAACAAAAAAAAAAAAACCCAAACATTTATTTATCGGTTTGTTGAACATGGAACTTGGTGGCTAATAACTTGTGTGCGTGATCCCAGACTATACGGTCATATCGTCCACCTGCAGGTTTCCTTCCAGGGCTGCTTGGTATATTTCAATGGTCTCTGAGAGGGGGAGAGGTTCCACGCTCTCTATGATGGCTATCGTCTCTCCGAGCTCTGTGCACATGATTGTCTGCTGTGGTTGAGCCCTGATATCCTTGTGGATTTTATGATGGCTTCGCAGATTGGACAGCGTTGTGAATCTCTTGTCGCAGACGGGGCAGGCGTGTGGCCTCTCTCCGGTGTGGACGTGGCGGTGATCGGACAGGTGTATGGACTGGACGAAGGTCTTGCCGCAGTCCTTGCAGCGATAGGGCCTCTCCCCCGTGTGTATCCGCCGGTGCTCCCGCAGGTGGGTGGCTTGGCGGAAAGCTTTGCCGCAGTCTGGGCAAGGGAATGGCCGCTCCCCAGTGTGAGTCCGCTGGTGAAGCTGAAGACTGAAATATTCAAAAAATGCCTTGCCGCACACCCCACACTTGTGAGGCCGCACCCCAGAATGCAACTGCTGGTGCCGGTTGGCGCCGCTCTGGCTGGCGAAGGACTTGCTGCAGATCTGGCACTTATAGGGCCTCTGACCGTCGTGGACCAGCAGGTGGAGGCTCAGGCTTGTTTTGGAGTTCAGTCTTTTTCCGCAGGCTGGACAGATGTGTTGGCTCCGCCTGGTCTGGCGGCACTTATGTTCCGCAAGCTGAGATTCCTGTGCAAATACCACCCCGCATTGCGGGCAGTGGCAAGGCTCCTTACCCTGGTGCCCAAGCCTGTGCAAGTCCATCAGCTTTTTCCGTAAGAATGACTTGCCACAGTCAGGGCACTTGTATGGCAGGACCCCAGTGTGCCAGTACATATGCTCGTTCAGTTTTGAGGTCTTGCTAAATTTCATACCGCAGACCTCACAGGGGAACGGGCTGCCCCTGGTATGCAAAGTACGATGCTGTTGCAGGTTACAGCTCTGTGTGAAGCAGCGGCCGCACACCTCACACCTGAATGGCTTCTCCCCGGTGTGGGTGATATGGTGGCGGGTGAGACTGGCCAGCGTGCCGAAAGCCTTTCCACACTCCGTGCACTGGTATGGCCGCTCGCCCGTGTGCGTGCGCATGTGGTTCCGCACGTGCACTTGCTTCTTAAAGTTCTTGCCACACACACAGCACTTGTGCTTCCTTTCCATAGCGTGCACCACCCGTTTGTGACGTACCATCTTCAGACGGGAGGAGAACGCCTTATCGCATTGTGGGCAATGGAAACTGGGCGCTGGGTCTGTTGGGTTCAGGTTTGCATCTTTAGCTGGCAAGTGTTTACCGAACCCGTTTTTTTGAGGTCCTGCGTTTTCTGGGGGCTTCTGCACTCTAATGAGGTTGGTAGAGATCCCCGTTGCCGGCAATCCGAAAGGTGAAGGAGGAACAGCAGACGCTGGAGACAGGCCGGTCACAAGTTTGTTTCTTTCAATGACTTTTAGTTTCTCGGGTTTAGAGAGAGGAACCCCACTTTTTCCTGCATGCGTCCTTCTGTGATATAAAAATTTTGTCATGTTGCTAAAGGTTTTGCCGCAGTGACAGTGGTGCAGGGGATCCGCTATGTGGGTTTTGCGATGCAGAACCAGCGTGATCTCTGTGCCAAAACCAAGGCCACAGTCCACGCACAGGTAAAGCGCCTCCCCGCGATGCAAGCGCATGTGCTGCTCCAAAGAAGCCTCTTTCTTGAACACCTTGTAGCAGTTGGGGCACTGCAGCGTCCCTTCTACATGCACACGGCGGTGGGACTGAAGTCGGTTTGCCGATGTGAAGAGGCGGTCACAGTCAGGACAAGGGAAATCTCCGGTCTGGTGCTCTTTGCGATGTTTCCGTAGCTCTTCAGCAGTGGCACACTCCTTGGTACAATCGTGGCACCGGAACGTATGTTGCACAGTCCCCCACGTCTCCTTTAAGCTCTCTTCCTTCAGCCAGTCTTTTCGTAGCTTCTCCAGTATGGCAGGCGAAGGAGGCATATTATCGTACAAAGGCGAGGCTGCACTCTCCTTTTCAGACTCCATGAAGTGCCGGCCCTGGTGGTCCAGAAAGTCTTCAGGTGTGTGAAAGACCTGACTGCATTCTGAACATTCGTAAGGGTGCATCTCTGTGTATTGGATCAGCTGACTCTGCTCCGTGGCATTATCACATGCAGACGGGGGGCACGTGCTGGGGGCAGACATTGCCCCTTCCTGCTCTGCGCTGTCCACCACAGCAGGCATCTCTACACCCCAACCATTTAAAGTCCTTTCGTCCAAAAGAACATTTTGCAGGCTGAGCAGGGCCTGGATGCTGGACCCCGTCTGCAGCACCACACTTTGCTGAGACAGTTCCTCCTGCTTGTCATGTTTCTGACGATGAGAGAGCCACAGTTCAGGGGTGGTAAATAGCTCCTTGCACTCACCGCACTGGTAGTGGATTTGGCTGGCTCCTAAAGAGGATGGAGAAGCTGGCGTATGGGGCAACTCTCTCATGTGCATCTCCTGGTGATTAAGCAGCTCGTCGGGTGTCATAAGGACCTGACCGCACTCCAGGCACTGGTACTGGCTATCTTGCACTAAGCCCTGCAGTTCTCCCAGTTCCAGGGATACTTCCTGTGACACTGTTGCTTGTACACCTCCTCCAAGATGGTTCTGTTGATGGAGCAGGACATCTTCCAAGGTGTTGTACAGGACGCCGCACTCTGAGCACATGTACTGGTGCTGGAATACAACCGGGGACTGGACATCCTCAGCCATGTTTCACAACCCCCCTGACAAATCTGGCGTAGACTGGCTGTGGAGGGGAGAAGGAGAGATTAGTGGATTATGGAAAGAGTACAGCTTCCAAAGCAAGGCCGTGCTCTAGAAAGAGTCAGGAGTGTATTCAGTAAAATATTAGAGAATATAAGGTATTATAGAGTAATGGCCTGACAGTTACATCCCAAACCACCAGCCACCATATGGCAGGACAGGAACCCGATATGATCCTCACTGCAGAGGCTGCAAGTCACCCCCTATTACCACACCTGCCCTCTCTGGCACCACACCTGCCCTCTCTAACCTCTGGCACCACACCTGCCCTCTCTAACCTCTGGCACCACACCTGCCCCCTCTAACCTCTGGCACCACACCTGCCCTCTCTAACCTCTGGCACAACACCTGCCCTCTCTAACCTCTGGCACCACACCTGCCCTCTCTGGCACCACACCTGCCCTCTCTAACCTCTGGCACCACACCTGCCCTCTCTGCCACCACACCTGCCCTCTCTGCCACCACACCTGCCCTCTCTAACCTCTGGCACCACACCTGCCCTCTCTGGCACCTCACCTGCCCTCTCTAACCTCTGGCACTACACCTGCCCTCTCTGGCACCACACCTGCCCTCTCTGGCACCACACCTGCCCTCTCTGGCACCACACCTGCCCTCTCTGGCACCACACTTGCCCTCTCTGCCACCACACCTGCCCTCTCTGGCACCACACTTGCCCTCTCTGCCACCACACCTGCCCTCTCTGGCACCACACCTGCCCTCTCTGCCACCACACCTGCCCTCTCTGCCACCACACCTGCCCTCTCTGGCACCACACTTGCCCTCTCTGCCACCACACCTGCCCTCTCTGGCACCACACCTGCCCTCTCTGCCACCACACTTGCCCTCTCTGCCACCACACCTGCCCTCTCTGGCACCACACCTGCCCTCTCTGGCACCACACCTGCCCTCTCTGGCACCACACCTGCCCTCTCTGGCACCACACTTGCCCTCTCTAACCTCTGGCATCACAACCTCCTACCCAGCTCTACACATATCACTCCCCAGATACCCTTAAACCCTGGATTACCACTGACCCCCGGATACCTCTGTCCACAACCACATTCTATCACTCCTGGCCTCTCTACCCACTCTGACACACTCTATGATCCCAGGGGCACCACACACCAGTGCCACCCCGAGGCCACCCTCTGGCACCGCACCCAGGGAGCCGCCTCTCTCGGTTATGGCTGGCCCTCACCGTCAATACTTTTATTACTATTTAATTTTTTTATCCCCCTGGACTTACACGCTATTCCCGGGCCGCCTCCTTTTTTTTTCTCCTCAGCCGCTGTCTCTCCAGGAACCTCCCAACATCCTGCCACCTGACTGGCTGCGCCGTACCATCCAATCCGGGGCCCAGCCTACAATGACCGGAGATAGAGCACTCTCACATTGCGTCACGTGCGGCCAGAACGAGGCTGGCCAATGGCAGCGCGCCAAGCAGGGAATGATTCGCACAGGGAAGTAAACGCTGTACTTCCTGGGTAATGCCTTGGCAGATATACAGCTTGTCTCACACGGGCAGTTTATTTATCCTCTGCCATACTAATTCTACTACATATTAATTTATCTGCTCTTCAAGCCTGTCCTACCTGTTATATCCCCCTCCTACCCCCTCCTTATATGTATGTCTGTTTACCCCATAGTCTTACATTAGAGGGGCAATGATTTAAATGTAATATCAGGAAGTATTACTTTACTGAGAGGGTAGTGGATGCATGGAATGGCCTTTCAGTAGAAGTGGTAGAGGTTAATACAGTGAAGGAGTTTAAGCATGCATGGGATAGGTATAAGGCTATCCTAGATATAAGACAAGGCCAGGGACTAATGAAAGTATTACTTTACTGAGAGGGTAGTGGATGCATGGAATAGTCTTCCAGTAGAAGTGGTAGAGGTTAATACAGTGAAGGAGTTTAAGCATGCGTGGGATAGGTATAAGGCTATCCTAGATATAAGATAGGGAACTGGGGAGTAATAAAAGTATTTCTAAAATTGGGCAGACTAGATGGACCGAATGGTTGTTATCTGCCGACACATTCTATGTCATTCTAAAGTCATTTTCCTATAATTTAATAAGAGGACAGCAAAGATCAGGCATCAAACCCGAAATCTGGAAAAAATAACTGTGAAGTTAGAAAATGTTGACAACTCAACTATCAGTGACTGTTGTTAGTTCACCACTGCTCAAAGGACCGTCACCTTAACTTTCTTTTATCCAGTGAATGTAGATAATAGCAAATGATCTATACACTATGTTAGCAGAGGCTGGCACTCACTGACAGTGTTAGGAAGGCTATGGAGGCTCCAGATGGTGAATATATTTTATATGCTTACAATGTCGATGGACACTGGTGAGACTCCACAGCAATAAAACTCACAGTAAAAAAAAAAACACTTCACAATAACTGCACACACAGTCACATGTACACAAATACACACACAGCCACAAATACACACACACACACAAAAATACAGATAGTCATACTTACATACTCACACACAGTCACACTTACATACACACACAGTCAAGCTGACAAACAGTGTTACACTGACACAGTCACACATACAGAGCCACACTGACACACACTTACATACAGTCACACTTACATAAAGTCACGCTTGCACACACACTTACATACAGTCACACTTGCACACACACCTACATACAGTCACACTTGCACACACACTTACATACAGTCACACTTGCACACACACCTACATACAGTCACACTTGCACACACACTTACATACAGTCACACTTGCATAAAGTCACGCTTGCACACAAACTTACATACAGTCACACTTGCACACACACTTACATACAGTCACACTTGCACACACACTTACATACAGTCACACTTGCACACACACTTACATACAGTCACACTTGCACACACACTTACATACAGTCACACTTGCACACACACTTACATACAGTCACACTTGCACACACACTTACATACAGTCACACTTGCACACACACTTACATACAGTCACACTTGCGCACACACTTAAATACAGTCACACTTGCGCACACACATACAGTCACACTTGCGCACACACCTACATACAGTCACACTTGCACACACACTTACATACAGTCACACTTGCGCACACACTTAAATACAGTCACACTTGCGCACACACATACAGTCACACTTGCGCACACACCTACATACAGTCACACTTGCACACACACTTACATACAGTCACACTTGCGCACACACTTACATACAGTCACACTTGCGCACACACTTAAATACAGTCACACTTGCACACACACATACAGTCACACTTGCGCACACACTTAAATACAGTCACACTTGCACACACACATACAGTCACACTTGCACACACACCTACATACAGTCACACTTGCACACACACTTACATACAGTCACACTTGCACACACACTTACATACAGTCACACTTGCGCACACACTTAAATACAGTCACACTTGTACACACACATACAGTCACACTTCACACACACATACAGTCACGCTTGCATACACACATACAGTCACGCTTGCATACACACATACAGTCACGCTTGCACACACACATACAGTCACGCTTGCATACACACATACAGTCACGCTTGCATACACACATACAGTCACGCTTGCACACACACATACAGTCACGCTTGCATACACACATACAGTCACGCTTGCATACACACATACAGTCACGCTTGCATACACACAGTTTTTGTTTTTTGAACGGGGCTGAGAGCTTCAGTTCCCTCCTCTGCTTTTCCCTGTGTGATATTCCCTCTACTAGTCTGCCTCTCCCCTCCCTCTGACCCCTGTGCTGACCTCACTTGCAGGGTAGAGGAGGGGTTAAGCGCACTAAACGTAGGAGCTATGTTCCCTGACACTCCTTCCCGCTGGAGGTGTGGCTACCGCTGCTGAGCTCACGCGGGCCGCATGTTGGACGCCCCTGGTGTATGGAACACCATTTACTTCTCTGCCTTGCTTCCATAATATTTTTCACCCGCGGTATGGAGCTGCCCAGTCGCTAATGATCATCCGTCTACATTACCGGTACTGACTGCACAACCTGGTGAGTGCTTTATCTCAGTAAGCAATCCATTATATATTTGGATTTCACACAGATCCTCGTTGGGTGCACTGACTGGGAACATGTTGCCGGTGGACACTTTGCAGTTTATAGGAGTATAGGTTGGTTGTATCTCATATAGGTTGCATGCATGAAAGATATATTATTATAATTATTATCTGTCTTTCAGCCCTGCACTCTGTATTCAGTTCTGTTCTGCCTCAGTTCCTTTTATGCTTTTGCTCTGCTTGGTCTATCTACCTTTCCTAGCCTGCAACATCTTGCTTTCCTGTCGAAGTTATGTTCCATGCCTGCTCCAGGATGTTTGCAGGGTCTCTCCAGTTCTAGCTGTGGTATACTGAATACTTAAGCTGGCCTGGGTATGTGGCTGCACAAACCTGGAGCCCTGTGTCTCCACCCTGCACCGTAGCTCCTGAACTCGGGTGCTCAGGGTCCCATGCCACATGGACCCCATGCGTTGCATTTGCACTATGGACTTTGCCCCAACATCCAGATCTGCACTCAGGACCTTGCCCCAGTGACCACCTTGCACCCATGACCTTTCTCCAATGTCCATTTTTCACCCAGGACCTTGTCACAACACCCACCTTGCACTCAGAACCTTGCCCCAACACTCACCTTGCGTTTACGACCTTGCCCTAACACCCATCTTGCACTCAGGACCACCACGGAGCCTGCCGCCAGTGCGCCGCCTTTTCACTGAACGCTGGATGTGTCACGTGACACCCGACTCTCAGATAATTCAGTGTGACATGAGCGGGTGAAGAGAGCATCCTTTAAACACAAAACTTTGATAGGTTTAAGGAAGCAATCAACCTAAACTCTGTAGAATGGCCGATCCTGGGCTGGTGCAAGCTGGGCACCGCGTACACTTGTAAGGGATCAGAGGTGCTGTTTTAGGAAGCTCTGTGGCCCGCAGGTCAGCGCCTGTGGTACCCTCGCCTGGGGGCATGCTCCTCCCTGTCGCGCTGTGATGAAGGTATGACATCTGGCGCTCGTATGAAGGTATCTGACCGTGGTCTGCCTCTGCAGGGATAAGAGGCAGACCACTGACTCTTACTGACTCAATTTCTAGGTTTAATAAGGACAAAATTTAAGCCTTTATTAGTAAATGCTCAATGTTTTGGCAAAAATAAATAGCTCTATTTAAATGTTATTATGGCCAAATATACCGTATTTGCTCGAATATAAGACAAGGTTTTTTTCAGAGCAAATGCTCTGAAAAAGACCCTTTGTCTTAAATTTGAGGTCATCTTATAGTTTGACCTCAAATCGACGTCAGACTATAAGACTGGGATCCAGATCCCCCGCAGAGCTGCAGGGGACCTGGATCCCCCTCGATAACAGCCGGTGGATGTCTACACAATGCGCGCAGACATCCTCCGCTGTCGTCCGGCACGACCTCCGGGGCTTCCATGATAAAGCCGTGTCCTTCTGGCTTCATCATAAAAGTCCCGGCGGAAGTGCCGGGCAGCAGCGGAGGATGTCTGCGCGTATCGTGCAGACATCCCCTGGGTGCCCCCACTAGCCACCAGGGAGAGTTGGAGAGACAGACACCGTTGGGGGGAGAGAGACAGACACCGTTGGGGGGAGCATTGGGTAAGTCTGGGGAGTAGGGGCAGCATTGGCACATAAAAGTGTATATAAAAAAAAGAAATGCATTTTTTTTATATCATAAGTTTTTATTAAATATGAAAAAGCAATTTACATGTGAATATATACAAGTTAAACTTTTTTTTCCTATAGGGTAGTCTTATATTCAGGCTTTTAGTTCTTTTCCTAAAGGAATATCCATAGTTTGGGGGGGGGGGGGGTCGTCTTATAATCAGGGTCATCTTATTCGAGCAAATACGGTATATCTTTTTTGAAATTAAAAATTTGTGTTGGTCCTTTTATATCAAAATAAAGTTTGTTCTGCTCCCCTATCCCCCCCCAACAAAAAAAATTAAATGGACATGTCTGGCTCAGACATTTTAAAGGAGAGGGGTTATTGATTACGAATTAAGTACTCTCTTAGCTTGTATAGGTTTATTAGGTTGCAGACATCTTGCTTCAGGAGAAGGGAGAGCTGATCCAAGATTCTAAACAACATGTCCGCCCCCTGATAGAGCTATACAAAACATAACTTCATTTTTTGCTAACAGTTGTCTTTCATCCGCTGCAGAGAACTATTCATCTTTGTTAAAACTTTCTGGCAGTTGAGATATCCTCAATTTCTAGGTTTAATAAGGACAAAATTGAAGCCTTTATTAGTAAATGCTCAATGTTTTGGTCAAGTCGACTTGACCAGAAAAATACATTCACTGTTATTTTATCATCATTTTATTTATAAACGGCAATTTCTTACAGCCAGAAAACTTTATTTCAGTTGTTTTCAGCCAGGATGCTGGATCAAGGGCCAAGCAACTTACCTCCCAACATTTCAGATTTCGGATGCTCAGAGAGGCCATCCATTTGTGTTTAATATTTTTCTTGTTTTCTTGAGATAATGAGTTATTTTATTGTAGCGATGGGCAGGGCATTACTGGGACATTATAAACAAATTATACGCCTGTTGATACTAGCTATTTGGTAAGACATTTAGATTAAAAAGTAATCATTTTACATACAAAATATAATATGTACACACATTTACTGCAGTTTTAACACACTTTAGTGTGAGTTTTATTGATGTGGAGCCACGGGGCAGATCCACAGTCTGGTCTCGGGAGGGGCACTGTCCATGTCCGTCTGTCTTTTCATCTCCACCTCATGTCTGTCCATCTGTCTTTTCCTCTTCCCCATGTACTTCTGTCTCTCTCCTCTCCACCCTCATATCTGTCTCCTCTCCCTCCTCAGGTCTGTCTGTATCCTCTCCCTTCCAATATCTGTCTGTCTCCTCTCCCTTCCCATGTCTGTGTGTCTTCTATCCCCATGTATGTCTCCTCTCCTTTCCCATGTGAGTCTGTCTCCTATCCCCCATTGTATGTCTCTCTCCCTTACAATCTCAGTCTCTCTCTGCTCCCTTCCCATGTTGATCTCTTTCCTCTCCCTTCCCATGTCTTTCTCTCCTTTCCCTTACCATGTCCGTCTCTCTTCTTTCCCTTCCTTTGTCTGTCCCTTTACTCTTCCTTCCCATGTCAGTCTCTTTCCTCTTCTTTGCCATGTCTGTCTCTCTCCTCTTCCTTTACATGTCTGTCTTTCTCTTATTCCCCATGTCTGTCTCTCTCCTCTTCCTTTACATGTCTGTCTTTCTCTTATTCCCCATGTCTGTCTCTCTCCTCTTCCTTTACATGTCTGTCTTTCTCTTATTCCCCATGTATGTCTCTCTCCCTTCCCATGTTTGGCTCTCTCATATCCCCCCTTGTATGTCTCCTCTTCCTATCCCCTCATTGTATTTCTCCTCCTCCCATATATGTTGTCTCTCTCCTCACCTCCTCCCATTTATGTTGTCTCTCTCCTCACCTCCTCCAATGTATGTTGTCTCTCTCCTCCCCTCCTCCAATGTATGTTGGGTCTCTCCTTCCCCCCTCCCCTGTATGTTGTCTCTCTCTACCCCCCTCCCAGTTATGTTAGGTCTCTCCTCCCCCCCTCCCTTGTATGTTGTCTCTCTCCTCCCCCCTCCCAGTTATGTTGTCTCTCTCCTCCCCCCCTCCCTTGTATGTTGTCTCTCTCCTTCCCCCTCCCAGTTATGTTGGGTCTCTCCTTCCCCCCTCCCCTGTATGTTGTCTCTCTCTACCCCCCTCCCAGTTATGTTGTCTCTCTCCTTCCCCCCTCCCATATATGTTGTCTCTCTCCTCCCCTAGAGATTTGTATTTCTGATGCTGTGAGTCATCACTATGCTGCCCCCGGCTCAACACTGAAGCATTCCGCTTCACAGGGTAGGGGCAGACAGTTCACTTTGGCACCCGGTGCGGGTTCCCAGCCCCCTCCACCCGTAGGATCAAGACAAAGTCTGTGTGGAGCTCTGTGATACACTTTGAAACACGATTCATTCATCACTCCTAAAAATTAGCGACAGTGTGATTTGGGTTCAAAATAGAGACTGAACTGGGGTGAAGGTCCTGACCAGGCACTGGACTCTGCTGGGGTGTGCTGACTTGCTGCAAAAGGGTGATCATTGTTAAGCTAATTTGCATTTGCCTACCCAGAATCCCTTGCAGCGGTAGTAGCACTACTACCCAGAATCCTTTGCAGCGGTGGTAGCACTACTACCCAGAATCCCTTGCAACGGTGGTGGCACTACTACTCTGAAACCCTTGCAGCGGTGGTAGCACTACTACCCAGGATCCCTTGCAGCGGTGGTAGCACTACTACCCAGGATCCCTTGCAGCGGTGGTGGCACTACTACTCAGAAACCCTTGCAGCGGGGGTAGCACTACTACCCAGGATACCTTGCAGCGGTGGTAGCACTACTACCCAGAATCCCTTGCAGTGGTGGTAGCACTACTACCCAGAATCCCTTGCAGCGGTGGTAGCACTACTACCCAGCATCCCTTGCCGTGGTGGTAGCACTACTACCCAGAATCCCTTGCAGTGGTGGTAGCACTACTACCCAGAATCCCTTGCAGCGGTGGTAGCACTACTACCCAGAATCCCTTGCAGCGGTGGTAGCACTACTACCCAGAATCCCTTGCAGAGGTGGTAGCACTACTACCCAGAATCCCTGGCAGCGGTGGTAGCACTGGAGGGGGAAGCACGTCTTCTGTCTCATTTGGTGTGTGCAGATTGGAGTTTATTAATAGTGCCTCTGCTTCAACACTCTGTGTATGGACAAGCGGACCGAGCTCTTTGGACACGCAGACCACACACGTATTATGCACTTTCTGTGTCATAAACTGATCAATAATCAGCTCTCTCCTGCTAGCATCTAATCATTACAGCACAATCAGATTTCCTCAACCAATCATGGTAAATCATATGCTCCCTACATAGTAATACTGTAACCTTCATTAAGCAGATTGCTCGGGTCTAGATTTGCCAAGTCTCTGTCCTCCATTACTTTGTTAAAGGGATCTGTCATTAATAATGTCTGGCTCTCCTGTGCAGTGTTAAATTGACTCTAGCTCAGTGATACATACTGCCCAACTTACCCCACCCAAAACGGGGTGCTAGGGGGCTTACCTTGGGTGGTTGAGTGGCTGTGCAACCTGAAGCTGGCAGCTCTATCGCCCATGCACATCGTGCTGTGCATTCGGAGTACACCTTCCCCAGTCCTGAATCCCACCATCCCACCGAGCTCTACCTATGTCTGGAAAATTAGGAGAAATTGGAGAAAGGTCTGCATAGTGCTCTGCTGCATTTGAATTGAACGAATGTTGAGAGAAAAGATTCTCATTTGATGGTCGTTTTATCGCCAGGAATTGGTAATCGACAACTTATACCCCACGGCTATTAGTCAAAGGGGCTATATCCCCTGAATACTGTTCTTACTGTGAATGAAGAGCATTAAAAAAAAAATATTGAAAATGATCTATACATTGTATAAGCAAAACTACAACCAAATGCATAAATTAGGAGAAACATTGGTTTTAAATGGGTCTGTGAAGTCTCCTGCTTATGACATCACTTGTGGCCTGATATGCAAATTACACATTTCCCATTGAAAAGCAGTGTATTTGCCTACCGTGCCACAGGTGATGTCATAAGCAGGGGACTCCACAGACACATTTAAAACACATTTTTCTCCTAATTTAGGCCTTTGCTGGCAGTTTTGCTAATACAATGCATAGATCATTCTCAATCATTTTTTATGCTCTACAGGCACAGTAAAAACAATGTGCAGGTGATACCGTCCCTTTAAAAAAAAAAAAAAAAAAGTTTCTCGGATGGACAGAGCTATGAGCTATGGTCTAAGGCTAACTCTGAATGAAAGTTATGAGATAGGGAACAATTGGGTTAAAAAAGTTTGATGAAAGCTAGGAGAGGTAACCTGGAGTATTGACAAAGGCCAGCTCTATTAGATTCATAATATATTTTTATATGTAGTCTGCGTAGTCTGTATATTTATCTAAACTGGAATTATTGAGGGTAAAACATTTTTTTTAAAAATGGCAGAGCATACAGCTGTATGCATGGAATCAGATGGGAGGAATCAATTCATGGCAGGATAAAATGAGTACCATTAAGTTGGGCAAAAGTAACACCCATATACAATATCTGAATGTACCCTTCCTGTCTAAACACCTTAATACTGTAATTTACCATTTTTTTGTGGATGACACTTTCACTTTAAATCACTGCTTACTCCATTCATATTACCCTAGACATGCCTTTCCCCATCTGCAATTCCCACTCTAATCCAGCAGGTGGCACTGCTAGCGAGCTGCTGTTTATTGTGGGCACTGGGTGCCTTCCCTGTCAGACCCTACAGCATGTGACATGTTTTAATTAACCCTGTAGATGCCAGATATAAAGGAAAAGGTCCCTTTTTGTACAGTTACATTTGTTTACAACTTGCAAAAATATTTACAAAAACAGAAATGCCTGTAGGGGGCGCCAGTTGAATACTATTTCTACCCCAGTTTTTCTTTCCAATTCCATATTGGCACCAGATTTTTATTCCAGCTCAGGACACTTTTTCCCCCACTATAGGATGACCTTTAATAAGGGTTCCCTTTGATATTGGGGGTCTTCGCACATTGCCCGTTTAATAAATTGACTATTACTGCTATAAGAGATTACAGGTTTGGCCAAACTTGTGCCAAGGGTGGCCATCATTTCTTCAAAAAAAATAAATAAATACTGGCCATCCTATTGCCTCCATAGATCTGCCAGTACAATACAGGCTGGGTGGCAAACCCCTACGATAGAGTTATCATCCTGACATTCCCCAGTGCCCCAGAGCCAGGCCTACGGAGCTCAAACTACGTCTGTATCAATTGTTTGTCGTACGTATGTAAATAGCTAACACGTGCTTGAACATTTTATACTGTAGAGGCCATTCTGGGCCGTGACCAAAATTGAGGGGACAGGGTCTCTAAAAGATTTTAAAACACAAAAGGACTGTTCAATCCAGTCCGGTAGGCTTGGCACGTTCGGTTATTGGATCTGTTTCAGCAACAAACCAAAGGATGCAGTGGTGGCATAGTACAGCTCCTATTACCGTGGTGGGGGGGGGATAAAAATAGGGCTAATTTGCAGGTCCTTCAAAAAAAATTAAATAATTAAGTGTAAAAATGCTTTAATAAAAGAACCTTATTGAGCCCTTGTTCCGTACAGCCGTTGCAGGGGGGCGGACATGTTTAGAATCTTTTGTCAGATGACGGAAGGTCCGACCCAAAATTCTAAACGAACATTCCTTTTTTTTTTTTTAAATAAAAAATGGCAACCCTACATGTTACACCAGACGTAAAACTCAGTAAACACGTATCCCTAACTAGGATCTATTTTAAAACACAAACTCCGCTTTTGCACACTTGACTTATCCCACAGACTGGGGGTCTTTATTGTTCTCCCCCCTTTGCTATGCCTTTTTTATTGTTGGTGTATGTATATATATATATATATATATATATATATATATATACATATATATATACACACACACACACGAGGTTATGATAGAAGGCGCCGTAATGTCAGCTCGTAAAGTGTGGAAATTAAATTCTCAATATAGCGTCGGCCGTACGGGGACGGTGGTGGTCTCTTTGCAATCTCATCCGTTTCCTTGATGAACCCCCTTTGTCCTGTTAATTCTCGAGGTCTCAGTCAATTTCTATTGCTTGAGCCCTGAGGCAATTAACTCCTTGGCTTCAGCTAATCTGCTAATACACATCGGCGTACCCAAAAAAAAAAAAAAGGGTTAAACACGGGTGACCTTCCTATGTTTCATGGCTGACCACGCTAGCGTTTTAATGCAGTTGTTTATTTTTAATTTTTATTTTTTGGTACAGAGAGGACTACAATAGATGAAGGGAGAAGAGGAGAAGGGCCCCTTTAAGAACACACTGTACATATGGGTCTGTGGCATTTGCTAGCCATCCCCCCCACCATACACACACACACACAGTGTGCGGGGGTACCGCTGGCTGAGGGAGGTCAAGGGTCAGCCCAGCCAGCGTTGTCACTGGCTGACTGACGGAGCGAGAGAGGCAGTGAGTGCTGTTGTCACGGCAACCGAATACCCAGGACATTTCATTATTACAAAATAATTGTTTTTTTTTTTCCCTTATCGATCGGTTCTGGCAGAGAGCGGAGTCCGGGCAGCCGTAAAGACACCGAGGAAATGGCAGCAAGAGGGGGGAGGAGAGCATCCCGAGTGATCAGGGACAGAGACAAACACAGGATATATATTAATAGGATTTTTATATTTATTATAATTATATATATATGAACATAATTATATACATACATATAAATATACAAATAAAGTTGTGTGCATACACGTGTGTATTTATAGTATTGTGTATATTGCAGCACTTTGTTCATTTGAATCTATGTTGAATCATCATTGTAAATAAATAATTGGTGGAATAATCCCTCCTACACGTGGTATAAAAAAAAATAATAATATTTAAAATAACATGTTTTATTGAAAAACTACATCAAGCATAAACCTTTTAAAGAGCAATTTTTTAATTAAAAGAAATATACAAATAAAGTACCTTATTTGAGCTCTCTTTTGCTCTGTAAAGGTCTGTCAGGGGAGCGGCCATGTTGTTCAGAATCTTGGATCGGATCCGACCAATAGGAAACAAGGGTTGTTTTTTTTAATTCGGTCATTAAATGAGCATTATCTGTAAAAACTAAAATCGACATATTTGTAGAAGAAGATTGCAAGGGAGTGCATAGAGAAAGGGGCATTTTAAAGTGCCTGTCGTCTCCTCTTTATGACATCACACATTTCAAGTTGTTAGGTTATTTGCATATTAATGTCATAAACAGGAGGCCCCATAGATCCATTTAAAAACCCCTCCGGACGGCCATGCCTTGACATAGGGCTTTATACATTAAAGAATGGAATGGCAGGTCATTGAGAAGAGAATTTCACCCGTAAGGAAAAATTACGGAGGATTTTACCAACTCGGCTACTTTGGTCTTACGTCTGAAATTCTCCTCTCATGGTTTGTTTGATGATCCTTCTCGGTTGCTTCAGGGTTGGGCAAAAGACTAATGTCATGGAATACATCACGGTCTGCAGCTCATCGCATTACGTGGCCATTCCAAAGGATGGTGGTCTCATCAGCGGGTCACTTGGCATGCACAGCTCAATTGCTCGATATTCCTGTGTCAGGATCGCTGTGGTTTTAAATCTGGTTCCGCCACGTTAATCTAATGGGGGTGGAGAGATTTTAATATGGCTTCGTTCTCTCTACAATGCTGGTTGGTCTTGGGCTCTATTCGACGAAGGGTTGCCACCTTTTCTTAAAAAAAATACCGGCCTTGGTACTGTCTCCATAGACTTAACATTGGCCTGATGCCAATATTTTACCGGCCTGACGGTAAAATACCGGCCAGGTGGCAACCCTATTTCGTCGTAAGGTGGTCATATGGAACAGTGCTTCTCAAACCTGTCCTCAAGGACCCCCCCAACGGGTCCATAATTTAGAGATTACCCAGTTGTGTATAAATAAGAATATGTCAAACCACTGGTGTGGTTCCCTAACCATTAGGAAACCACACCAGGTGTTATACATATTCTTATTTAAACACAACCGGGTAATCTCTAAATCCTGGGACGTGCTTGAGGACAGGTTTAAGAAGATAAAATAAAAAGTTGAAGAGACAGTTGTCTCTTACAAATTTTTTTTGGGAATCTACACATTGGGTTAACAGAATTGCAAGCGAATGAACAGATAAATAGAAAAAAGCTTTGTGTTACATGTGTCTGTGCTGTCTCCGGCTTATGACATCACCTTGTGGTTTCATATGCAAATTACACCTTTCCCCCCCAAAAAAGTAGTTCATTTGCATATTAGGCCACAGGATGATGTCATATACAGGAGACAGCACATACACACACACACACTGAAAACACATACTTAATGTATAGTCAATTGTATTCTGTATATTCACAAAGGAAAAAATAAAATTATATAAATCTAGATCTCATTGTGATCAATGTCTTTATTGACATTTCTAAGGATTCCCCATCCATAGCTACGTACATTCCTATCATTTCCTGACACATCTATTTTTTTTAATAGACAATTTTATATAATTACACGTTGTTTAATTTATAGGTCTACAGTTCCGGGCAGTAGAAATAAAAACAAAACCAGTAAAAAAAAAACCGCAGGAGAATTATTATTATATTGGCAACCGGATGCGATCACAACACAAGGAACTATAATGTCCGAATTCAATTCCCTCTTCCACATTGAAGGGGGGGGAAGGCCTTTAGAAAAACCTTCCTTTTAGACATAACAACAACACAAAAATCCTTCTGGTCGCAGTACGCCAGCAGATCAGAAATCATTGTGTTTGACCCAGCAAATACAAACGAATCGTATAAATTCGACCTAGCAAATACAAATGAATCGAATTAATTTGAACCAGCAAATACAAAATAATCATATTAATTTGACCCAGCAAATACAAATGAATCGTATAAATTCGACCTAGAAAATACAAATGAATCGTATTAATTTGAACCAGCAAATACAAATTAATCGTATTAATTTGAACCAGCAAACACAAAATAATCGTATTAATTTGACCCAGCAAATACAAATTAATTTGACCCAGCAAATACAAATTAATTGTATTAATTTGACCCAGCAAATACAAAATAATCGTATTAATTTAAATACAAATTACTATGACCCAGCAAATACAAATTAATCGTATTAATTTGACCCAGCAAATACAAATGAATTGTATAAATTTGAACCAGCAAACACAAATCAATTGTATTAATTTGAACCAGCAAATTCAAATTCATCGTATTTTACCACCCACCAAATAAGAATTATCTTTAATACAGCTATTTAAAAAATGTCCATCTTTCCGTTGTAGTTTTCTCTACAAAGTATCTCTTGTTGTGTCTCTAAGTGAGCGCACCCCCAATTTGTCGTTGGGGTAGATATTTTAAAATGGCGTCTGCGCTGCTGTGAAAATCCTCTGGCTTCTTTGATTTTTGGCAAATTATGGTTCTGGCTGCCTCCCAGGCATCATGTCAATTTACCCGCTGCTGCAATCATGGCAGATTATGGTTTACGCCACTGTAAGACGATGGTTAGTGATCCTGCTGCTGAGAGGGGGCAGTAGGTGAATCCTGCTGACTCCGCGAAAGGTCGGCTATTGATCTGCCCTTTCTAACAGCAAAATGCTGCCATCCCACTGCAAGTGGGTACCTAGTTATTCAAAGATGAGGGTCTGTCACTGACTGTACCATCCGTGAGATACTGTTGATGGCAGCCTCAGGAATGATGCATCATGGACTGCCACTAGAGGCAATGTATATTTCACTTGACCTTCTGTATTTGAATCCCACATGAAAATAAAAGTTTAGTGGCTCTTTAAATCGTGAAAGATGGCAGTCTTGGGGGACATTTATAAAAAAATATATGGTGCAGACGTAGATTACAACACTTCCGTTGCGTGTAACTCCACCTGATGAAACGATTCATGTTCAGAAATATCGAATGTTGCGTCCGATGCGTCAAAAGTGAATCTCGCGCAAAAGCTGTGTGGGAAATTCCTTCTAAAATTTGGTCCACGGCATGGATAACAGAAAAGCCACACAAAAAATAAATCCCAAATAATATGGTGTAATCTCAACATATTTGAGATGAAATCATCTAGAGCAGTGATTCTCAGACCTGTCATCAGGAACCCCCCCCCCACCTCCCCAACGGTCCAGGATTTAGAGATTACCCAGTTGTGTTTAAATAAGAATATGTAGAACACCTGGTTTGGCTGCTTAATGGCTAGGGAACCACACCAGGTGTTCTACATATTCTTATTTAAACACAACTGGGTAATCCCTAAATCCTGGACCGTTGGGGGGTCCTGAGGACAGGTTTGAGAATCACTGATCTAGAGGTAGGTAACATCTCAATAACGCAATCACATATTCAGCCAACTAGCGTCATCTACATACAACTGCGCTATGTGGACATTTTTAATGAAAAGAATACCCATAAGGTTTCTTATTGAGCCCTGTCTGCTTGTACTAGGGGGCGGACATCTTGGGTCAGCTCTTCCTTCATCTAAACCAAGATTCTAAACGGCATGTCTGCCCCCGATAGAGCTATACAAGCAAAGAGGGCTAAATAAGGTGCTTCTTTGGTATTCTTTCATTAAAACATTTCTACTTAAAATGCCTACACTTTTTTATTTTGTTGACTTTTTTTTTACTGAAATATAAACGGTATTTTTCTTGGTAGTATCTATAGGTATGGGTTTTTTTTTTTTCTACGACTTCAAAAAATTGCTCACTGATCAGACTGTTCTGGCAATCCATAACTCTCCATGTACCCCAACTCTTTCAATAGCACTCCAGTTAACCCCCCAATGAGCAATATGTTACATTTTTTCACTAGACAAGGAAGATCCCTGCCAGAACGGTGCTTCTATTAGTCTCAGCTGCTAGCAAGAAAGCTATCCTTTAGCAATGGATCCAGACTGGCGTACCAAATTGTGACATGGTTCGTAACCCACTCCATTATTTTTCTTAAAATGAGCTTTTTCTTAAAAGTCCAAACTGCGTAAAGTAAAAAAAGAGAAAAAAAAAGGATTGGCACCTTTTATAAATATATTAACAACAAACACAACCCATAAAAATGGCAGAAAATCACATTTCTGCAAAGATTATGATTTATTTTGAAATTACTAAGCCTTCACCAGTCAGTAGTGTATCTTCCACAAGGCAAACAAGGCACTCGCCTAGGGCGGCACTATGCCAGAGGGCAGCACTTTGTCTTCTGGTGCTTCAAACATTTTCGCTCCCTCCCCCACAGTTCAGCAAGATTTATCTCCTTCTAATTAATCAGGGTGATGGGGGCATGTAATGGACGTGGTGGGGGTATGTAAGGAGGGGGTGATGGGGCATTTAGTGTGTATGCAGTATGGGTGATGGGGCATGTAATGGGGTGATTGGGCATTTAATGTGTGTGCAATGTGGGTGATGGGTCATGTAATGGGGTGGTGGGGCATGTCGTTGGTGTGCAACGTGGGTGATGGGGCATGTCGTAGGTGTGCAACGTGGGTGGAGGTGGGGTGCTAGAATTGTGTCTGCCTAGGGCAGCAGAAAACCAAGATACACCACTGTCACCAGTCAGAAATAGGCAAACTCTTTTGCTTCATTGCACCTCGCTGACTAGAGATTTAAATGTTGGCGTGTTGCCCCCCAGCTAACCGGTTATCGGGACAGTCCTGATCAGCAACCCCATGCCTCACTGTTGCGGTTTAGTCCTATGGTTTTCTGATACTTTGGCATAAAAATGAATTTCTGTTTATTCAAAAGATTACATTAAGTGTAGATGGTTTATATAGAAATATTTTAATGAAAGAATACAAATAAAGTACCTTATTGACCCATCTTTACTCTATATAGCTCTACCAGGAGGCAGACATGTTGTTTAGAATCTTTGCTCTGTATAGCGCTATCAGGGGGCAGACATGTTTTTTAGAATCTTGGCTTAGATCTTCCTTCATCTGAGCCAAGATGTCCGCACCCCTTGATGGAGCTATATAGAGCAAGGAGAACACAATAAGGCACTTTATTTGTATTCTTTCATTAAAACATTTCTATTTAAAACATCTACACTTGACACCATTTTTCCATTACACAAATGGCATTTTTTTTTTTTTTTTTAAACACTGCTCAGCAAATGTGTGGTGCTTAATCAGCTTTCCAACACACACATAAGGATTTGCTTTAGGTTGACAACCGTTTCTAAAAAATATTTGGAGATAATGGAGCACTATGATACGAATGTATACCTCAAACAGTGCAAGATAATATAGGAATACTAATCCTGAAATGCGTTAATTTAGAGATCTTTTGGAGGATTCCCATCAACTCCGTACGGTTTAGGAAGAGTACCGTGGGAAAAAGAAGAAAGAAGGACGCAAATAGTGTACACTATATGTTCTTCTGCAATATTATGACCCCTGTGGAGAGAAACTTACATGTGATGGTAGCAGAAAAATCACTTCTCAATTGATACACTTGGATGCATGCTTATTATAAATCCAGATCCTTTATGATCTTTGCAGGAAATAAATCTTCGAAGCCTCAGCAGTCAGCACATATGTTATGGCATGCAACAGACGAGAGACTGTGGCATAGTGTAATCCATTATTTTAATCTTATGTAAAGACTGATAAAAAAATTTTTTTAAAAAAAGGCTTGCATCATGTAATGGTGAACATGCTTGAGATAATATGTGTCGCTGCAGCTCAATTTTGCGTGTACATCTGGAAGTTCGTTGCGCCACGTTTCGCACCGCCCAGGGCATCCTCAGATGAGTTCCCATCCCAAAAAGTGGTACAGAAGTAGAGCTCGGCGGGATAGTCTCACAAAATCATGACTGTCTCATGCAGGGCGGGACAGTTGAGAGAGTTAGTGGAGTTACAAACAGTACGTTTTTAAAATAACAAATGCAAAAGAATAATGCGAAAAGGAAACATTATCATCTACATTTGAATTGTAGATCTGAGAACATTTCATCTCACCGACTTAAAGGGACAGCCTAATCCCCGCTTTGGTGCAAGAGTACCTGTATAGTGCACAGACTGTTTTCCAGTGTGATTCTGCATGAATCCCATTTTTAATATTCTACTGAAGCCCTCCTGTGCATCCTATCCTAGAGGTGCTGCTGTGCTGATTGTGTGCAGGCACTGAGATGGTATCAGTTTTGGTTCATTTAGTCACTTCATCTGCTGCTATGCTGGTGGAGTAAAATTAGTTATGTGGAAACTAAGTGACCTTGCTCTTGTACAGATTGTCTGATAACAATACATCTTGTGGAATCCAAAAGAAAGTTCGAACTGTCTTTTTAAAAACCATCCTATAACTTTAATAAGGAGACAAAGGTTTTCTGGGAACCTCGTTTAATAAAATTGTATTAGTTAGCCAGTTGGGATAAGTAGGTTAATGTTGGTGTTAAAAAAACTCTTTGTGTAGAATATCAAGTAGTATTATTGGGGCAATAGTGAAAAAACATGTTTTTTCAAACTTATCCTTCTTGTATATATATTTTTATACTATATATATATATATATATATATATATATATATATATATATACATACACTTGTATATGTATATATATACATATATATACGTATATGGTATCCAAAGAAAGTTCTGTCGTTTACAAACATCCTATAACCATAGCTTAATCAGCAACATCTCCCTGACACCATGTTCTGTACATGACTGACTCATTGGCCACTGTGTAAAACCCTCTACAGGGAGAAAGCCATAAGATTTTTTTTTTAAAACAAACAGTAATAAAGAGCACTAAACACCATTACAATCTGTAAAACAATAATTTAAAAATAATTTTACATGAACTAATTTGGATAATGTTGGAGTAAGGTCAGACATCAGATTTGAGTGTTTTTTTTTTTACTTCATGGTTTATTAAAATAATGATATATTTGTATAATAAAAATATGTAAGTATATCATAATTTAAGTATATTTTTTAATTGTCCCCAAATCCCAGTATAGATCATCACATCACAGTTCCCTGTGACTACGCTACGCTGGCTACGTAGCTACTGTTTGTGAATAACACTTATGTAAACAGAAGGCGGTGAGCTATTGGCTGAATGGAGCTCTCGTGGTCACGTGGCGCTGGCAGGAATGCTGCTTGACGAGGCAGCTCTCGCTCTCTGCGACCCCGCCCATCTGGCCGCTTGCCTGGTGTTTGTGCGCACGCGCCTGGGGCGTGAAATGGCGGCGGTGGGTGGGGTTTCAGCCTGGCATGTGACGTCGTGGAGCCCAGTACGCCTGCGCAGTACAAGGTAGAAGGTGCCAGAAGCTGTGTGATGCTGCGGTAACCGACCCGAAACCCGCTCAGCAGAACCTCGGAGATTTACAGAGACCTTCCTGGAGGTGAGTATAGGCGAGCTGCTACGATAAAGTGCGCGCATGACTGGGTGAACAAGCCGCTGGAGCGACATTGGGGATGACATAAAATGGAGGATGGCAGGTAGTAGCTGTGTGAAATGTACCCAAGTGACTGGCCTTAAGCTCTGCTACTTCAGGCTGGCTGGCTGTGTGTCATGGGAAATAGAGGCAATAGATATACCTATAGTGACAGAGCAATGTGGGAGGTGCAGTCCATGGCAGCTGGTGTGCCAAACGTAAACAACCAGATGAGAAATGTAAGCCCATAACATCTGGAGTGTCAAGGGTTTCTAACTAGCAGGGCATTGTGGGAAATGTTAGCCCATAACATCTGGAGTCCCACAGGTTGCTAACTAGTAGGGCAGTGGGGGAAATATAAGCCCATAATATCTGGAGTGCCAAGGGTTACTAACTAGCAGGGTATTGTGGTACATGTAAGCCAATGACATCTGGAGTGCCTCAGGTTGCTAACTAGCAAGGCATTTTGAGACATATCAGCCCATAACATCTGGAGTGCCTCAGGTTGCTAACTAGCAAGGCATTTTGAGACATGTAAGCCCATAACATCTGGAGTGCCAAAGGTTACTAACTAGTAGGGCATTGTGGGACATGTCAGCCCATAACATCAGGAGTGCATCAGGTTGCTAAGAAGCAGGGGATTTTGGGACATGTAAGCCCAAAACATCTGGAGTGCCATGGGTTACTAACTAGCAGGGCTTTGAGGAACATGTAAGCCCAAAGAGTGCGACAGGTTACTAACTAGCAGGGCATTGAGGGACATTTAATCCCATAACTTTTTCAGTGTCAAGGGTTACTAACTAGCAGAGCATTGCAAAGTAGAGTAGTACATAAAAGTAGAAAAACTACCACAGCAAGCGTAGCCTTCCAGTAGAAGTGGTAGAGGTTAATACAGTGAAGGAGTTTAAGCATGCATGGGATAGGTATAAGGCTATCCTAGATATAAGATAAGGCCAGGGACTAATGAAAGTATTACATTACTGAGAGGGTAGTGGATGTATGGAATAGTCTTCCAGTAGAAGTGGTAGAGGTTAATACAGTGAAGGAGTTTAAGCATGCATGGGATAGGTATAAGGCTATCCTAGATATAAGATAAGACCAGGGACTAATGAAAGTATTACTGTACTGAGAGGGTAGTGGATGTATGGAATAGTCTTCCAGTAGAAGTGGTAGAGGTTAATACAGTGAAGGAGTTTAAGCATGCATGGGATAGGTATAAGGCTATCCTAGATATAAGATAAGGCCAGGGACTAATGAAAGTATTACATTACTGAGAGGGTAGTGGATGCATGGAATAGTCTTCCAGTAGAAGTGGTAGAGGTTAATACAGTGAAGGAGTTTAAGCATGCATGGGATAGGTATAAGGCTATCCTAGATATAAGATAAGGCCAGGGACTAATGAAAGTATTACATTACTGAGAGGGTAGTGGATGTATGGAATAGTCTTCCAGTAGAAGTGGTAGAGGTTAATACAGTGAAGGAGTTTAAGCATGCATGGGATAGGTATAAGGCTATCCTAGATATAAGATAAGACCAGGGACTAATGAAAGTATTACTGTACTGAGAGGGTAGTGGATGTATGGAATAGTCTTCCAGTAGAAGTGGTAGAGGTTAATACAGTGAAGGAGTTTAAGCATGCGTGGAATAGGTATAAGGCTATCCTAGATATAAGATAAGGCCAGGGACTAATGAAAGTATTACTTTACTGAGAGGGTAGTGGATGCATGGAATAGTCTTCCAGTAGAAGTGGTAGAGGTTAATACAGTGAAGGATTTTAAGTATGTGTGGGATAGGTATAAGGCTATCAGATATAAAATAGGACCGGGAACTAATAACAAATTGGGCAGACTAGATGTCCCAATTTATGGCCATGGTTCTTACCTGCCAGTGACACAGTCTATATTTGACGCGTTTCGCACACTAAGAACAAACTTACTCCTAAGCAGCCTGTTGAGGAATAATTTGAAACTCTTACAAGCTAGTTATATGTAAGACCTATAAATTAGAAAGATGACATTAGTTGACAAATACCCTTTTAACATCTTATAGGGAAATACAATTTTATTATAAATACAGGATTTGTTACAGGAGGGTTGTAGTATAAATTAACAAGACTTGTGAATATTTGAATGCCATTTTTTGTTGTGGTGAACCAGTGTGGATGACACTCATTTCTTAATGCATTTCTCCAAAAAGATTACACTATGTTTATAATGTACATTAAAATGGTTATGTCTTCCATGTTACTAGGTTGTAAGAATGTGCAAGGAATGAGAGTTTTGTTTGGTATATTACCTCTCGAAGATGATACCCCACCCTCCCAAAGCCTGTATTTGATTTTGAGGCAAATTAATGACCCTATTGCAATCCAGAATAACACCTTTGCCTTGCAATTGATTTGGTTCTCTAGCTGTTGTGGATTGCTGGTGCGTTGGGAGCTGTAATCAATAGTAGCTGAAGGGTTTCCTTATACTCTCAAGGGTGCAGAATTTAGGGATAGTTTTTGCAGATGATTGAAAGGTAGCAATGTCCTACAACTGCACCGCAAGCAATACCAACAGTATACATGGTGGGAGAGGTATGTCAGCAATGTCTGTGGAGCCCCCCTGACAGCACAGTACTTGTGGGGCCGGGACAGACTATTTAGAGTATGGGCAGCTTGCCCCTTTCCCCCAAGTACGCCCAATCCCCTCTACTTAAAAAAATAAAATTGGCTTTAGCGGTAGTTAGGACTAAAATGTCACTTTTTTTAATGCTGAAAAAACAGTGGTTAGCAAAAAGCAAGACACTACTCATAATGCCTTTTGATCCCTTCTTCTGTATGTCATACAGTGGTGGGTACTGTAAAACCTTGCTAGTAAGCCTTGACAGTGGGGGCTGACCTGTAATTCTTTTGTTTTGTTTCCATTTGATATCTTCTGTCTGTAACCAAGTATGTGGCTTGTATCCCACCTGTTAATGCTAATGTTAGCTGTATGCCTCAGGTGTTTTAGTGTCTGTGTCCAGTGGAATCTGACCTCTGACCTCAGGCATCCAGAGAGAGGCCGACCTAGAATAGTAGTCCCTAATTCTTATTGCTGTAATAATTAGACACTTGTGGGATGAGAGCAGATCCCAGATTGGCAGTTTGTAAGAATTCTCCCAATTTTCATTATATCTGTGACTTAAACTGAAGGGTATCTTGCAATTAAAACTCCCGTGGGGACCATTGCTGGGTCACATTACTGCAAGTTAAGTTGATATCAATGCAGTACTACCCTCGGCTGTATAACTCCAGAGCCTAGGACTTTATACTGGAATCTGGGTTATAGCTAAAGCTCACTATTGTGCAGAGCTTGGGATCCAGGGAATAGCCTTGTCATGTCACTCCTGCTTTAATACGAATGGGAGATCCGGTGCCTTGATAGCTCCATGGGAGCGTTGTATAATGCATAACACGTATGTTACCTGCTTGTCTTGGAAAGGCACTACTGCACATATTGAACCTTCTCACCAGTTGCCTGAGCTGTAATCATGCCTATGGAACAAATAACTGTTGGCTGCCTCATTAAGCAAACACAGGTTTGTGTTTCCTCCCTGTATTTAAGTGGTCAGTGACTGACTCATGTAAAGGGAGTTGCCAGGAAGTTCTGAGCATTCTCCCAGTAAGCACAGAGTATAATCTGACTGGTATGAAGTTGGTGGTGTATGTTTTGCACATCTCAGAGTGCCACACCCTAATGACTTTGCCTGAATATTTTATTTTTATTTTTACCTCTATGACCAGCACTTGTAAAAACAGACCAATTCAGGAGCAGTCCTTGAAATGTTTAAACCATTTAAAACATGTCCATAAAGTTCCATGTAAAATAATTTTAAGTTAAATCAGCAGCTTTTTCCCAGACTCCTGGAATTTGTCAATGGTGCGATAGGCATCTCATAATGCTTAGTTTATTATGATGTCTGATTCTGTAGTCACTGTTTGGGGGCATGCTTCCTTACAGGGGCACATTTTCATATTACAGTTTTTGGATATTTTTCTATTTGTGTGATAGCAAAACCTAAGATCAAATGCTATATACTTACCCACACCAGATTCTGTAATAAGCAAGTTTTGGGGAAATGTAATAAATGTGAAAAGAATGATATTTATTGTCAAGCCATGACGTTGCTTTCCCTGCTTCACTGGCCTATACTGCATACCCAGTCGAATATTGTAGGACAGGGCAACTGTGCCTATTTCCTTGATATTATTATACTGATTTATTAAGTCACCGACATAGTCAGTAGTGCTGTATAACGTTCACAATCTGATCTGCCTCATCATCCAGCATTTCAGTGATCGGTTCAGTTGCACATCCATTGTAATGTTATCAGTGGCTCTGATATCATTATATGGAGCTTTGAGTCTGTTTATGTGGCTGGATCTGCCATATTGTTTTATTTATTTTTTTTATTCCTTTTTATACCCTTGAAGTACTGGCGGGAGAGAGGTGGCACCTGTTGCAAAATCTTTAATTTTTTTTTTTGCTCCAGTGCGCCTGCCGGCTGTGCGACTGAAGGAATTCTTCTCTTTTATATGGAGTGAAAAGAGGGATATTATGAGCCGTCTAATGTGTTAGGCTTTTTTTTTTTTTTTTACAAGTGGACCTGTGGGTAAAACAGCGAATGGTTTATCTGCACGCCGAGGACACACTGGGGTATTGGATTATTATTAACAGCTGTATAGAAATCATTGATCAGCGCACTGCTGAATAAACACCTGTTGTATATTTACAGATTGACGGAAATGAGCTATATTTTTGGCGTCCTTATTAAGGAGCTTTTGTCAGGGTGGCGAATATATATGATTCGCCTGTGGGGTAATGAAGTCAGTAGTGATTAACGAGCAGCTCATAGATGGGATTACGCCTGGTTTATTGATCATTAGACATTCCATGCACAGTGCAGCGCCAGTAAATCTCCTCGGCTTTCTGTTTAGAGAAAGCTGGCCCCCGTGCACCAGTCGGCACGGAGAGTATCTCATTAAATCTCCGTGTGTAATCCAAAGGTGCATCCAAGGAGTGCTAAGAATCCCTCCTCGGTATGATCCGTACATCAAAGGCTCCACCAGTGCTTACTTGGCACATTCGGCTGCCTGCGTGCCCATTGCATGGAATACATTTAATCTTACAGGACATTGATGTTCCAGTTCCTACTCCGGGGCGGTCCAGTGCTGATTTTATGCCTCTGTTGGCTGCATTTTACAAGCTCTAAGAGCCAAATTAGTGTGGTTTAGAAAAAAAGATTGTCTTTTATTTACTTTTTCCTTTCACTCAGTGGAATCGGTTGCCGTTCCTCTCTACAGCTGAACAGTGTGTGTGAGGGCATGCAGACTGTTGCTTGTACGTTGGTACACAATGCGTTAAAAACGAAAACCGTCTTGACTCCTGAATGCTACATGATTGCTGAACACCCAGTTCTTGGTTATTGGTACAGCCAATTCTCCTGCCCGCTGCTCGGTCACCCACTGGGGCAAATGATTGGCCGTTTTACGGCAGGGTTATAGTCTCTATTTTTGCCCCCATTTCTAGCAGCTGTTATTTTGTTCAGTGATGGGGATCTCACACAATGGTGGTGAAGAAAGGTCACACACCAGCTAATCTGCTAATTGGTATCCTGTATGTGACAATGTGTTAACTGTTAATCCTAACCACTGACTGGCAGGGCTGTGATGTCTATATGGAGAGGCGCTAACAACAGTGTTGCTTTTCTGTTTCAGGAAACTCTCCACCTACTACCAGACGTTTGAGTTGATCGCTGTCCTGGTCACTTTGAGATAACCTGGTGAAAGCGGCTCTTTAAATCCTGATGGCTGGAGTGAAGAGGCCTGTGATCTCTCAGCCTTGGGATGAGGAGTGGTGCCTGGAATACTATGGCATGTTTTCCATGCATCGTATGTTTGACATCATTGGCTCACAACTCACAGAGAATGATGTTGAGGCCCTGTCTTTCCTGCTTCACGAGTCCCACCCCTTCACCCACCCATTGGACCCCCAGTCCTGGACTGTGGAAGAAGAGGGTGCTGACGTACCCAACAGTGCCTTGCTCTCTGCCTGGCAGCGGTGGACCCGCAGGGGTGGCGCCCGCAATGAAAATACTATTGGTGGTTTCGAATCTCCAGAATTTCTTCGGCCCAAGAACGGAACAGAATTATTCCTGGAGCTCGAGAGACGGGGAAAATGTGACGAGGGTAACTTCACACACCTTCTGCAACTGCTAAGAGTGCTGACACGGCACGACCTGCTTCCCTACGTTACCATGAAAAGGCCACGTACAGGTAAGCTCTGCGTGCTGTGAACTCTCCTAAAATGCCTTGTGATTAGTCTTTTGCTTGGCATCTTGTTTCACTGACACACACGCAGGACAAACGCCATGTCTGTTACTCATGTCTGGATAGATGAATCCATTTTTTTTTCTTGACTCTGACATAATAGATCTGCCACCAGGGCTTTGACCTATGTGCGTCGACTGTAGAAACCAATTTGGGAGCTAGGCTTGTTATATAGAGGAGCCAGGGGAATGTTACTTTACATTACATTAACATTTATTTGTACAGCGCCACCAATTCTCGTAGCGCTTGGTACAGAGCATAGAAGGGAACTACATACTAAGTTAGACAAACTAGAACAGACTGGTACATGAGGTAGAGATTCTATAAAGGTCTATGTAAAATTAATTCAAACGATAATGGTGTTTTGGATAAAATCCTGGCTCCTGTATTTGTCAGGCCCTCGTCTAGACTGTCTGGGGTGTCTTAGTTAAGAAGGGGACAGACAGTGGGGGATGAGTGTCAGAAGTCGTGGGTGCCAAGTAAAATACGTAGGAAAAAAAGCAGAAATAGGCACTCCACAGTCTTAAATATAAGGTGGATTTATTCCAAAATCGGGTGCAAATGACCTATGCCTCCTCTAGACTGTATGTGGTGTCACCTGATTATGACCTCACATATGACCTTACTTTCAACATATTTAATTTGCATACCAAGTCAGTAGTGTGATGTGCTGTATGCAGACGCTACAAATGCATTTAAAACACATTTTTCTATTAACGGTGAGTGTAAATAATGTTTAGTAAGTGGAACTAGTGATCCAGTTTGCTCATCCTGCTTAAGAGGGTGCAGTTTATGTCAAACACCTTTTTGATTAAAAAAAAAAGTTTGTTACAGATTTTGAGAAACAAATCTAACTCTCACGTCTCTGTGTAGTATCTCCAGAAAGGTATACGCACGGGCCTTCTGTGGTAGATTCTGATAAACAGATGGATCGATGTTTGAACCCAACCGCTGCAGAAACCAGAGACGAAAACTGGGAAACAGGTATTGATTGGAGTTGAATGATGGCCGTGAACGGTCTCTGGCTTATATTTATATTTTCCTTGTAGTGGAATGACTCTGCATTACATAGAAATAACAGGGACTTTTAAATTTATTTCCTTCTGTGAGATTATGGCCAAATGAGAACTGAGAGACTGTCTAATCCAATACACACCGTAACATGTGGTCTTTGGTATAAAAATCAACAATTAAATCCCCTGGTTTGAAACCATGTTGAAAATGAACCAAATGAAGTTATTTGGACGCATTTCCCAGAGTCCTTTTAGTATACGTTATGCGTATAGCTATTTTCCTCTCCCCTTTTAATGAATAGCCTCCTCTGTGTAGACCCTTGCTCTGTCCCCTTCATTGACTTCCCATTCTTGTGAGATTTACCATCTATATGGGAGGGTGGAGGGAGCTGCAAAACACTTCAGAGAAATGTTGATGCAATTGTGATTTGCTTTCTATTTACATGTAATAAAAAATGGGAAGTTGTCTTTAAAGGATCGTTTAGTATTGCGATAATTGGCAAATACACTGAACTGTATGTCTTTCCTTCAGTGTAGTATTGCAATCTGTAGTTAATACTAATTTGCCGTTATATGTTTGATGTAGCTAACTGGTTCAAATGGGAAGTCCCAGTAACACAATACATTATAGAATCCGGGGCTTGAGAAGTCTCAGGAGCTAGGAAATCCTAAAAACCTGACCTTTTCTCATTGCTTTACTGAGACCTCTAATAGATCATCTCTGGCTCCTTAATTGTAAATATTTTTCAAGCCTGGACTATAACAAACAAACAAACAAAAAAAAAAAACTATTAAAACACATGGTTTTATTCACTAAAATCTGACTTTGGAGGTTGACTTTCATTTTCGGCCTGAGTTTGACTTGGTCTCAAACATGGCTTCAATTATTTTGCCTCCCATTACTTTCAATGGGGAGGATTTCGAACCTGGAATTTTTACTTAGTCTCAAAGTGAAAGTCGACCTCCAAAGTTGTGTCATGTTTCTAGAATCCATCACAGAATGTCCCACTTGCCAGTTTTGGTCTAAATGTTAAATACTCTTTCCAGGCTCTAACTCCAATAAAAGAAAGCGAGTGGGAAATGGAAGGAGGAGCCGCTGCCCCAAATCTAAGAAAAATAAAGTGAGCGGTGGCAGCAGCAGCAGCATGTCGCCCCCACCTGACCAGATCAGCCAGAGCAAAATCACATGTGGTAAGCTTTCATCTTCACTCCATTCAGCACCTCCTTCCTCTCCTCCCTGCCTAGCACCGCTAACACCAGAACCGAGGGGGAAACTGCTAGGGACAAGATTCTCAAATAGCTTCACATCCGATTCATGTTAAACCTTTTATAGGGGGGTGTTTAATACCCCTGTGTAGACCCCCTAAGTAAGCACATGTCCGTATCGCACCACAGACGGGTATTTAAAGAGGCATGTCCCACCTTATTGAAACATGTATGTTGTAGAGCTCTTTAGAAGATGGAGCCATTGCCATATTGGTGAATAAAAGTGTAGAAAGGTTGTGAATCCTGCTATCCGGCTGCATATCGATGACATCACAGCAGTTGTTTAACTGAGAAAATGCACACTGACAGCTTAAAGTATTATCAGGCAATCGCAACAAAGTTGTGTTACTAATAATATTACGCTGAATGATTTTATCCAGCAGAATAACTGGATTCATCTGCTCGGCATCCAATATGTTCCATCACCAAATAGCACATTTTGGTCCGCAGAAGGATCTCTGCAACATATTTTCCTTTTTGCTACCCTGTATGTCCAATGTCCTATCTTGTTGAAATCCCCATTGCCCATAATGATGCTGGGTAAAGACTATAAATTTACTGGCCTTTCCCTGTAAATGCAAACTCATCAAACCTCACGGGACAATATGTTGCTACTCCTGTGAATTTAACTCTACGTCACCTAGTGTGGTCCTTTGCTAGGAGCCGACATTGCATGGATTAGTGTTCAAAATGTTCATCTAGTACCGTCTGAGGACACCTAACGTGGTACTGCTGGCAGGAAGTACTAAATGGTGCTTTTTTTCCACATGATATAGTTCATAAAATTGAGACCGGGGGTCTATCCAGCTGTGGTAGATCTAGAAATTCCATGGCGGCTTCTCCTCTTGGGAGTTGTAATTCAGTAGCTTTAGAACTAGGGTTGGGATAACCTCTCTCTCATCTCTTATGCACTACTAATGCCTTAACCAGTCAGTGTACTGTCGCATGGCCTCTCTGCTAGAGTTTATTGAGGCATCTATTCATCTGGGATGGAGACTAGAAAGTCTAAATGTGCATCTTCTTTCCCCATGCTTCTCATACGACACAAGGCTTTCAGCAGTTTGCGATGATAGTCAGTCTTAATAATAGGAATCTGCCCCTGTGGTGGTGTCCTCTCTTATAATGTGACGTCCATAACATTCCTACGGCAGGCGTGCTTGCACACATGGTACTCTGATTTTCTACGCCGCTTCTCATCCTGAAGAAGTCAAATCGGCAAAGAGCTACGTGCTTAATGCTTGTCCCAAATGCCTCTTTAATTCTAGAACGGGTCACCGATGCTTCATATCCACTAGTAACATTTTAAAAAGTAAAATTGTACCAAACTCTGCTAATCATAACCACGGCAGTATAATTAGCCCCCGTGTGCTGCCTCGTTTACCATACACCAGTACTAATCCATTTCTGATCTGAACCCAGCCCTGCCGTCTGTAACCTTTTCATCTCTGTCTGTGCAAAATAGTTAGATACCAGCCCCCCTGTTCTCCCTCACCTAGTCTGCACCTTGTTCGAGCTACTGGTCTGATGTTTGTCTAATTTGTCTCTGCTCCAACATTTCTCACGTTTCAACGATTTGCAGGAAATGAGTCCCAAAGAAGAAACATACTGGTTAAAATAATAAGTACATAATAAAACCTTCAAACCTCTGATAGCTGCAAGAACGAAACAGTAAGACCTTTCAAATCTTAAGTGTTGTGTTTTTGTTGTTTTGCTCCTCCCCCCGGTAGGAGGAGCCCTGCGTCTCTCTGTGTAGGATGCCCTTTACAGTAACTGCCATGTTTGAATTATGCTACCAGAGCCTGAATCTCTGTGCAAGGTGTTCATTATGACCTGGCAAACCTTGGCTTTAGATGCTAAATTTGCTCTGCTGGGGGGGATAGTAGCATAAGTAGAGGTATAGTGTATGAGAAACCAAGTTTCTGTACAGTCATTTTTTTGTTAATTTATCTTCACTTTTTTTTTTTTAACCACAAGTAAACGGCAGAATTTCATAAAACATCTGGGTAGCAAATTTGAACAATTCTCTAGTGGGTTTAAAGTATACCTGTTGTTTTTTTTTTTAAATTTTATTGCTACATTTTCATTTTGAATTTCACCTCTATTCCAAAGGCATAGAAGTAAAAAAAACTACAAGAATGGCCGCTGGAACGGATCGCCATGTATCCACCCACCCCCAAGTGGTGATGTCACCATGGCGCAATGCTTAGTGTCGGCCTACTTGGTGTTGCAGTATACTGGAGTCACCATTTGGGGTTGGGCCGATGCTCGAGCATGTAATGGCAACCATACTGGTAGAGGCAGAAGACCTGTGAAGATGAATAACTGGTCCACAGGATCACTTCAAGTGTCACTGTTCCCCGTAGACCTCCCTGAGCATTTCTGAACTGTCACGGTTTTATCTTGCTGTTCTCCTCAGTCGACTCTTTCTAAAATTTAAATTCCAGGTGTTCTGAGCAAAGGTTGATGGGTAAAGAGAGAAAATCTCTCAAATAACGAAAAAGGTCATGCGCTCTACCTCCCTCAAACAAGCATACCAAAAGGTAAATGTATGCCTTCTACAAGTGAGAGACCGCTGACACAGTGTTCCTCAGATACGAGTGGCACCTTGACACTGCGAGTCTGTCCTCTTACTTGCATGCAGCTATCTTGGCATGGGGCTACGCCAACTACTTAATATAATTTGTTCTTGCTGCCTTTGGGAGAATATTACATGTATTTTTTTCTTTTCTCCATGATTCTGTATGGAGTCCCACATTTCTTACGATAGCCAACTTCCCATTTTTACTCACATGCTATAGTGATGTTTATGTCTCAGTTTTTTAAAAAGCATTTTTTTTTTTTTTTAAATTAAACTTTTTTTTTTTTCCCCGCCGGCTCCTGTATTTTATCTAATGACTAAACTACACAATTACCATTGCTGAAGGTATACTGTGCAGCAGATACCAGGAATAAAAAGGTTTTTGTCTCCTCTTTCCAGATGGTTACCAGTATTCTCCATTTGCATACGTTTCCAGCATTAAAAGGGAATCTGTCATGGAAAGTGTGTTTTTAATGTTTGCTAGTGCCATCATAAAAAGCAATCAATAAATAGTTAAAAGAGCAGAACCGTGTTAGCCGTGGGAAAACGGGAGACGAGTAGGGTTAAACGGAGACCATTTATTTGCTGAGTGTTTGATTGCAAGCTTTGAAGACAAAGTTCCTAAGTCCCTTCCTCAGGCGTAAATGAAGCGTAAAACAAAACGGCTTAAAAAAAAAAAGTAAGAAAAACACAGGGTATTGGAGACAGAAGCTGTTATCTATGGTTTTTTTGTTATTAGGAATTTTGTTTTAGTCTCATTTATGCCTGAGGAAGGTCTTGGAAGCTTGCAATCAAACTCTCAGCCAATAAATGGTATCATTTTAACCCTTTTAAAGCAACAGATTATGGATTCCGCAGGAGATGCTGGTACCTCATGTTTGAGGAGTTCTTCAGTTCAGTGTGTAGGAATACACAGCTTCTTTCAAATTGAGTGCTAGCTCTCCGGGGACAGTTAGTGACAATGTAGCTCTCTGACCCAGACTTGGGTCCCAGCTCCTGGCAATGATTGATTCATGTGGTAGAGTAGAAGTTCTTCCCCAGATCACCAATCCACCGACGTTCCCAGTTACGACTATAGACCATGAGCTGTGAACTACGTTAACACAGGCCCTGAAAACCAAAGCCCAATACTCCGCGGGGGGCCCTGGCTCGGAAAATCCCCACTGCTGGCTCCTAAGTTTTTGATTGTGTTACATAGACCTCTATGGCAGTAACATTTCCCTGGCCCCTAAAAATAACTAGGCTGGCCCCTAAAAATAACTAGGCTGGCCCCTAAAAATAACTAGGCTGACCCCTAACAAAAACTAGGCTGGCTCCCTAAAAATACCTAGGCTGGCTCCCTAAAAATAACTAAAGTCTAAAAATATTTTCAGCCCCTGTGTTAACATCTAACTGTATTCCTAATCGGAAATCTGCACGTATTAATTACACTACCAAACACCTTAGTCAAAGAGATTGTCTCCTAAATAGAGTTTACAAAGAGAGTGTAGTGCGTAGAACAAAATAATGTGTATATTGTGCTGTAAATGGGTGCATGTTCTCCAGTTTGTAGAAACAGTGCCCTTTCCATAAATACGCATTTAAAGCACTCTTTTTCCCTTGTCTTCCCTTTTATATACATTTTTATTTTCTGCCACCCATACTATTTCCCCCCCTCCGGTCTTTATTCACTTTGCATCACTACCAGTGATGGATTCCCTTTAAATGCTGTGACAGTGTTTTGCCCAGTAAATTCCTCCAGATCCAGCCAATTTTCTGTTTTTTATTTATTTATTTTTTTCTATAGTAAAGTGTTTTTGAGCAGCACTGTCCAAGAAACCTGGCCAGAGAAAGGTTTCCATTTTCTCTCTGGAAATGGTTGTGGAATGATAGCTGTTGGAGGCTGCTGCATTGCATTAAACCTGCAGGATTCCCAACTGTGACCCTTGCTAATTACAGACATTGCTCTGCGATCAGTCTGGGAGATGAGCAGGGAAGCTGTCAGTTGACAAACCTCTTATTTTCTGATATCTGCTGCTCCTCTGAGATAGAACCCCCACCCCACTTTTTTTTTTTTTTTTAAAGTACAAATATATATTTTTCTACAATGAAATGTATCGTGTATTTGTACATTTTATTTTTTCCTCACTGTTGTAACAAAGTGCATTTGTAGCTGCCTAATTATAGAAGAGAAAAAAACAACAACTGTTCTGTGTATTTTTATTTTTTTTTTCTTTGTTAAAAGCTCAACCTGTCTCTCTCGGTTCACAGTTAAGATCGCCAATGGAAAAAACCCTTAACTAGCTGCTCTGACAGCCTGGCCCTGCAACTCAATGGTAAACCTGGGAGCGAAACAGAGGCTTGTTTGTTTCTGCTTCCGTCTGCACTGTATTTATACAAGCTGATCTGCTCAACTAATAATTTCACTATATCAAGCTATAGACGTCATTATCTCATGACATCCTTCAAACAACTGTCCTGCACTCTTTCTCCTGGTTGTGATATTTATTATTAAAAAGGAGTGTTAACAGATGTGTGGCTAGTCCTGGTTTCGACCTCTCATTATTTGATGGGCTGTTGGGGTACCACACATCCCTTTAAAAATAATTGTATACTGTAAAAGTGCTTTAAAAAAAACAACCCTACATCATGCCTTTTGTGAAGTGTCTGTAGTTAAACGCTAGGTCTAGTCCCCTCTTTGCTGGATTAATATAATGCATGAGCCACTGAAGCCACCCAGTGTAGCTTTGTGGTAAGACCAGAAACACTTTGAGGTCTGAACAGTTCCAATGAGATTCGACCAAAGGCCTTCAGTTTTCAAAAGGAATTATCTGGGGTTAAATCGCTCTCTACGTCCTGTTCTTTCTTTTGGGTCTTAGACGCTGAGACACATGGAAGAGGAACTGAATAAAAAAACACAACCAGAACAAAGTGATTTGGTATTGACAATAAGGTGTAGAGCATTCGCTATCTAGCGTGCAGCCAGCATTTGTAATTTGCATTGATGCTGCATTTGTAAACAGGACAGTTGCAGACCTGTAGGATCCCAGACATGCAGGGCTTTTATCATCCGATCCGAGAAAATGAACATTTCTCAAAAGCCTAGTCTGTCTTTGACTCTGCAGATATGTTTAGTACCTTTTTTAATGTTCTGTTTCAATGGTTAATGTGACAATTAAAAAGTGTGGGGGAGAGACTCGCTGAATCTTGCCCCTTTTGATCTCTGACATTAATGCATATAACCTGTGGGCGAAAACAAAATTGCTGTTTTTCGAATTTGTTATTACAACAGGGTCTATCCCTTTTTTAAAACGATGGGTGAGACGGGCTGCACATGAAGGCAGGTGTTATGGGCACGCAGCTTTAAATAAACTTTGCTGTGGTTAATCTAAAATACTGCTGCTAAAAACGATTTCATTGTAACCGTCCTGTGCCATCGGGGTACGCATTATGAAATCACACTTAAAATGTGTCTCAATCCAGTAAATGAAATCGGTTTGTTATCCTAGGGGCAATACGGATATGTAACTCTTTTCACAGTATGTTTCAAAGTGTCCTATTCGGCACTGAAAACCAAAAACCTTGCTTTCCAAGTCTGTCATATAACCGCCACACAAGCAAGACTTTTGTACAATTTGTAGCTGTATCAACATAATGACTTTTTATTATTCTTAAATTGGCATCCTTGTACAAAGAGCACTTAAAAAACATTCTAGAGGCTACCTACCAAAGCCACGATCTGTGTGTGGTAATGAATTAAATGGAATCTAATTTGATGCAATTTGTGTTCAAGATGTGATCCGTAACAAAAACCGCTACAATTAAGGTGCAATGCTCTCTTCCTTTTCACTAAACACCTCTCATTCAATGCAAGAGGTTAAGATGTCCTTTGTAACCGTCCACTATTGCTCTAAATGACCTGCTCCATATTTTTCGAGTGACTTCAGATATGAATGTATTGAACGGATTCATGGTGACCTCTTGCAGAATATGTATGCCAGCCAATAATCTTCAATTTTGGTTCAGTGTCTCCCATTATATTCCATAGCATTGCTAACGGCAACTGTAAAACCAAGTTCATACCTGGGTATTTATCTCTATAGGTCTACCAATTAGCTTTGCCCGTTCAAAGTGTTACCCTTAGGCCAGCAGGGACCTATTAAGTGGATGAATTTTGAGCCCATTATTTGCAGTCTTCAATGCTATTCTACACGCTTGCTATTAACGTGTGAATATATAAAGTACTGCCCACTGCATTGAAACAACTTGAGACAAGGAGGCTTCCTAAAACGGACCATGGAAGGACCTCAAAGATGTCCATTTCTTTAAAAAGTCATAGCACTTCCGCTACCATATCACAGTGAAAAGGTTTGTTGAGAATTCACGACTCATTGCACCGGTTCTTGTGCCCTCATTATTTGAATTATTCTGTTCCTGGGGGAAAAGGGGGTCTATTGTGTGCATGGACAATCGAAATATGATCTTTTGCACTCTCAGTTAAATACTTCTACAGGTTGACCTTCAGCAAGAAAAGAGAAACAAATAAAGAGGAAAAAAATCACTATATAAGCGTATGTAACTAGCCACTCGTGCTTTCTATTCCAACGTTTGTTTTTATCATTGATGGTAGACATTTTTTGCCTAGCACTTACCACTCTGAATTCCTGAAAAAAATAAAAAAAAAACTCCATGCAAAAGCGGGCAGGGATCCTGAAAAGACTTAGTTGATTTATTTTGCTGATGTTATTCCACTATTCATTTATACGACCTTGCAGTACTTAAACTACACTACTGTAAACCATTGCTAAACGTGTAAGCGAAAGTATTACCAGCATTAGTCCACTTATGTTCTTTTCTGTAAATGGGACAGCGTATTTGATACCTGTATGTCACATTAAGCTTTAATGTTCTAGAAACTTCAGTTGCTAAAATGGGGAGAGAAACCCCCTCTCCCTCCCCCCAGGATTTCTACCCGCAAGGCTTTAATATTGTCTACAAGTTTCTATTAAAGAGTGGATTTCTTTTAGCTTTTCTGTATTTGAACTTTAGTATATTTTATGGGGTTTAGTAATGTAACATTTGCATGACTGGGTTAAAAAAAAAAACCTTTTTTGTCAAAATGTTTTTATTTTTTTTAACAACCTTGCTTTTTTTTCCCCTTTCCTTCTGTCTGTTTCCCTTTTCCTTTTCTTCCTCTTTCCAGGAATACGTTTGCGGGTTCGAGCTGAATATTGCAATCACGAGTCAATCCTGAGCCAAAATGTTCTGTCTGTAAAACAGAACCCGCTAGAAAAACAGTTTGATCTGTTCAGTCAGTCCAACACAGTCCTAAAATCCCGGGATCTTGGCTCCATCATCTGCGACATCAAGTTCTCGGAGCTGTCTTATCTGGATGCCTTCTGGACGGACTACATGAACGGCTCCCTGCTTGAGGCGCTAAAGGGTGTTTTCATAACGGACTCGCTGAAGGAAGCAGTCGGCCAAGAGACCATCCAACTCCTAGTGAACGTAGATGAAGATGATTACGAGGAAGGCCGCAAAGTTTTGCTGGAGAATGTTCTCCAGCCATCTGGGTGAGCTACAGCAATTCATTTTCTAGAGCCAGAGACTCTATGCTCCATGGAGTGCCGAAACCTCTTATTGTGCCTGCTGGTTATCAGGAATAGACTCTCTTCAATAAACCGCTTCCGCAAGGAGTGCGTTTAGTGGTCATTTCCTTCCCTCGTCTGAGACCCCAATGGTGCTGTGCTTTCTTAAGGGTAGAAAGTTACTTGAAAGAGGCAAGTTCGGGTGGAAATAGCCTGGGTTGGGTGAAGCCCTGTGGCCTGTGATGGTCTCATGGGGTCACAATTCTTCATTGATGAAGTTTGTACCTCACTTTTTGTACGCAGTTCATGTTGAATTAAGGCCTTGGAAATTAGAAACCTTGGTTGGTTAAGTTCTCCTCATAGCCCTATATGAACAGGGCTCAGCTGTAGATTAGCAGCACCGTGACTCTCTGGAGTCCGTTCACTCTTGTTCGACTGAAGGCATTTCGTCTGACCCAGCAGTAAAGGCACTCTGTCCTTGCACAGAAAACAGTGATTCAATTTTCTTTTCAAAATTGAGTTAAATAACAACAACCCTTAGTTAATGCATTTTTTTTTTCTTCCCCAGATAGGAAAAGGTATTGGGTGTGTTTGATCAAGCTTAAGAGTATAGGATTTAAAATATAAAGGTAACCTTTAATTTGAGAATTATATGTCTATATATACAGATATTTTATGCTCGCATTACAGTGCATTCAGGCGCTAGTCTGTCAGGCCAAATCATATGGCTCTGCTCCACTGGCTTTCTTCCACCGTCCATGGTTGGATGTAGTCACAATGTAACCGTAATGGGCAGTGTAGTTGGAGAAGGTCTAAGGTTAGACTGTTCAGTTTTGATAAAGGCCCCTTGTGGTTGGTTTAAATGCCAACCGGGGCAGTTCCACAAGTTTTTCAAAGCGCTGAAAGGAATTGATGACAATGTTAAGTTTGCTAGCAAGTTTTAGAATGATTTTCGTGTTTTTTTTATTTTTTTTCTCCTTTTTGTTGTTTTCTCTTTTGTACTGGGTTGATATCGGAGATGTAATCCAACTCACAAATAGACATACCTACATGTCAACATTTTTTTTGGGTTGCTAGCCATCCCTATAATATTTTATTACAAAAAAAAAATATGTAAATACTGCTGTTTGTATTGGATCTGAAAAGAAGGGAGAGATATTTTTTTTTTTTTTTTTTTTTTTTTTTTTAACCTTTAATTACACAAGTGAAAAATTGAGGCTTTCAAAGAAAGCTTTGTAAATGTTTTTGTAAAACAAATATTTCTCTGTCTTGAAAATAAAAGAAAAAAATTGAAAAAAAAGTCTCCTTTTATTTCACTATCCTGGTAAGAAATGACTATTATTATTTTTTAGTATTTGTAAAACCTTATTATAGAGGCCAAAAAAGGAATTCTGAATCTATACTGTTATGGAGTGTTTGTTTTATTTACTTTTTGTAGCCCATCCCCCCCCCCCCCCCTTTTTTTTTTTATTGTAAATTTACCAAAATACAGACATACATGTATACCTAGACAATTCCACAGTTTTACATTTTAAATATACTTTAATTGAATATTACTTTAAAACTTGTTTTAAAAAAAATCCACTTAAACGGATTCATATTATATTGTATTGTTATGTATTACAGTTACACATTTACTTCAGCCTGTTTGGAGCAAAATAACCGCTTTCCTTGTAGAAGTTGCTACAAACATGCATCCCATTTTTTAAACCTTTTTGTTGAGACCGTAACTATTTAGAAAAATAGAATTTCCTCAGATGATGCAATGTGCCCACTGTGCCAAAAATAAAAACAAAGATAGAAATGTTTGCGGTCTTAAGAAAATTCAATTTGAAAATAAAACCTTCGCATATTTAAGAAACTGTTTTTACCAACTGTTGATCATTTTTAGCAGCAAAGAAAACCCAGTTTTATAAATCACATCTGTGTTGGTTCTTGTTTGAAAAGCCATTCATTTGCATATGAAGTCACAGGTGATGTCATCAACGGGAGACACCACAGACCGTTGTAAAGCACATTTTCTCGGGGTGTATTTGTGTGAGCAGAATTGCAAGCAATGTATAGATGATTTTTGATTCTCTGTATGTACAGTTTAAACATTATATAGACGACAGTCCTTTTTAAAACCACCCTTTTGCCAAAAATCTCCTGGTTTTTTTTCCCTTTTATTTGGCCTTCAGCCCATTGATATTCCTTATAATCCAGCTGTTTTAACTTCACGCTGAGAAAACCATTTTGCAGAATGATAGGCTCAATACGGCTTTAACATAACAAAAAAAAAAAAAAAAAATCTATGCTGCTAATGATTTAAACGATTTTCTTTTGTTTTTTTGTTGAAGCTATTAATTTCCCAATACCTTTCTATCCTGCTGGTCGTAGAACAGAGGCCTCCGAGTAGTAGGAAAACACAATTCTCCATGGGGAAAAACAATGTTTTAACAGAATGAGCACTGCTAAAAGGTTACAAGTCATCAACTTGTGTTATAGACACACTTTCCCATATACAACGAACCCTAGATGATCGTTACAGCTCGGCTGTGAACCTCACCTTTCGCTTCTGGCACGCATAAAATAAGAGATCTGGTTCAGATGTGGCGTCTCCAGTTTATGACATCACCTTGTGGCTTGGTATGCAAATGACACATTTGCTTGCAATTCTGCTGGTACAATGTATAGATCATTTGTTAAACTTTTTTAAATCTGTGCTAATTCTCTTTGTTCACAATATAAACTATTCCCATGTGACTGTCCCTTCAATATAGAGGGGCATGTACTAAAAAACCACATTTTTGCGCTTTGCTCCTATTGCGATGTACTAAACATTTAAAGCTCCAATAGTACATACGAGCAAATTGCGAATAAAAACGGGCAAGTTTGCGGATATTTTTTCTACCTCTTTTGATAGCGCTCGCTAAAAGCTGCCGTCATTTTCACACGCAAATAAGAATTATTTTTCACAAAATATTTGCAAAGCTCTTTAGCGTGGCGCAAATATAATCGCAATTTATTAGCGCAAACAGGAAAAATGCACGCTAAATAAAAATAAACGGAAGAGGCGCAAATCGGGGGAAAACAAAGCGCTGAATGTTACAAATAGTCGCAAATTGCTCCTTACTCATGTTTTACCTACTTTTTTCCCCACTGCACTTGTTTAGTACATGACCCCCATGGTTTGGTTTGCTCCCTCAATGTGCTGTTTTACTTACTACTTTTCAAGGGAGCAGTGTCCTACTTTAGACTTAACCTATCCCCCCAAAACTACAGATCACGGACTCAAAGATAAACCATATGTATTAATTAACAAAACTTAGCCTACCAGCAGGTCAATTGCGTTTTGCGATATATATATATATATATATATATATATATATATAATATACACACTAGCTAAACTTCCTTTGTGACATTAATGTAATTGTTCTCCACTAGAGGTCATTTTTTAAAGTCAAGGTCCCTTTAATTCCATCTCGTACATACAGCCAATCTGTAATTGTCCTGTACCACTGAGTTTTTACAGTAACGCAGTCATTCAAATATCACTAAGAAAATCCAACTCTGCTCCTTTGGACTTAAGTTTGCAGTTCCCTTCTCAATTCTCTTTCATCAATAAGCCCTTAATACAATTTTTTTTCCCCCCGTAGCATTCTTGTTACTCTAAGGGCTACTATTGCAAGTGAGAAATCATAATGGTTTTCCTGATACCATTGCTTGTAAAGGTTCCCTGATGTAACTGATATGAACTATGTCCTGTGCAGGGACAGTAAATATCTATGAGTCTTTCAAGAGTTACCGTCTAGATTACAATGTGTGTTAATGGCTGTGTATTATATGAAGCGCGCTCCCCCTCCCCATTATGTGCGGCTGGATGGCACTTCACCAACAGGGAGACTGCAATCACCTCTCAACCAAAGACATTAATTAAAAAAAAAAAAAACCCATTAATAATGTACAGAAAGATCCCCTTGTCTGTCCTATAATCAGCCACCTGGTTATCTGGCCTGGCTTGAGGAGTGGAGATGTTCCTCGGGGACAAATCCCTGCTCTGGTCAAATGAAGAACAGCCTTATTAAACCCTGGGAGATTGTCCTGGCAGCTTCACACATCTGGGACATGCACATGTTTAACCCCTTTGCAGCCAGAGGCCAAGCAGTGCACCGCAGAGGAACCATCAAGCTAATGGAAGCGAAACAAATTACATTTGGATTCTATCTTGCTAATGTATAGTTTGCACACACAAAAAAAAATGAATGTTATTTTTTTTTTCCTAACAAAGAAAAAAAAAAGCAAAAGCGGATGAATGAAAAAAGAAACAAAAAAATAAATGTATCAAGGGCTAAGACAATTTATATCTAGCACAAGTAAAAAAAAAAAAAAAAAAAGCATTGTTGAAAATAAATACAAACTAAATAGACATTTAGCTTTGGAACTGGGGGGATGTTTGGCAGACTTTTTGTTGCTTTAAGATTGTATCACGTGCAGATGATTTAAAAGGAAATTATTTAATGGAAGAATACAAATTAAGGACTTTATTGAGCCATCTTTACTCCATATTGTTCTCTCGGGGGCAGACATGTTGTATACATTTGGTAAAATGTATGTGTCAGTCCAAAAGAAGAAGGGTTGAACATACAGCTGTATGAATGGAATCAAAAGTAGGAGGAGTTAATGTTAGATCGATTTGAGATTTAATAGCAAGTCGTTTTTATTACTGTGCAAGTGTGACCACCCTTTGCCTTCAAAACCGCATCAGTTCTGCTAGGTATGCTTCGTAAAATCAGGGATTTTAGAGGCATTGGAATAAACAATTATACCAAACAGGTGCTAATGGTCATCAATTAATATGTATGTTGAAACGCCACCGTTAACTGAAACAGAAGAAATAGCTGTGTAGGAGGAATAAAACTGGGTGAGGAACAGCCAAACTCCGCTAACAGTTTAATGAACCCTCCCGCGAAGCACTGTCGTAGACGACACCAAATATTGATTAGATTTACATTTTTCTTTTGTTCACTCACTTTACATTTGTTAAGTGGTAAAAATAAACTTGACACTGGAAAATCAATACAATAATCCGAGCAAATGGTGAGATATGGTGAATTTGTGACGCATGCGCCCCCCATAAGACATAAAATACCCCAGAAAATATGTTTTATCCATACAGGACTGCGCCCCCTAGAAGTAGGCATTGGTACAAATTAAAGAGATCTACCAGCGACTTCCAGCTGCATGGTAGCTGCTGTGAACATCCGATGAGTGCCAGTCCCTGTAGCTATATAAGCTACATATCCTGAGTGGCTGTACCACAAACATTATCGCGCCTTGCCATATCTTGGGGACCCTCTGCCCCAACCAACATCAGCAACTACCTTGCTCCTCGTTGGTCCCTCCACAATGCCACTTTTCTGGATATCAAGGTTCCAGAGATCAAGACCAATTTGGTTCGGGTGCGTAAAACTGGGAATAAAGGTTAATCAGGTAGGCCCTGCAACAGAACCTTAAAGACTTTTTCCTTCCCGGTCAGTTTTGGACCGCCATATCGTAATTATTATGGAAGACAGAGTCACCAAACACACCCCTAGAAAACACAATAGGACGTACTGTGTAGCTACGGGGTAAGAGGGGTTACCTGCTTCATTCATAAAAAAACAAACAAAAACCATTGCGCCCAGAACTTTTAAGAAACCATCGTAGGAATCAAATCACTGGGGGAAAGGCAGAAATTTTGTTGATGGCCTGAAGCAACCCCCCGCCCGAATTGTCGCACCAAAACTGTAGCTTCCGATTGCGTAATTGGGAACCTTGAAAACCACAATAGTTAAAAGTTCCAGACTGAGGCCATGAACCATTGCAACAATGGCCTTGGAGAGACAACCTTGAAACCAATTTAACCTGAGGCATCAGTCCAAAGGTTAAGGTCCTTGATGGTAACCAAGGTTATTAAGAAAATAGACCTACCCTTAAAATGTTTCAGGAAAGAATCCCAAACCCGTAGATCAGATTTTAATTCTTGTCCAAGGCAGAAATGGGGCAGGTTATGAAAGCCCAGCCGTAGCTAGAGAGAGCCGCCTGGCAAATGTAAGCGTTTTACTTTTTGGCCACTGTAAACTTTGCCACCGCACAGCTGGGAGTCGGGACTCCATGATAGTTAAGTCTTAATGTGGATTGGTCCTCCATTTTTTTCTCGCGGTAACTTTTCTCCAAATGGTTGCATGATAGCTAACTGGAAGGAGCTAAAGCTTGCTGAACGGTGGAGGAGGGAGCAAAAATGTTTCAAGCACCAGAAGTGTGGTTTAACACCCTCTGGCAAAGTGCCGCCCTAGGCGAGTGCCTTGTTTGCCTTGTGGAAGATACACTAATGACTAAATACTTTTGCTTTTATGGAGCTTAATATCTTCAATTAAATAACTTAACAGGGACCAAAGGCCTCCCTGCTTTACATATACAAAGACACTCAATTTATAGGCTTCTCTGGACTCCATTTATGGAGCACCAGTGATGGGGAGGTGTGCTAAATCCAAACCCTGGCCAGATCTTCAAATACGAAAACAAGATCCAATGAGGGAAACACATTACCCATTCTGATAAGAGTTACTCCCGGGGTGATCCATCTAACTATGAAAGAAAATAAAACACAGGATCAGTCTGTTGAGAGCGCAGGTAAAACGACAGAAAATCTCAGAACACACTGCGCCAAACCAACAGGAGGATTATGGGATATAGAGTCAGATACGCAGAATAAATACAGCAACCACAGCAATGCTGGAGCAAGAAGTAGAAAGGCTGCTGAGTGGATGAACTGTGATATACACTGTATTACAAAGGCAGCTTCGTGGAATGGGATGTAAGGATGGAATAATCAGGATATGAAGGAAAGGGGCTGGGAATTGTCAGCTGGGATTTATGGGGGTTAAGTCGGTTTGGAAGCAAATTATAGGGTGACGTAACCAGTCCCCTAAAACCCACGACTAACAAGGGACCTCAATAAGGATTTGTTCTGCTACTGTGGCTACTCATTTTGACCCATGAAGTTGACAGTGCAATATATAGGTGGAAAGACTTCCTACAATGCTGTTCAAAACTAGTTGAAAAGATATATTGAATCGCCCCCCACCCCCCAAAAAAAATTAAGCATACCAGAAATCTATTTTGACGTAACCAAATGTAAGGGCCTACTTGACTCGGTCCAAAATCGAAAGACTTATTCGGATCACCTCGGTGTGGAGAACAGCTGAATTTGGTCGCTACTACTGAATAAGTCGACAATTTGGAAATCAATCTCGTTACCACGTTGATATCTCTCGACACTGAAACCATCTCGAACCCGAACCAAACCAAAGTGGTAGCCTCAATAGTCAGTGCTAGGATTTTGGTTATAGTCAAAATAGCCCAAATCATCCTTCAATGTATGATAAAATAAAAATCATTAAAAATAAAACATGCTACATTGATTACGTGTTTAAAAATAAAGTACATTAGCATGTAATAATGTTTTATTAAAATAAGGAATTCTTACATTAATGTAAAAATACTATGATATTATAATTGTATATAAATATTTTTGTGTTTGAAATGTGTTTGCTTTAATTCTACATTTTCCCCGTTCAAGTCTCCAGCTAAAATCTGGAGAATTGATATGTGTCCGAATCTTTTGTATGTTTCCCGAATTCCGAGAATGGTTCGAGGGTGATTGGCGCGTATTGGTTTAGCCGAAAAATGGTTTCCTTTTCGTAGTGAAGTTGTCCCGGCGTTAATTCTTCAGAAGTTTTGGATTCCGAAATGGTTGGGACAATCGGTTCGGTCCTAAAATCAACGATGTTGAGTAATTTTTGTAAAATTTGGCTACTTTTGCCTTAAATGGCTCAGATTGTTCTATATTGCGTAGATTGTCTATATTGTCTGGCAATTTCTAGATGTAGTCATTACATAACGTATCTTGAATATTAAAAATGACTGTGATTTATGCCTTCCTCACGGCTGGGCCAAAATATATTGTGAAAAATGCATTTTCTGCTCATTACAATTATAGTTGGATTTATCATAAAACCAAGTAGTAAGTGCCCCGGAAGACCTGGTGATAGCCACACCCACTTACTACTAAACTCCACCCAGTTTTGATCATATCAGAATGTTTTGGGACATGCTCCACCCACATTTAAATACACTCTGCCCTTAAACATGTTTTTATGGAACAGGGGACGGATGTTCTCACTTTGATGCCTGGAATGTAAATTCAGCTCTGAGTACAATGCATAGATCAAATGTCATAGTCTTTAAAGGGCAGGCACGTCATTTTTTTTTTTTTGGATGGCAAATACACCTTAAGGCAGTTTGACTTGGTGACCCTTTTCAGTGCTGCGATATATCTGTGCATTAATATTCGTGTCTGTGCGTTCACACGACAATAGTACAATTAAATCTCTTTCTGACACACAAAGGGGGCAGCAAGGAGGATATCAGATACCATAAATGTCATAATAGCATGTATAGCCAGGGTGCAAAAGGCTCAATCCTATTTGACATTTCTATTGAAACTACGGTAAGAAAAAAAAAAAAGGATATTTATCAGTTAAAGCAGTGGTGGTAAACCTATGGCACTCATGTAACGTCTGGCACTCTGGATCTGACCACTGGGTCAACATCATCATTTACTGAAGGAGGTGTGGCACACAGGACCAACCACTGTGATGGAGCAATGGAAGGAAAATAAATTAAAAAGAGGTGGGGGGGGGGGGGGGGGAGGAGAAACAAATAAAAATAAAAAGCATATTGGCACTTTGAGATTATTAACCTGTTTTCACCTGATACACGGCCCCTCTGTATTGTCACCTGATACACGGCCCCTCTGTATTGTCACCTGATACACTGCCCCTCTGTATTGTCACCTGATACACTGCCCCTCTGTATTGTCACCTGATACACGGCCCCTCTGTATTGTCACCTGATACACGGCCCTTCTGTATTGTCACCTGATACACTGCCCCTCTGTATTGTCACCTGATACACGGCCCTTCTGTATTCTCACCTGATACACGGCCCCTCTGTACTTACACCTGATACACGGCCCCTCTGTATTGTCACCTGATACACGGCCCTTCTGTATTGTCACCTGATACACTGCCCCTCTGTATTGTCACCTGATACACGGCCCCTCTGTACTTACACCTGATACACTGCCCCTCTGTATTGTCACCTGATACACTGCCCCTCTGTATTGTCACCTGATACACTGCCCCTCTGTATTGTCACCTGATACACGGCCCCTCTGTATTCTCACCTGATACACTGCCCCTCTGTATTGTCACCTGATACACTGCCCCTCTGTATTGTCACCTGATACACTGCCCCTCTGTATTGTCACCTGATACACTGCCCCTCTGTATTGTCATCTGATACACTGCCCCTCTGTATTCTCACCTGATACACGGCCCCTCTGTATTGTCACCTGATACACTGCCCCTCTGTATTGTCACCTGATACACTGCCCCTCTGTATTGTCACCTGATACACTGCCCCTCTGTATTGTCACCTGATACACTGCCCCTCTGTATTGTCACCTGATACACGGCCCCTCTGTATTCTCACCTGATACACTGCCCCTCTGTATTGTCACCTGATACACTGCCCCTCTGTATTGTCACCTGATACACTGCCCCTCTGTATTGTCACCTGATACACTGCCCCTCTGTATTGTCATCTGATACACTGCCCCTCTGTATTCTCACCTGATACACGGCCCCTCTGTATTGTCACCTGATACACTGCCCCTCTGTATTGTCACCTGATACACTGCCCCTCTGTATTGTCACCTGATACACGGCCCCTCTGTATTCTCACCTGATACACTGCCCCTCTGTATTGTCACCTGATACACTGCCCCTCTGTATTCTCGCCTGATACACTGCCCCTCTGTATTGTCACCTGATACACTGCCCCTCTGTATTGTCACCTGATACACTGCCCCTCTGTATTGTCACCTGATACACTGCCCCTCTGTATTGTCACCTGATACACTGCCCCTCTGTATTGTCACCTGATACACTGCCCCTCTGTATTGTCATCTGATACACTGCCCCTCTGTATTGTCACCTGATACAAGGCCCCTCTGTATTCTCACCTGATACACTGCCCCTCTGTATTGTCACCTGATACACGGCCCCTCTGTATTGTCACCTGATACACTGCCCCTCTGTATTGTCATCTGATACACTGCCCCTCTGTATTGTCACCTGATACACAGCCCCTCTGTATTCTCACCTGATACACTGCCCCTCTGTATTGTCACCTGATACACTGCCCCTCTGTATTGTCACCTGATACACTGCCCCTCTGTATTGTCACCTGATACACGGCCCCTCTGTATTGTCACCTGATACACTGCCCCTCTGTATTCTCACCTGATACACGGCCCTTCTCTATCCTCACTTCCATCACTTGTTTATTGCCCCTTAGACTCACATCTGGCCCCCTGCCTTTTTGCTCGCTCTTCCTTTTAACCAAAACACTGCCCCCCCCCCCCCCCGTCTCCCTTGATCCCTTGATACATGAGCCTCTGGAGTATCACCTGTATTGTCCAGTCCTCCTCTCTCTTCCTAGCACTGTAAGCCAGTATCAGCGTGTGCCCTTATAACTGGTAACCATGATGTTACAGAGGTGCTGGTTTTTCTAAAAAGACAGTATTTTCAGAAACATTTAGAGAGCTGGAGGCTTGCCTCAGGGCACTAGGTAGGGGATTCTAAAGGACAGAGAAAGTGCAAGAGAATTGTCAGAGGACGTGGGGAAAGTTAAATGTCACAGATTTGGGGGTATAGTTCAGAGATGAGTTATAACAAGGTACTCTATTATTGAGAGCGTTATATCTCAGTAGTTGAAGTTGCTTTGTCACCTGAAAATGGCACAGTATCACAATGCCCCACAGCACTTGGCACAGTATCACAATGCCCCACAGCACTTGGCACAGTATCACAATGCCCCACAGCACTTGGCACAGTATCACAATGCCCCACAGCACTTGGCACAATGCCACTTTAACCCACATCACTTGCCACATCGCTGCACCGAATTTTCACAGTTTTCACCCTTCCCCACGCAAGTGTCACTTTGCACTACAAAACCTTCCCAGTGTCACACTGCCCCACACAACTTACCTAGTGTCACACTGCCCCACACAACTTACCTAGTGTCACACTGCCGCACACAACTTACCTAGTGTCACACTGCCCCACAGAACTTACCTAGTGTCACACTGTCCCACAGAACTTACCTAGAGTCACACTGCCCCACAGAACTTACCTAGTGTCACACTGCCCCACACAACTTACCTAGTGTCACACTGCCCCACAGAACTTACCTAGAGTCACACTGTCCCACACAACTTACCTAGTGTCACACTGCCCCACACAACTTACCTAGTGTCACAATGCCCCACAGAACTTACCTAGTGTCACACTGCCCCACAGAACTTACCTAGTGTCACACTGCCCCACAGAACTTACCTAGTGTCACACTGCCCCACAGAACTTACCTAGTGTCACACTGCCCCACACAACTTACCTAGTGTCACACTGCCCCACACAACTTACCTAGTGTCACACTGCCCCACACAACTTACCTAGTGTCACACTGCCCCACAGAACTTACCTAGTGTCACACTGTCCCACAGAACTTACCTAGAGTCACACTGCCCCACAGAACTTACCTAGTGTCACACTGCCCCACACAACTTACCTAGTGTCACACTGCCCCACAGAACTTACCTAGAGTCACACTGTCCCACACAACTTACCTAGTGTCACACTGCCCCACACAACTTACCTAGTGTCACAATGCCCCACAGAACTTACCTAGTGTCACACTGCCCCACAGAACTTACCTAGTGTTACACTGCCCCACAGAACTTACCTAGTGTCACACTGCCCCACAGAACTTACCTAGTGTCACACTGCCCCACACAACTTACCTAGTGTCACACTGCCCCACACAACTTACCTAGTGTCACACTGCCCCACACAACTTACCTAGTGTCACACTGCCCCACACAACTTACCTAGTGTCACACTGCCCCACAGAACTTACCTAGTGTCACACTGCCCCACACAACTTACCTAGTGTCACACTGCCCCACACAACTTACCTAGTGTCACACTGCCGCACACAACTTACCTAGTGTCACACTGCCCCACACAACTTACCTAGTGTCACACTGCCCCACACAACTTACCTAGTGTCACACTGCCCCACACAACTTACCTAGTGTCACACTGCCCCACAGAACTTACCTAGTGTCACACTGCCCCACACAACTTACCTAGTGTCACACTGCCCCACACAACTTACCTAGTGTCACACTGCCGCACACAACTTACCTAGTGTCACACTGCCCCACAGAACTTACCTAGTGTCACACTGCCCCACACAACTTACCTAGTGTCACACTGCCCCACAGAACTTACCTAGAGTCACACTGCCCCACACAACTTACCTAGTGTCACACTGCCCCACAGAACTTACCTAGTGTCACACTGCCCCACAGAACTTACCTAGTGTCACACTGCCCCACACAACTTACCTAGTGTCACACTGCCCCACAGAACTTACCTAGTGTCACACTGCCCCACACAACTTACCTAGTGTCACACTGCCCCACACAACTTACCTAGTGTCACACTGCCCCACACAATTTACCTAGTGTCACACTGCCGCACACAACTTACCTAGTGTCACACTGCCCCACAGAACTTACCTAGTGTCACACTGCCCCACAGAACTTACCTAGTGTCACACTGCCCCACACAACTTACCTAGTGTCACACTGCCCCACACAACTTACCTAGAGTCACACTGCCCCACACAACTTACCTAGAGTCACACTGCCCCACACAACTTACCTAGTGTCACACTGCCCCACACAATTTACCTAGTGTCACACTGCCCCACACAACTTACCTAGTGTCACACTGCCGCACACAACTTACCTAGTGTCACACTGTCCCACACAACTTACCTAGTGTCACACTGCCCCACACAACTTACCTAGTGTCACACTGCCCCACACAACTTACCTAGAGTCACACTGCCCCACACAACTTACCTAGTGTCACACTGCCCCACAGAACTTACCTAGAGTCACACTGTCCCACAGAACTTACCTAGAGTCACACTGCCCCACAGAACTTACCTAGTGTCACACTGCCCCACACAACTTACCTAGAGTCACACTGTCCCACAGAACTTACCTAGTGTCACACTGCCCCACAGAACTTACCTAGTATCACACTGCCCCACACAACTTACCTAGTGTCACACTGCCCCACACAACTTACCTAGTGTCACACTGCCCCACAGAACTTACCTAGTGTCACACTGCCCCACAGAACTTACCTAGTGTCACACTGCCCCACACAACTTACCTAGTGTCACACTGCCCCACACAACTTACCTAGTGTCACACTGTCCCACACAACTTACCTAGTGTCACACTGCCCCACACAACTTACCTAGTGTCACACTGCCCCACAGAACTTACCTAGTGTCACACTGCCCCACAGAACTTACCTAGTGTCACACTGCCCCACAGAACTTACCTAGTGTCACACTGCCCCACAGAACTTACCTAGAGTCACACTGCCCCACAGAACTTACCTAGTGTCACACTGTCCCACACAACTTACCTAGTGTCACACTGCCCCACAGAACTTACCTAGTGTCACACTGCCGCACACAACTTACCTAGAGTCACACTGCCCCACACAACTTACCTAGTGTCACACTGCCCCACACAACTTACCTAGTGTCACACTGCCCCACAGAACTTACCTAGTGTCACACTGCCGCACACAACTTACCTAGAGTCACACTGCCCCACACAACTTACCTAGTGTCACACTGCCCCACAGAACTTACCTAGTGTCACACTGCCCCACAGAACTTACCTAGTGTCACACTGCCCCACACAACTTACCTAGTGTCACACTGCCCCACAGAACTTACCTAGTGTCACACTGCCCCACAGAACTTACCTAGTGTCACACTGCCGCACACAACTTACCTAGTGTCACACTGCCCCACACAACTTACCTAGTGTCACACTGCCGCACACAACTTACCTAGTGTCACACTGCCCCACAGAACTTACCTATAGTCACACTGCCCCACACAACTTACCTAGTGTCACACTGCCCCACACAACTTACCTAGTGTCACACTGCCCCACAGAACTTACCTAGTGTCACACTGCCCCACACAACTTACCTAGTGTCACACTGCCCCACACAACTTACCTAGTGTCACACTGCCGCACACAACTTACCTAGTGTCACACTGCCCCACACAACTTACCTAGTGTCACACTGCCCCACACAACTTACCTAGTGTCACACTGCCCCACAGAACTTACCTAGTGTCACACTGCCCCACACAACTTACCTAGAGTCACACTGTCCCACAGAACTTACCTAGAGTCACACTGTCCCACAGAACTTACCTAGTGTCACACTGCCCCACAAAACTTTCCCAGTGTCACACTGCCCCACAGAACTTACCTAGTGTCATACTGCCCCACAGAACTTTCCCAGCGTCACACTGCCCCACAGAACTTTCCCAGCGTCACACTGTCCCACAGAACTTTCCCAGCGTCACACTGCCCCACAGAACTTTCCCAGCGTCACACTGCCCCACAGAACTTTCCCAGTGTCACACTGCCCCACAGAACTTACCTAGTGTCATACTGCCCCACAGAACTTACCTAGAGTCACACTGTCCCACAGAACTTACCTAGAGTCACACTGTCCCACAGAACTTACCTAGTGTCACACTGCCCCACAGAACTTTCCCAGTGTCACACTGTCCCACAGAACTTACCTAGAGTCACACTGTCCCACAGAACTTACCTAGTGTCACACTGCCCCACAGAACTTACCTAGTGTCATACTGCCCTACAAAACCTTCCCAGTGTCACATTGCCCCACACAACTTACCTAGTGTCACACTGCCCCACACAACTTACCTAGAGTCACACTGTGGGCTCAAAGCTATTTAGGATCAAATCAAACCTGGGTGCATTGTACCACCCCCAGTGGCCATATGCATTATAACAAGCAAAAAATATTAAAAGATCAACACAGCACAGGAGGAAGTAGTCCACTGACTCCCTTGTCAGGCTAGATAAGTGATGGCTAACCTTGAATCTGCAGATGTTTGGGAACTGCATATCCCATAATGCTCAGTCAGTCATAAGGCCGTTTTAGAGTTTATCATATACGTATTGAATAACAATTACTATTAAAGGGACTGTCTGGTGCCCAAAATGCACCTTCCAAATATTAATGCATATTAATGTGCTTTCAAAGTACTTTAACATGCATCTTTTATATTCTGTATTGCTTACAATAAAAAATACTCACTGCTAGATGAAACTGGGAAATTACAGCAATAGAAAGAAACTAGGACTGCCCACACTCGCTGAGTAAATGTCATTTCCTCTTCTTTTTATTTTATTTTTTGCCTCAGGAACCAATGAGAATACTTTCATTCAAATGAATGATCACTCTCTAGTGATCAGACAATGTGTTAAGAGATCCTCCTACTGTGTACAAGAGAAAGGTCATTTAGCAGCCACACAATGTATTCAATTCTAGCAGCACAGGAAGTGACTAAATGAAACAAAACTTTATATCCTCAGTGTCTGTATAATCAGTGCTGCCTCACCAGCAGTAAACATGCAGAGTAATCACTAGGGGAGGGCTTGAGTCAAATATTAAAAACGTGGTTTGTGCAGAAACTCACCAAGGTGAGTTTGGGGGCTAGACTGTCCCTTTAAGGGTTCTTTCAAATATATCTGCAGTTCTGCAGGAGGATGTTATATGCCAGCATTAGTACTACATGTATTATACATTGTATTGTACTATGCTGTACCCACACGCCTGGTAAGAGAAGGGGCTGTGTTAGGACATGTATGTGCTTTGTATTTAGGAACTGGTGTTTTAGTCTCATTAATTCCTGAAGAAGAAGAAGACTTGGTAACTTGGTCTTGAGAGCTTGCAATCTAATTCTGTAACACCACTTGTTTTTCCACCGCTAACACGGTACCTACCTTTTTTTTAAATATGTCTATAAAATCAGACACGTAGCAGAATCTGGAGGTCTATCTTTACTGGCGGTGCCTGCATCTTTCTGGAGATCTCTGGATCATCTGGAGATGTCTGTATCTTTCTGGAGATCTCTGGATCCTCTGGAGATGTCTGTATCTCTCTGGAGATCTCTGGATCCTCTGGAGATGTCTGTATCTCTCTGGAGATCTCTGGATCATCTGGAGATGTCTGTATCTTTCTGGAGTTCTCTATCTTTTTGGAGATGTCTGTATCTCTCTGGAGTTCTCTATCTTTCTGGAGCTGTCTGGATCTTTCTGGAGTTCTCTATCTGTCTGGAGGTGTTTGTATCATTCTGGAAGGCTTTTTCTTTCTTTCTGGAGGTGTCTGTATCTTCCCATAAATGTCTCTATCTTTCTGTAGGTTTCTGCATTTTGCCCAGATGTCTCTGTTTCTTTCTGGAGGGGTCTCTATTTCCTACTGGAGGTGTCTGTATATTTCTGGAAATCTCAGTGTTTTTTGGTCTCTATTCCCCTTCTATTCCCCTTCCAGTGTATCTTGGTTTTGTGCTGCCCTAGGCAGACAAAATTTGGGCACCCCCCCCACGTTGCACACCTACGACATGCCCCATCACCCACGTTGCACACCCACGACATGTCCCATCACCCCATTACATGCCCCATCACCCACATTGCATACACACTTAATGCCCCATCACCCCATTACATGCCACCATCACCCACATTACATACACACTAAATTCCCCATCACCCCCATTACATGCCACCATCACCCTCATTACATGCCCCCATCACCCCAAATTAAATAGAAGGAGCTTGCTGAATGGTGGAGGAGGGAGCTAAAATGTTTGAAGCACCAGAAGTGTGCTTTAACAAAGTGCCGCCCTCTGGCAAAGTGCCGCCCTAGGCGAGTGCCTTGTTTGCCTTGTTGAAGATACACTACTGACCCCTGCCCTGTGCATTTCTTCATATTGCTGCCCAGATCCGCTTAGTGTCCTGGACATTATTTATTTCATACAAAAGATGATATATGATCTTTACGCCCAGAAAATGTCCTCACAAAAACATTCGAGGGTCACATTCCCCAGGTTCTCTTTTATATGTTTACCATTTTGTTCTATGTATTTTTGAGAAGAGATTATATTGGAAATCTTAATGCCGTAAGACATTTCTAATCTTCCCATCTTTTGGGTGTAGGTCCCCCATATCAAACAATCTCACTGTTTTTCAAGACAGTAACAAAGAGAAATCAAGTAAGACAAGGCAATTAACCAATTTAAACTGTGAAAATTATGTCTGGCATAACTAACATCCACACCACATCAAGAGACAAGATTGTAATAGTATTTTTGTTTTAGTATATGCCTGTTTGGTATATTTCTTTCTCCTATGTCACAGTACATACAGGCAACCCTCCAAAATATATAAAAGGACAGTTTCACTTTATTTCTTCAAGTGGTACATCTATTTAATATCTGTGACTTGCACTTATTTTCGACTTTCAAAGCTGTACGGTTCTCCTGTAGTTTCACATAGAATATCATTTCGCCGGGGCTGCTAAATTCACTGACATTCCAAAGAGGCGGGACTTGAAGAGAGAGAGAGAGAGAGATGACTGTTGCTATAGCAACACCCAATAACAGGCTATTTGCTGTTTTTTTTTTTTTTATGATATAGAAAGAGTTGAGGGATGAACCGAAGAAGAAGACCTCTTCCCTTTACATGATGCACAACTTATTTATTTATTTTTTATTTTTAGGAAATTCGAGATCAGAACTTGAGAACTTTGGGGGGAGCCAGGGAGTCACGGCTCCTAAAATCCATGTACCACTTCCCTGGCTCCTAAATGTTAGTAGGCTGGCTCCTGAATTGGTGTACACGCATTTGCTGCAGATTTATTTTTTTTGATCAGTGTAGAATGGTAACCTCTGACATCGTCACACGTCTGTCACTTTATCCAACACGTCCAGACCCATTCATACATGTCTGGGTCGTGTGCCGGACCCCCTTTCATTCCCCCATTGTTTCCAAATCATTCCTCTCTGTTTCTCTATTTTTCACTCTTCCCCTGTCTCACTCCTCTATCTTAATGATATGAAAGGGGGGAGTGGGGGGGGGGGGAGGTGGGGTTGGGTCAGAAACCTTTTGGCCCTCGGGACTGTAGAGGGGGAGGGGAGGCAGAGGACAAAGGCCATAGTGCTGCTGTCCCTTTGTCTGCTCAAGGAGTGACATGAGCACTACAGCTCATCACCTGCAGGTGGCACCAGACCTATAACCAGTGAATCATTGCCCCAAACTGCTATTCACTACAGTATACATCAAACTGACTCCATAGGAAACATTACATGGATATTCATTTCTTAACTCTCCTGAATGTAAGGTTTTGTATTGGCAAGACTACATGGGGTCTATTCAATGACCTGGTTTATATTATCTCATGTCACTGAATCCCTTAGATTGCAATAAATTAAACTTGAGTTAAAATCCAGTAATAAGAGGTATTTTGCATCATGGAATCAAGCCCCATATTGTAATACCTGTATTTGGAAAAAAGCTATTTCACACAGAACTTTAATACTGTGTTAAATCAGCTTTTGGTTGGCAAAGGGCAGGAGTTAAGTGTTCAGGCGTCCCTCTCTACCCTCATGTCTGTCTCTTCTCCTTCCTTATGCCTGTCTCTCTCCCTACCCATGTCTGTATCTTTCTTCTCCCTTCCCATGTCTGTCTGTCTCCAATCCCTCCATGTATATCGCTCTCCCTTCCCAGGACTCTCTCCTCTCCCTTCCCATGTCTTGCTCCTATCCCTTCCCATGTCTCTCTCCTCTCCCTTCCCAGGACTCTCTCCTCTCCCTTCCCATGTCTTGCTCCTATCACTTCCCATGTCTCTCTCCTCTCCCTTCCCATGTCTCGCTCCTATCCCTTCCCATGTCTCTCTCCTATCCCTTCCCATGTCTCTCTCCTCTCCCTTCCCATGTTTCGCTCCTCTCCCTTCCCATGTCTTGCTCCTATCCCTTCCCATGTCTCTCTCCTCTCCCTTCCCATGTCTCGCTCCTATCTCTTCCCATGTCTCTCTCCTATCCCTTCCCATGTCTCTCTCCTCTCCCTTCCCATGTTTCGCTCCTCTCCCTTCCCATGTTTCGCTCCTATCCCTTCCCATGTCTCGCTCCTATCCCTTCCCATGTCTCTCTCCTCTCCCTTCCCATGTCTCTCTCCTCTCCCTTCCTATGTCTCTCTCCTCTCCCTTTTCATGTCTCTCTCCTATCCCTTCCCATGTCTCTCTCCTCTCCCTTCCCATGTCTCTCTCCTATCTATGTTTCTATGTTTCTATCCCTTCCCATGTCTCGCTCCTATCCCTTCCCATGTCTCTCTCCTCTCCCTTCCTATGTCTCTCTCCTCTCCCTTTTCATGTCTCTCTCCTCTCCCTTCCCATATCTCTCTCCTATCTATGTTTCTATCCCTTCCCATGTCTCGCTCCTATCCCTTCCCATGTCTCTCTCCTCTCCCTTCCTATGTCTCTCTCCTCTCCCTTTTCATGTCTCTCTCCTCTTCCTTCCCATGTCTCTCTCCTATCTATGTTTCCATCCCTTCCCATGTCTCGCTCCTATCCATTCCCATGTGTCTCTCCTCTCCCTTCCCATGTCTCTCTCCTCTCCCTTCCCATGTCTCTCTCCTATCCCTTCCCATGTCTCTCTACTATCCCTTCCCATGTCTCTCTCCTCTCCCTTCCCATGTCTCTCTCCTATCCCTTCCCATGTCTCTCTCCTATCCCTTCCCATGTCTCTCTCCTCTCCCTTCCCATGTCTCTCTCCTCTCCCTCCCCATGTCTCTCTCCTATCCCTTCCCATGTCTCTCTCCTCTCCCTTCCTATGTCTCTCTCCTCTCCCTTTTCATGTCTCTCTCCTATCCCTTCCCATGTCTCTCTCCTCTCCCTTCCCATGTCTCTCTCCTATCTATGTTTCTATGTTTCTATCCCTTCCCATGTCTCGCTCCTATCCCTTCCCATGTCTCTCTCCTCTCCCTTCCTATGTCTCTCTCCTCTCCCTTTTCATGTCTCTCTCCTCTCCCTTCCCATATCTCTCTCCTATCTATGTTTCTATCCCTTCCCATGTCTCGCTCCTATCCATTCCCATGTGTCTCTCCTCTCCCTTCCCATGTCTCTCTCCTCTCCCTTCCTATGTCTCTCTCCTCTCCCTTTTCATGTCTCTCTCCTCTTCCTTCCCATGTCTCTCTCCTATCTATGTTTCCATCCCTTCCCATGTCTCGCTCCTATCCATTCCCATGTGTCTCTCCTCTCCCTTCCCATGTCTCTCTCCTCTCCCTTCCCATGTCTCTCTCCTATCCCTTCCCATGTCTCTCTACTATCCCTTCCCATGTCTCTCTCCTCTCCCTTCCCATGTCTCTCTCCTATCCCTTCCCATGTCTCTCTCCTATCCCTTCCCATGTCTCTCTCCTCTCCCTTCCCATGTCTCTCTCCTCTCCCTCCCCATGTCTCTCTCCTATCCCTTCCCATGTCTCTCTCCTATCCCTTCCCATGTCTCTCTCCTATCCCTTCCCATGTCTCGCTCCTATCCCTTCCCATGTCTCTCTCCTATCCCTTCCCATGTCTCTCTCCTCTCCCTTCCCATGTCTCTCTCCTATCCCTTCCCATGTCTCTCTCCTCTCCCTCCCCATGTCTCTCTCCTATCTATGTTTCCATCCCTTCCCATGTCTCGCTCCTATCCATTCCCATGTGTCTCTCCTATCCCTTCCCATGTCTCTCTCCTCTCCCTTCCTATGTCTCTCTCCTCTCCCTTTTCATGTCTCTCTCCTCTTCCTTCCCATGTCTCTCTCCTATCCCTTCCCATGTCTCTCTCCTCTCCCTCCCCATGTCTCTCTCCTCTCCCTTCCCATGTCTCTCTCCTCTCCCTTCCCATGTCTCTCTCCTCTCCCTTCCCATGTCTCTCTCCTCTCCCTTCCCATGTCTCTCTCCTATCCCTTCCCATGTCTCTCTCCTCTCCCTTCCCATGTCTCTCTCCTCTCCCTCCCCATGTCTCTCTCCTCTCCCTTCCCATGTCTGTCTCTTTCCTCTCCCATGCCACATCACTCTCTCTCATACCTATTGATGTATCTGAGATGCACACTCGTTTGGCAGTTATTAACAAGTCACAAATGTCACTTTTTTGTTTGTTTGTTGCAGGGGACGAGGCTGTACGGGAAAGGGTTAATTGCCTAGTGACCATTTTGAAGAGATATAGACGTTTGGATTAATTTGGGGTTTTAATGTTAATGTGTCTGCGTGGTCTCCTGCTTATGACATCACCTGCGGCTTTATATGCAAATGAGTTAGTGCTCAATGTTAAATGTGTAATTTGCATATCAAGCCACAAGGTGATGTCATAAGCAGAAGTCTCCACATTTAAAACACATATTCCTCCTTTTTTTTTAACACATGTTCTTGCAGTTTTGCTAAAACAAAGTACAGAATGTTTTCACCATTTTTTATTCTCTGCATTCACTATTGATGATGCTTAGAAGTGTCTTCCTCTGGCAATTAAACATTATGAACACTGATGTATTGACTGTCCTGACAGACTTCCCATGGGGCATGTGACTAGCTGGGAACAATAAAAATGAACTGACCCCACGAAACGTGGAAATATTATCCCACAGTGCGACCCCGGCACATAGATCCTTCACAAGTCCAGACTTGGCTTATCCCAAATGCTGCCACGCCATACCCTTGGTTCTAATCGTGTTGGGCTCTATGAGGTGGCGCTAGGGTCGCCACCTTTTCTACAAAAAAAAATACCGGCCCTGCTACTCCCTCCATAGACTTAACATTGGCCTAAAGCCAATTTTTTTTTTTACCGGCCTGCCAGTAAAATACCGGCCGGGTGGTAACCCTAGGTGGCGCAGACTGGGGTGTCCTACAAGCAGAGAAATATTCGTAGGCTTTAGGAGCCGAACATGACCAGTTCAGGAGCCAGCCTGGTTATTTCTGAGAGGCAAGGGAAATGGTCCTGTTTCTGTTCAGAGTAAAAAAAGCGAAAAAAACTTAGGAGCCAGCAGTATGGATGTTAGGATCCAGGGCTCCCTGGCTCCTGGGAATGGAAAGCCTTGACCGTGACCACCAAGCGCAGGGATTGGGGCTGTAACCGCACGCCTGCCCAGTAGATCCGAGGGTTAATGGTATGACCCACACGGGAAGACCTTACTGGTAATTTGCTGATAAGCTAAATAGGTCTAGAGAAGTGCACCACATTAGCCTTTGGCATTCAGAGGGTTAATGAGATCGGCCTTGGGCCTCGTCATCTTCTTCTGCAGACTGGCTGCCTATCCTGTGTGTGTGCTGTGCTCTCTGTCCTGTTTCAATTACCTGTTTTTCTGTGTCCTCCTTGTTGTACATCTTTAAAAGTATGGCAATGTTGGTGAAGATATGGCAGTGTTGGTGGTATGGTAGTGTTGGTTGTATAACAGTGTTGGTGGTGTGGCAGTGTTGGGGATATGGCAGTGTCGGTAATAAGGCAGTGTTGGTGAAGGTCTGGCAGGGTCAGTGAAAGTATGTCAGTGTTGGTGGTATGTCAGTGTTGGTGGTATGGCAGTGTCGGTTGTATGGCAGGGTTGGTGGTGTGGCAGTGTCGGTTGTATGGCAGCGTTCGTGGTATGGCAGTGTCAGTGAAGATTTGGCAGTGTCGGTGATATGGCAGTGTTGGTGGTATGGCAGTGTTGGTGGTATGGCAGTGTCGGTTGTATGGCAGGGTTGTTGGTGTGGCAGTGTCGGTTTTATGGAAGCGTTGGTGGTATGGCAGTGTTGGTGGTATGGCAGTGTCAGGGAAGATATGGCAGTGTCAGGGAAGATATGGCAGTGTCGGTGATAAGGCAGTGTCGGTGATATGGCAGTGTTGGTGAAGGTATGGCAGTGTTGGTGGTATGACAGTGTTGGTGGTATGGCAGTGTCGGTTGTATGACAGTGTCGGTGGTGTGGCAGTGTTGGGGATATGACAGTGCCGGTGATAAGACAGTGTTGGTAAAGGTCTGGCAGGGTCAGTGAAAGTATGGCAGTGTTGGTGGTATGGCAGTGTTGGTGGTATGGCAGTGTTGGTGGTATGGCAGTGTCGGTTGTATGGCAGGGTTGGTGGTGTGGCAGTGTCGGTTGTATAGCAGTGTTGGTGGTATGGCAGTGTCGGTTGTATGGCAGGGTTGGTGGTGTGGCAGTGTCGGTTGTATAGCAGCATTGGTGGTATAGCAGTGTCAGTGAAGATATGGCAGTGTCGGTGGTATGGCAGTGTCGATGATGTGGCAGTGTCGGTGATGTGGCAGTGTCTGCAAAGCTATGGCAGTGTCGGGGATATGGATGGGTTAGTGGTATGGCAGTGTTGGTAGTATGGAATTGTCGGTGAAGGTATGGCAGTGTTGGTGGTATGGCAGTGTTGGTGGTGTGGCAGTGTCGGTTGTGTGACAGTGTCGGTGGTGTGGCAGTGTCGGGGATATGGCAGTGTCGGTGAAGGTATGGTAGTGTCAAGGAAGATATGGCAGTGTCGGTGAAGGTATGTCAGTGTTGGTGGTATGGCAGTGTCGGTTGTATGGCAGGGTTGGTGGTATGGCAGTGTCGGTTGTATGGCAGCGTTGGTGGTATAGCAGTGTCAGTGAAGATATGGCAGTGTCGGTGGTATGGCAGTGTCGGTGATGTGGCAGTGTCTGCGAAGCTATGGCAGTGTGGGGGATTTGGATGGGTTAGTGGTATGGCAGTGTTGGTAGTATGCAATTGTCGGTGAAGGTATGGCTGTGTCGGTGGTATGGCAGTAGTGATGGTGGTATGGCAGTGCAAAATCACCCAGATTTTGCACTTTGCCCATCACTCAGATTTTGCACTCTGTCCCATCACCCAAATTATGAACTCTGTCCCATTACCCAAATTATGAACTCTGTCCCATTACCCAGATTTTGCACTCAGGACCTACCCCATCACCCAGATTTTGCACTTTGCCCATCACTCAGATTTTGCACTCTGTCCCATCACCCAAATTATGAACTCTGTCCCATTACCCAAATTATGAACTCTGTCCCATTACCCAAATTATGAACTCTGTCCCATTACCCAAATTATGAACTCTGTCCCATTACCCAAATTATGAACTCTGTCCCATTACCCAGATTATGAACTCTGTCCCATTACCCAGATTATGAACTCTGTCCCATTACCCAGATTTTGCACTCAGGACCTACCCCATCCCCCAGATTTTGCACTGTGCCCCATCATTCAAGTTTGCACTCAGGACCTGTCCCATCAACCACATTTAGCACAAAAAAATAGTGCAGACGGCGGCAGGGCCGCATCAGAAATTTCTGGGCCCCTTACAGAAAACATTTCTCCCCATCACCCACATTGCACATCCAAGACTTACCCCATTAATATGCCATAGCCAGTTTTTTTCATTAATATGCCACAGCCAGTTTGTCCATGAATATGCCACTGTTTTCCCATTAATTTGCCACAGCCAATATGCCACTGCCAGTTTGCCCATAAATATGCCACAGCCAGTATGCCCATTAATATGCCACTGTTTGCCCATTAATATTCCACTGTTTTCCTATTAATAAGCCACTGTTTTCCCTTAATTTGCCACAGCCAGTATGCCTATGAATATGCCAAAGCCAGTTTGATTATTAACATGCCACCGTTTTCACATTAATTTGCCACATCTAGTATGCCCATTAATATGCCACTGCTTTACAATATGCCACTGCTTTCCCATTAATATACCACAGCCAGTATGCCCACTGATATGCCACAGCCAATTTGTCCATTAATATACCACTGTTTTCCCATTAATTTGCCACAGCCAGTATGTCCACGAATATGCCACAGCCAATTTGTCCATTAATATGCCACTGCTTTCCCATTAATATGCCACACCCAGTTTGCTACCCTCCTTCCTCAGAAACAGCAGCCATCCCTGCAACCGCTCCACCCCGATCACTGATCTGGTTTGAGCACCGGAAGGTCACGTGACACCTGACGTCAGAGTAGTAATATTGCATATTGTGAGAGAGCCAGCATGGAAGGATGTCTGTGCATTGCACAAACACCATATGGCTATCTAGCGTGTAGATGCTGGTGAAGGGAGATCTCTTGATCTGCTCTCCTGTCAAGCGTTTTTTTCCTTTTTTAAAGTTCCTGGGTCTGGGCTGGCCCCCTGGGACCAGTGACTGGCGTATTGCTGCCTGGTTCAATTGACCCGCCTTTGCAGTTCCGGCACTGGCGCGAGGCCAACAAGGCTCCGGCCTGAATGGGCGTTTGGGGGGTGGCGTTTTTTGCAGCCACCTATTGGCCTCGCGCTAGATACAGCACTGGCTGTGGGACGGATAATTACTGATTGCGGGATGTTGTTTGGAGACCCCTGTCATAACATTTACTGGATCCTCCAAAATTGATGTAGGCACATACTGAGTGCCATCTCAGCGGTCTCAGAGTGCCATATATCGCCATCACTGCCATAAGTGTCTTAAGGGCAGTCTTAAAACGGAGTGTATCACCTAAACATTGTTTTTACTGTAAATGTAGAAAATAAAAAAGGATTGCAAATGATCTATACATTGTGTTAACCAAATCGCCTAAATGTATCACCTGTGGCTTAATATTTTTCTTATTCTTTACATTCACAGTAAAAGCAGTGTTTAGGTGACAAAGTCCCCTTTAGTCCCATACATATCTGTGTCATTTACTGGCCCTTCTAAACCCTGTTCCCTAAAACCAAAGTTTCCCTTTAAAATGTATAGAGCTGTACATGAAACTACAGCAAAAAAAAAAAAATTATAGGCCCTGACTGGTTCTAAAGTGACCTTTCTTGTTGTGCCCGCTGGGGAGGCAGTGGGAGAAGTGCTCACAGGAGAGGCAGAGCTGAGGCAATACCTCCACCAAGTGCAGTCTCACCGGCAGCCACGTCCAAGTTCACAAATATCTGAGCTCTCCTTTCCCTTGTCACCAGCCCAGACAGCAACCTATCAATAGGTTAATCCTGAGGTCGCCGGGTCAGGATTATTGAGAAAGTGATTAGGTCCCCGTCAGATCAATTCCTCCTTAGCTGCCCCTCCCCGGACACATAAACACCATTGATTTTGTGTGTGTTTAACATGTCTGTGGCAGGCCATTGATCCACCTGCTGGAGGAGAGGAAGGAGGGGTGAGCTCTCTCTTATTTCTCCATATACCCCTTCCGACTGCAAGACAGTTTGGGTAGATATCTCAATGTAACACATCTCAAGCCTGGTGCCGACACTGATATTATGATTCATAGTCGCCAACATCGGCCATGTTTCCAGGGACACATATTTGTTCCACATGCTGCAGAAAGAGCATGCAAAGTGCAGCCCGGCAGTATGTACTTTCTTTTGGCGGCATCAGGGGGAGATTATTTCCAAATTGATTTACTAAGAACTCTAGTAAAATCTCTCAATTTATTCTATTGAGCCATAGTTTGTCAAGCTTTTGTGTAGGCCCCGTACAATAACATGGGGATTTTCCAGGAAAGTCAAAATCCTCCAAGTTATCACTTCTTCCTAAATTCCCTTGGAGTGCTGATGTTAAACGTGTTACTGCTTAGTAAATCTCCCGTACTAGAAAAGATTAACAGGCGGTAAATGCACACCCTTCCTCAACTCTTGTTGCGCTACATCTTAATTTGTTACTTTTGTATGTTCTGTTTTTTTTGGCTTGTTCAACATGATCCCGTATAAATAAATACCAGTATTTGTTAATGACAATTTTGTTACTATTTTAAATATGTAAAGCTCCTGCTCAGACACTCAGCATGCAGGACACTTAATCTCTGCACAAAGAATTCTGGGACAGATTGCACTGCATGCTGGGAATGTACACTGGCCATTCCCGCACTTCTCGCGAGTTGAGAGCCCCAGCTCCTGGAAAGAACGTAACGCCTACCTCTCTCTCTCCAAGCCCCTCCTTATTGGAATGTCCCTGAATTTAGAAGCCCCGGTAACATTATTTTCAATGTAAAACTACAAGAGAACCGTGGATAGTTTTAAAGTAAAAATAAGTGTGTTTCACAAATATTAGAAACATACACAAAATACAGAAAATAAGCTCAGGGGAACTACACCTTTAAGTTAGAAAGGGGCCCAGGCAGGTACACAATGCATAGCTCAAGTTCGGAGGGTATAGAAATGTCGTGTGAGTTTCGTTAAGCCTGTTTTGAACATTTTGTTAATTTTTCCCAGTTATTTAAACATACATATATATATATATTTTTTCATCTTCCCTGGTATATTGTAAGAAAACAACAAATTCCCACCCTCGTCCGGTAGGCATTTGAAAAAGAGGGTCAGCATTCCTTAAAAGGGTCATTTATCAAAATCTTTTCTTCTCCACCAAGAATTTCTTTTCTATATTGAAGATGGTGTTTTTTGTTTCCCCCCCGACCCCCCCCCCCCCCCTCCCTTTTACCAAACTGCAGTAGCTACTGAAAAAGTGCGTTGGCAAATACGGATGGAACCTGAAATTGTTAGGTTCGTGGCTGATGATTTTTTTCCCACGTGGCTTTTAGAGGATTCTTACAGCCAAGGCACTTGCCGCATCTCCCGGTATAGCTGCGATGTGGTCGATGCTCCAATGTTTAGCCGCTGAGAGCATTTAGTCTGAAGCTAATAAGCATTTATCAGACGAAGACACTGTTTACGGGGTTTTCGAAACTGTAACACGCTTTGCAAAAATACTTTTTTCGTTGAATGGCACTAGATTCTTCTATGAATTGTGCTCTTATTGCGAGGAGAGATGGTTTTGGGGGGGGGGGGGGGGGTACTGCTATGGGATACATCAGGCATCAGAAGCACTTATAAAGCAGTTATAGAAATGGGGGGTTTATAAACCAATGCAGTAATCAGCAGTAGCAGTAGTTATTATATATGTTGGATTTCTATGGGGCAATAGGATTAAAGATGGAGTGGGTGATTATAAGATGAAGCATACAGCCACTAGGGTTGCCAGTTTCTCATCCCAAACAATACCAGCTTTGCTATTGTCTCCGTAGATTTAACAATGCCGCCATTTTTTTTTTTTACTGGCTTGTTGTTCTAAAATACCGGGGCCGGTTGACAGCTCTAACAGCCGTATACCTCCCAACGCAGAATTCCTGTGGGTGTGGCTTGGGAAGTGGGCGGGTTAGCGCAAACCAGCGACATCCAGACGAAAAACCCACTCATCCTGGCAGTCCTACTGCTCAGACGTCTGCGCATGTGCAAGGTTTATGATCCAGCGTCTCGAAATGCGTGGGGGTTATTTAGTATTTACTTTGATTTATTTATGCAATCCAGAAAGCTAGTAGCCAGCAGCAGTGATTTTAGGAGCCAGGGCATCTGGGATTTGTAAAAATCCTGCAATTAATTATAGTACAGAATAAATTCACCCATAGCATTATTTCCCTTTCTCTCTGGCACTTTAATTACAACTGCAAAAAAAATGAAGTTAAATTTAATTGAAAGATTGTCTTAAGTGTAGACAATTTAAGTAGAAATACTTATGAAAGCATACGAATAAAATAGCTTTACTGAGACCTCTTTGCTCTGTATAGCCCTCTCAGGGGGCGGACATGTTGTTTAAAATCTTTGCTCTCTATAGCTCTCTCAGGAGGCGGACATGTTGTTTAGAATCTTTGCCCTGTATAGCTCTCTCAGGGGGTGGACATGTTGTTTAGAATCTTTGCTCTGTATAGCACTCTCAGGGGGTGGACATGTTGTTTAGAATCTTTGCCCTGTATAGCTCTCTCAGGGGGCGGACATGTTGTTTAGAATCTTTGCCCTGTATAGCTCTCTCAGGGGGCGGACATGTTGTTTAGAATCTTTGCCCTGTATAGCTCTCTCAGGGGTAGGGTTGCCACCTTTTCTTCAAAAAAATTCCGGCCTTGGTACTGTCTCCATAGACTTAACAGGGGGCAGACATGTTGTTTAGAATCTTGGGTCGAAACGAAGATCTGACCCAACATGTCCGCTTCCTGATAGGGCTTTGCAGAACAAAGAGGACTCAATAAGGCATTTTTATTCTTTCGTTAAAGCATTTCTATTTAAAATGTCTGCACTTGATGCCATCTTTCAATTAAACAGAACTCAGTTTTGTGCCAACATCCGTTCATTAACAAACATTAAAGCACCAGCGACAGCAGCAGATTGACACTTCCTCCAGTAACCTAGCTACTGATATCGCGAACTTTGATTGCGCTGTAGCCTGGAATCAGGTCCCCTTGAAGGTGCGCTCGGCCTCCGTGTGGGAAAAAAATAAGGGGGGATTTATTAACCTTTTTGTTGCAGCAACCTGCCCATCTCTCTGAAGGACGTAGGGTACGGCAGAAACTCTTTTAATATCTGCAAAAAAAAAGATTTCCAAATGATAATTTTATCAATAAAATATAGGAAAGGGGAATGGTTAAAAGTGAAGCCATAACCATGCATATCTCTCTGGCTCTCGAAGGCGCCAGCTTGCTCTGAGAAATTGTATTTTTTCCCCCACTGCGTCTTTTTTTTTTTTTTTTTAACCTTACCACATGATTTTAGTTGTTGTCCCCCCCCCCCCCCCTTGTGTCTCCCCCCCCTCCCTCTCCGGACTGCTGTACAAGAACGTTGTCCGATCTAACATTACCCGACAGGGGCATAAATACATTTCTCCTCTGTCTCTCTCTTTTTTTCCCTTTCTTTCTTCATTACTTATGGCTCTGAGAGTGTAAACCCCCCCCCCCACCTCACCTCCAGAGGTATTCCTCCCACCCCCCCGTCTGTTTTTTTTTGGGGGGGGGGGGGGCTAGTACGGACGCAGCGGGCCCCGGGAACACGTGGAGCACTTCCTCGCTTCTAATTGTTTTGACTTGGAATCGGCAAGGCGATTAAAGAGCATTGATTTTCTCATACTTACCACATTGATTTTTAAATTTCCTATTGATTCCCGCTCTAAATCTCTGTTTAAACAAGTCCTCACTCGGGAGATGACAAGATCTGATTAGCCCAAGAGCCCACAGAGCCCACAGCCTTTAACCCTTCCTGTGCCGCCGTCTGGAGAAACTCTCCGACGAGGAACGGCATTCCTAGAAAGACTATGTCATCCGAGTGGGGGTAGAGATATGCCAAAGGGCACCAGGCTGGAGCTGCTATATTGTATCAGAGGGGCGTACTACATCTTCACCTTCTAATTCCCACTTCAGATGTAGCGTAGTTTGCCAAGTAAAGTAGGTCTGGGTATCACTAGGGGCTCTAACTGGTGGCAGATCCACCTGTATAGACATTGGAAGGCTTGCTAAATCATTTATTTCTGCCTCCGGCATCTTCACCAGATAGCAGCAAGGTAGGCCTCTATTAACCTGAAAATCCATCCTTTTAGGGGAAGCCAGATATCAAGTTGCCTGTATTCAGCCTACATTATCTTGTCGTTGACCTTTCAGTGGTGTGGAGGTTCTGACACAGCATCGTCCCCCATCCATCCAAACGTGATAACTAAAAAAACTTTATAATCTTAGGTCACGCTTGTCCATTGCTATTCCCTCCCTACCTGGCTTCAGAACTCATGGTCTCTTCACAGTCTCAAGATGTTTCCGACGTCAGATTGTTCTTTCATCATATAGACACTAATATTTAATTTCAGTGTCCCTTCCTGTAGTCACTGCTGTTCGCACAGGTGTCATATCTCGTAGGCCACTACTAAGTCAATGGAGGCCATTCTTCAGCATGCTAGTCAAATCGTGAAGGTCCATTCCTCATGTGGACACTACCAGACCTATCTAAGGGATCTCTTCCAAATGCGTGCAAAGCCTTTGAAATTACAAACTCTCCTTTCTTCTTGTGCTCACATGGTTTTGTCCTTGCCGGATCTACCCTCTTGTTGACCGAGTTCTGTACTCGGTAGCCCCATTCCAGACCTTGTGGGGCTAGTTTTGAAGAGCGGTCTGTGTAAAAGAAGGAAGAGTCAATAGCATCTCGAAGCTGGTACCTGCAATCAGAGTATATCACAAAAGGACGAAATACAGAACCTTTCTATCTCCTAGTACTGATGGGGGAATTAAAACCGTGGGGGGCGTTATAGCGATGTATTTATACATTATCCCTCTGTAACGCCATCTGCTCATAGTAGGCCAGCTTCAGTATCTTATAACCCATCTTAATGTTCATTTATTCTCCTTCCGCATCTCAAAAGGTAATTTATCTATTCAAGCCGAGTTAGCAAAACCTCAGAGGTCTTCTCTTAATGTTTGTAGACAAGGTTTAGCTGTGCTCACAGATCTCTTACTTCTATGTGGGTACTGAGGTCACCTCTTATGTGTTACTGACAAGGTTTCCTAACCCTTACATGTCTCTTTATATCTGTATACTTATATCTCCTTTTAATTTATACTGATGAGGATTCCCACACCTTACAGGTCTCTTCTATCTCTGTGGCTACTGATGTCTCCTCTTACTGTATACTGATGAAGTTTCCCAAACCCTACAGGTCTCTTCTATCTTTGTGGCTACTGATGTCTCCTCTTACTGTATACTGATGAAATTTCCCAAACCCTACAGGTCTCTTCTATCTTTTCGGCTACTGATGTCTCCTCTTACTGTATACTGATGAAGTTTCCCAAACACTACAAGCCTCTTCTATCTCTGTGGCTACTGATGTCTCCTCTTAGTGTATACTGATGAAGTTTCCCAAACCCTACAAGCCTCTTCTATCTTTTCGGCTACTGATGTCTCCTCTTAGTGTATACTGATGAAGTTTCCCAAACACTACAAGCCTCTTCTATCTCTGTGGCTACTGATGTCTCCTCTTAGTGTATACTGATGAAGTTTCCCAAACCCTACAGGTCTCTTCTATCTTTAGGGCTACCGATGTCTCCTCTTACCGTATACTGATGAAGTTTCCCAAACCCTACAAGCCTCTTCTATCTTTGTGGCTACTGATGTCTCCTCTTACTGTATACTGATGAAGTTTCCCAAACCCTACAAGCCTCTTCTATCTTTGTGGCTACTGATGTCTCCTCTTACTGTATACTGATGAAGTTTCTCAAACCCTACAAGTCTCTTCTATCTTTTATCTTACTTATGTCTCCTCTTAGTGTATACTGATGAAGTTTCTCAAACCCTACAAGTCTCTTCTATCTTTTATCTTACTTATGTCTCCTCTTAGTGTATACTGATGAAGTTTCTCAAACCCTACAAGTCTCTTCTATCTTTTCGGCTACTGATGTCTCCTCTTAGTGTATACTGATGAAGTTTCCCAAACCCTACAAGTCTCTTCTATCTTTTCGGCTACTGATGTCTCCTCTTAGTGTATACTGATGAAGTTTCTCAAACCCTACAAGTCTCTTCTATCTTTTCGGCTACTGATGTCTCCTCTTAGTGTATACTGATGAAGTTTCTCAAACCCTACAAGTCTCTTCTATCTTTTATCTTACTTATGTCTCCTCTTAGTGTATACTGATGAAGTTTCTCAAACCCTACAAGTCTCTTCTATCTTTTATCTTACTTATGTCTCCTCTTAGTGTATACTGATGAAGTTTCTCAAACCCTACAAGTCTCTTCTATCTTTTCGGCTACTGATGTCTCCTCTTAGTGTATACTGATGAAGTTTCTCAAACCCTACAAGTCTCTTCTATCTTTTATCTTACTTATGTCTCCTCTTAGTGTATACTGATGAAGTTTCCCAAACCCTACAAGTCTCTTCTATCTTTTCGGCTACTGATGTCTCCTCTTACCGTATACTGATGAAGTTTCTCAAACCCTACAAGTCTCTTCTATCTTTTCGGCTACTGATGTCTCCTCTTAGTGTATACTGATGAAGTTTCTCAAACCCTACAAGTCTCTTCTATCTTTTATCTTACTTATGTCTCCTCTTAGTGTATACTGATGAAGTTTCCCAAACCCTACAAGTCTCTTCTATCTTTTCGGCTACTGATGTCTCCTCTTACCGTATACTGATGAAGTTTCCCAAACCCTACAAGTCTCTTCTATCTTTTCGGCTACTGATGTCTCCTCTTACTGTATACTGATGAAGTTTCTCAAACCCTACAAGTCTCTTCTATCTTTTATCTTACTTATGTCTCCTCTTAGTGTATACTGATGAAGTTTCTCAAACCCTACAAGTCTCTTCTATCTTTTATCTTACTTATGTCTCCTCTTAGTGTATACTGATGAAGTTTCTCAAACCCTACAAGTCTCTTCTATCTTTTATCTTACTTATGTCTCCTCTTAGTGTATACTGATGAAGTTTCCCAAACCCTACAAGTCTCTTCTATCTTTTCGGCTACTGATGTCTCCTCTTAGTGTATACTGATGAAGTTTCCCAAACCCTACAAGTCTCTTCTATCTTTTCGGCTACTGATGTCTCCTCTTAGTGTATACTGATGAAGTTTCTCAAACCCTACAAGTCTCTTCTATCTTTTATCTTACTTATGTCTCCTCTTAGTGTATACTGATGAAGTTTCCCAAACCCTACAAGTCTCTTCTATCTTTTCGGCTACTGATGTCTCCTCTTAGTGTATACTGATGAAGTTTCCCAAACCCTACAAGTCTCTTCTATCTTTTCGGCTACTGATGTCTCCTCTTACCGTATACTGATGAAGTTTCCCAAACCCTACAAGTCTCTTCTATCTTTTCGGCTACTGATGTCTCCTCTTAGTGTATACTGATGAAGTTTCTCAAACCCTACAAGTCTCTTCTATCTTTTATCTTACTTATGTCTCCTCTTAGTGTATACTGATGAAGTTTCTCAAACCCTACTAGTCTCTTCTATCTTTTATCTTACTTATGTCTCCTCTTAGTGTATACTGATGAAGTTTCTCAAACCCTACAAGTCTCTTCTATCTTTTCGGCTACTGATGTCTCCTCTTAGTGTATACTGATGAAGTTTCCCAAACCCTACAAGTCTCTTCTATCTTTTCGGCTACTTATGTCTCCTCTTAGTGTATACTGATGAAGTTTCTCAAACCCTACAAGTCTCTTCTATCTTTTATCTTACTTATGTCTCCTCTTAGTGTATACTGATGAAGTTTCTCAAACCCTACAAGTCTCTTCTATCTTTTATCTTACTTATGTCTCCTCTTAGTGTATACTGATGAAGTTTCTCAAACCCTACAAGTCTCTTCTATCTTTTCGGCTACTGATGTCTCCTCTTACTGTATACTGATGAAGTTTCCCAAACCCTACAAGTCTCTTCTATCTTTATGGCTACCGATGTCTCCTCTTAATATGTACCGATGAGATTTCCCAAACGTTCCCAGTCTCTTTCTTTCTATGTGGAAACTCTTTTTGTGTGTGTACACTGAAGGTGCAATGTTCTAAGCTACACTTTCCAAGGCCAAGTGCAGCCTTGAGACAGCTCACAACCAAACCGATCTAGAAACCTAGATACCAACAAAAATGTAGCTATTCATATTGTTTAAAGGATGTAGAACATATACTTACAGAGAAGTCATCTTCACTATACAGAATGAAAAGCAGTTATAAATTCCTATTAAATGGGTTTTCCGTAGCGTTTGCATTGAGTAGGGAAGGAGGGTCTTTATTTAGAAGGCACCATTTAGCTAAAACCAAGGGGCCCATATATGAATGTTAGTTGGAAACAATAAACGCCTATAGAATATACAGATACTGAGCTACAGGACAAAAAAAAAAATGTCCAGTTCAATTGTTGTATGTAATAATATGTAATGTCTTTTTTTTTTGTCCTATTGTTAGAAGTAATTGGCAGAAATCTTTCATTTACTCTAGTTCAATGAAGCAACAAACACGCAGCTTTCTATTTCTAGTATGGTCTATGGAGTGCCAGTTCTGTGGCCGTGTACTTCTCAGATTCTATAGCAATCAATAGTCATCAATGAGCAGAGATGGGTCATTTTGTTATCTGTACCAACCTCCTGCGCATCTCTCCTCACCAATCAGAGTACAGGACATTATGTCCTTTATATATACTAAATGCATTTAGGATTTATTAGATTGATACCTGCTCGAATAGACAGGTAGATATCCTAAAATGCCAGGACGGTCGTAGACAAAATATTTTTGAATTATTAAAATATAGCAACAAAAAAAAAAAAAAAAGGAAATATTACTAAATTAGATAAATTGTGTATGTGTGTGCCTTTTATTTATAGTTCCCATTTTAAGTCAGTATTTTCCAGTATATAAATATATTTTACACAAATACAGCAGCTCGATTTTTACAAATATTTATATGCATACACAGATATATTTACACATAAATACATATTTGTATGTGCACAAATACATATATAAATACATGTTTGTGTATTTGTTTCAATGTCTTTACATTGTACGTTTGTTTGATTTATTTCCAGGAAAATAGATGTTCTTCTATGATCTTTCAACGTATTTATTTGGACTTGAATAGAGAGCTACGAATAGTTGTCTGTATTTTTATTTCTCTTTTTTTGCTCCTGATCTGTATTTTTTTTCTAGCACGGGAGAGACCCCCCCCCCCCCCCCCCGTGAGATTTATCGTTGTTCTTTTCTTGTGTAATTATCCGCTTGTTTTATAACAAGTTTAATCATGTGTTTTACGTACAGAGGTGACTGCACTTGTATGCAAATTCATATATTTTTTTACTTGCTAATTTTTCTTGTTGGCCACATCTAGTTCTGTCAATGGAAAAAGATGTGTTTTTATTAAAGTAATACGTTTTCTTTTTTTTTCTCTCCTGAATTTTTTTGGGTTAATTATTATTTGTTTAAATAATGATTTGATTTGTGGCATCATGGCCAAGAGCATCTTGATGAATATAATTATATACACACACAAACATCTGTACCGTGTTTTGTCCCAGCCTGGGTAGTGGACAAAGGTTGCTCAAAGCTTAGCGCTTACCCCTCAATTAACCTCTTCACTTTCAGGGGGCCTAGCCCCTCTGGCAGAGAAGAGTTTAACCCCTTACACACTGTCCATCTCCTGCAGGGTATTTGCCAGGGTTGAGTGGCTGTGTGCAGCCTGCTCTATGTTTTCTGTTCTTTGTGTGTGTACACGCCGGGGTGATGGTATAAGAATGGAATTAGACCCCACACAATGGGATGTATCCAGGAGCCCCCTTGCCGATTGTGCTTCTGTAAGTTAATGATTGCTGCTCACTCTTATTGTATCTTCAGGGACTGCATGGGGATTCTTGTGAAAATTAGTGTTAGGTCATTGTGTGTGCACACACTTACCACGCGTTCTGTCTCCTCCGTGGGTTACCTCCAAAAGATGCCCGAATCGACATGAGAAATATACCCTTTGATTATCTTATTTTCCCATTAATCAAGTGGGGGAGAAAAAAAAAGAGGAAATTTGAATAAGCATGGCTTAATGAACACGGCGATAAAAGTCTTTTTCCGTTCACTTTTTTTTGGTCCACTTTTATATCTCGTCTCACAACTTTCCCTGGTTCATCCCTTCGGTAACTTTTAAAATAACATTTAAACGTCTTAAAAAAACAAAGCAAAAAAAAAAACAAACAAAAAACATTTCTATTCAACGATCTGGATATTGACAAGAGCAATTTTCCAATCTTGCTACAAATCCTGCACACTGCACAAATTGGAACGTAGACATCTGCTAAATTAAATGTTTGTACAAATGCGAATAGATATCACCTCCTTCCTATGCAAATAGCCATGGTAAACATACCTGTATAAAGACATATTTGTGCCATATATATATTTATATAGGAATACAGTGGCATGGTGACAAATAATATGTACAACGACATAATTACATGAATTGGGTAGGTAATCAATTCCAAAATTTACACTTGGATAATTGCCTAGGCATAGGTACAGTGAGAAATGGCAGAGATATGCAAGTATTGACCCCTATAGAGACACAAATCAAATTTTGTTCCACAGAAATGTATGTTTAATAAATAAATGTATAGAACAAATACAATAACACAGTTCAGTTATCCATATATATATAAATAGTTATATATATTTTATGTGTACCTGTATATACCAAATTACATATTGCTACTGAATGTATATCTCTAAGATAATAGTTTATTTTATAGTATATGGAGTTCTTAATATCCAGTGATTGACTGCACATGTTTATATATTAATGTATATATATATATTTCTATATATTTAGCTATAAAGAGCAAATCATTAAGGCATGGATATTATACGTGGGTATCGCATGCACAGTGTTTATATATACACAGTATATACTGTACAGAATTCGGCTGTGCGGAGAGACCATAGATAGAAGAGTCCATATTATTAAAATCCTTTGACACTGAGGTCACCCCCCTCCCCCAAACTGCTGTCCCCTGATTCTTTTATTTTAAATATACATATATACCTATATATGAATATTTAGATCTATACACACATACACGTACATATATGTATACACACAAACACATGTATAAGTGTATATGTAGGTAGATATATAAATATAGATAAATACATGTATCTATTTATTGCTTAGACAAATTTAAAGGCCCTATATATTGGTGCTTAAAACAGTATAAATATGTATTTGTATATATATTTTTCTTTTCCTATAAAGCGCCTCTTTGTGTTTGATGTGAGTCTCTGTGTGGTTGGAGGCAGCATCCTACTCGAGTTATCATAAATATATATTTTTTTGCTGTTCTTTTAGTTTTCGCTATTTCATCAGCTTTTCACTCATGCTTTCTATTTGTCCATCTACTTTTCGAATCTTGCCCTCGATAACCCCTTACCCTTTCCCTCTCAATGTCACTCTCTTTAATTCTCATTTTCCATCTCTCTCTTTAGTCGTCTATCATTTCTATTTTACCTTTTCATTTTTTTTTTTTAGGTCTTATACCCCCTTCCAAAATTACCTACTTCCAGCTATAATGGCAGGTAGGAGAGTTAAAAATGCCTTTCTAAAATTGAAAGATTTTTATTTTTCACCTATCCTTTTTATTTCTTATATGAGACTTACTGGTTGCACATAATCCTCTGTTTCATTTAATCTCTGATATAAACTCAAACAAAAATAGTCATTTTTGTTCTTTCTAAATCTGTTTCGTGCTAAAGTGCAAAATTATTTTTAACTTGTTTATTGAGTTAACTGATTAAAAAATCTTTAATTTGAAAAATATTTTTGAAATAAGGAATATGGACCAAAAAAAGGGGGGCTTATGTATTTTAGCTCTTCATATTTTAGAACTAGCATATTCTGTTATTGTACTGATAATGAAATAATTCTCTTCACTGGAGTTTGAATGATGTTTTATTTTCAACATATATATATTTTGAAAATAATTTCATTTTCTCGTTTCGCTGTATTTCTTAAGACCATTCGATTTGACATGTCCTTTTACCGGTGAAGGACTAATAGTCTCCCCCCCCCCCCCCCCCCCCCCCCCATCAATGCTGTGTTTCAATGTCCTGTCTTTTAAGTAAAAAAAAAAAAAAGAAAAAACTGATGTATTCTTGGATTGTGAAAATTGGGCTTTGCTAAGAGCAGGAGTGAATTTCAAAGGAGAAAATTCCTGGAAAAAAAATGGAGAAAATGAGAGAAAGAGTAAATGTAGAGAGAAATCAAGGGGGACAGAAGTAAGAAGGTGAAAGAAAATTGATGGAAAAATGGAGAAAGAATCATAAAAGAAAGAAAAAAGAACGATATTAGAAGAAAGGCAGGTATACACAGCTAGAGGCAGGTAGAGGGTTTAAAGACAAGAGAACATATTACAAAAGGTAGATAATGGGAGACAGGTGGGCAGAGGAAAAAAAAGTGAAAATAGAGAAAGGAAGAGGGCGTAGGGGAAAAGGATAAGTATGAATGTAATAGAAAAGAAGAAAGTAAAAATAAATGGTAGAAAAGGGGAAAACACAAAAGACAGGAACGCAGTTAGCGGGTGCAAAAAAGAGCAACAGATTAAGGGAAAAATTGTGGATCGGAAAAGGGAAAAAAACACAGATATATTGAAATCGAGAGGTATCGAAACAGACAGGTAAGGTAAAAAAATAAATATATTAATAAATAAAAAGGCATACAGAGAGGGATGGAGGCAGAGGGTAAGAGAGAGGCAGAGAGCCGTGTCTGGGGGGGAGGGGAAGCAGTATCGATCCATGCAGCTTCCATCATTTGGTGACACAGAATGTCAGATGTGCTGTGGTCCCTTTAACTCCTTCCCTGCCAAACCTCTACACCCCCCCCCCCCCGCCCGCCCGCGCCCCCTCAATCACTCCGTACCAGCCGCTCGATGAAAGAATTGATTTTCTTTTTAGCAACTCAAATGTAGTTTGTAATGAATTAACTCCCCGTCCCTGCTCGCCGAGGAAGCCGGAGCGAGAGAACGAGGCAGGCAAGAGGAAAGAGCAAGGGAAAAAAAAAGAGAGAGCTAATGAGAGAGATGCCAAGGAAAAGGAAGTGGGAGAAATAGTGGGGTCGTGATGGTGGGGGAGACAGATAAAAATGAAGGGGAGATTGCGGGAAGGAAAGGGCATTTAAAAAATCGGAAAACGACATTTTAAACTGGGGAGGAAAAGAAAAAAAAAAGAACAATGGTAGACCGGGAAAAGAGGATCGCACACAGTGGGAAATAGACTGGTAGAAATATATGGAAAATAAAGGACAAGCAACCCCTAGAGTGTAAGCTTGTGCCCAGGACTCTCTACCTTGTGTATCAGTCTGTATTTAGTCCCCTTCTACGCTCTGTACCAAGCGCTACGTAAATTGTTGGCGCCATATAATTAAACGTTAATATTAGGTCATGGGACAGAAACAGGGGACAGACTTGTTGGCTGATGGGGTTGGAGAGAAAGATAAACTAAGAGATGATTGAGGAGGACAAGATAAACGAAGGAGGAAGAGAACTTTGTTTAATTGGTATTTATTAATGTTTGCAGTACTTTGGCAGAGCATGTATCCATGCCATGCTAATAAAAGGGATCTTGAACTTGAGAGAGACAGGCATCAAACACAGTCACAGAGAGAGAGAGAGCAGGCGCAAAGCTTATATAAAGCCAGAGAGACAGTCATCAAACACAGTCACAGAGAGAGAGAGAGAGCAGGCGCAAAGCTTATATAAAGCCAGAGAGACAGTCATCAAACACAGTCACAGAGAGAGAGAGCAGGCGCAAAGCTTATATAAAGCCAGAGAGACAGGCATCAAACACAGTCACAGAGAGAGAGAGAGCAGGCGCAAAGCTTATATAAAGCCAGAGAGACAGTCATCAAACACAGTCACAGAGAGAGAGAGAGAGAGCAGGCGCAAAGCTTATATAAAGCCAGAGAGACAGTCATCAAACACAGTCACAGAGAGAGAGAGAGAGCAGGCGCAAAGCTTATATAAAGCCAGAGAGAGACAGGCATCAAACACAGTCACAGAGAGAGAGAGAGAGCAGGCGCAAAGCTTATATAAAGCCAGAGAGACAGGCATCAAACACAGTCACAGAGAGAGAGAGAGCAGGCGCAAAGCTTATTTAAAGCCAGAGAGACAGTCATCAAACACAGTCACAGAGAGAGAGAGAGAGAGCAGGCGCAAAGCTTATATAAAGCCAGAGAGAGACAGGCATCAAACACAGTCACAGAGAGAGAGAGAGAGCAGGCGCAAAGCTTATATAAAGCCAGAGAGACAGGCATCAAACACAGTCACAGAGAGAGAGAGAGAGCAGGCGCAAAGCTTATATAAAGCCAGAGAGACAGGCATCAAACACAGTCACAGAGAGAGAGAGCAGGCGCAAAGCTTATATAAAGCCAGAGAGACAGGCATCAAACACAGTCACAGAGAGAGAGAGAGAGCAGGCGCAAAGCTTATATAAAGCCAGAGAGACAGGCATCAAACACAGTCACAGAGAGAGAGAGAGAGAGAGCAGGCGCAAAGCTTATATAAAGCCAGAGAGACAGTCATCAAACACAGTCACAGAGAGAGAGAGCAGGCGCAAAGCTTATATAAAGCCAGAGAGACAGGCATCAAACACAGTCACAGAGAGAGAGAGAGAGAGAGCAGGCGCAAAGCTTATATAAAGCCAGAGAGACAGTCATCAAACACAGTCACAGAGAGAGAGAGAGAGAGCAGGCGCAAAGCTTATATAAAGCCAGAGAGACAGGCATCAAACACAGTCACAGAGAGAGAGAGAGAGAGCAGGCGCAAAGCTTATATAAAGCCAGAGAGACAGGCATCAAACACAGTCACAGAGAGAGAGAGCAGGAGCAAAGCTTATATAAAGCCAGAGAGACAGGCATCAAACACAGTCACAGAGAGAGAGAGCAGGCGCAAAGCTTATATAAAGCCAGAGAGACAGGCATCAAACACAGTCACAGAGAGAGAGAGAGAGAGCAGGCGCAAAGCTTATATAAAGCCAGAGAGACAGGCATCAAACACAGTCACAGAGAGAGAGAGAGCAGGCGCAAAGCTTATATAAAGCCAGAGAGACAGGCATCAAACACAGTCACAGAGAGAGAGAGAGAGCAGGCGCAAAGCTTATATAAAGCCAGAGAGACAGGCATCAAACACAGTCACAGAGAGAGAGAGAGAGCAGGCGCAAAGCTTATATAAAGCCAGAGAGACAGGCATCAAACACAGTCACAGAGAGAGAGAGAGCAGGCGCAAAGCTTATATAAAGCCAGAGAGACAGGCATCAAACACAGTCACAGAGAGAGAGAGAGCAGGCGCAAAGCTTATATAAAGCCAGAGAGACAGGCATCAAACACAGTCACAGAGAGAGAGAGAGAGCAGGCGCAAAGCTTATATAAAGCCAGAGAGACAGGCATCAAACACATTCACAGAGAGAGAGAGAGAGCAGGCGCAAAGCTTATATAAAGCCAGAGAGACAGGCATCAAACACAGTCACAGAGAGAGAGAGAGAGCAGGCGCAAAGCTTATATAAAGCCAGAGAGACAGGCATCAAACACAGTCACAGAGAGAGAGAGAGAGCAGGCGCAAAGCTTATATAAAGCCAGAGAGACAGGCATCAAACACAGTCACAGAGAGAGAGAGAGAGCAGGCGCAAAGCTTATATAAAGCCAGAGAGACAGGCATCAAACACAGTCACAGAGAGAGAGAGAGAGAGCAGGCGCAAAGCTTATATAAAGCCAGAGAGACAGGCATCAAACACAGTCACAGAGAGAGAGAGCAGGCGCAAAGCTTATATAAAGCCAGAGAGACAGGCATCAAACACAGTCACAGAGAGAGAGAGAGAGCAGGCGCAAAGCTTATATAAAGCCAGAGAGACAGGCATCAAACACAGTCACAGAGAGAGAGAGCAGGCGCAAAGCTTATATAAAGCCAGAGAGACAGGCATCAAACACAGTCACAGAGAGACAGCAGGCGCAAAGCTTATATAAAGCCAGAGAGACAGGCATCAAACACAGTCACAGAGAGAGAGAGAGAGAGAGCAGGCGCAAAGCTTATATAAAGCCAGAGAGACAGGCATCAAACACAGTCACAGAGAGAGAGAGAGAGCAGGCGCAAAGCTTATATAAAGCCAGAGAGACAGGCATCAAACACAGTCACAGAGAGAGAGAGAGAGAGAGAGAGCAGGCGCAAAGCTTATATAAAGCCATAGAGACAGGCATCAAACACAGTCACAGAGAGAGAGAGAGAGAGAGCAGGCGCAAAGCTTATATAAAGCCAGAGAAACAGTCATCAAACACAGTCACAGAGAGAGAGAGCAGGCGCAAAGCTTATATAAAGCCAGAGAGACAGGCATCAAACACAGTCACAGAGAGAGAGAGAGAGAGCAGGCGCAAAGCTTATATAAAGCCAGAGAGACAGGCATCAAACACAGTCACAGAGAGAGAGAGAGAGCAGGCGCAAAGCTTATATAAAGCCAGAGAGACAGGCATCAAACACAGTCACAGAGAGAGAGAGCAGGAGCAAAGCTTATATAAAGCCAGAGAGACAGGCATCAAACACAGTCACAGAGAGAGAGAGCAGGCGCAAAGCTTATATAAAGCCAGAGAGACAGGCATCAAACACAGTCACAGAGAGAGAGAGAGCAGGCGCAAAGCTTATATAAAGCCAGAGAGACAGGCATCAAACACAGTCACAGAGAGAGAGAGAGAGAGCAGGCGCAAAGCTTATATAAAGCCAGAGAGACAGGCATCAAACACAGTCACAGAGAGAGAGAGAGCAGGCGCAAAGCTTATATAAAGCCAGAGAGACAGGCATCAAACACAGTCACAGAGAGAGAGAGAGAGCAGGCGCAAAGCTTATATAAAGCCAGAGAGACAGGCATCAAACACAGTCACAGAGAGAGAGAGAGAGCAGGCGCAAAGCTTATATAAAGCCAGAGAGACAGGCATCAAACACAGTCACAGAGAGAGAGAGAGAGAGCAGGCGCAAAGCTTATATAAAGCCAGAGAGACAGGCATCAAACACAGTCACAGAGAGAGAGAGAGAGCAGGCGCAAAGCTTATATAAAGCCAGAGAGACAGGCATCAAACACAGTCACAGAGAGAGAGAGAGAGCAGGCGCAAAGCTTATATAAAGCCAGAGAGACAGGCATCAAACACAGTCACAGAGAGAGAGAGAGAGCAGGCGCAAAGCTTATATAAAGCCAGAGAGACAGGCATCAAACACAGTCACAGAGAGAGAGAGAGAGCAGGCGCAAAGCTTATATAAAGCCAGAGAGACAGGCATCAAACACAGTCACAGAGAGAGAGAGAGAGCAGGCGCAAAGCTTATATAAAGCCAGAGAGACAGGCATCAAACACAGTCACAGAGAGAGAGAGAGAGCAGGCGCAAAGCTTATATAAAGCCAGAGAGACAGGCATCAAACACAGTCACAGAGAGAGAGAGAGAGCAGGCGCAAAGCTTATATAAAGCCAGAGAGACAGGCATCAAACACAGTCACAGAGAGAGAGAGAGAGAGCAGGCGCAAAGCTTATATAAAGCCAGAGAGACAGGCATCAAACACAGTCACAGAGAGAGAGAGAGCAGGCGCAAAGCTTATATAAAGCCAGAGAGACAGGCATCAAACACAGTCACAGAGAGAGAGAGCAGGCGCAAAGCTTATATAAAGCCAGAGAGACAGGCATCAAACACAGTCACAGAGAGAGAGAGAGAGCAGACGCAAAGCTTATATAAAGCCAGAGAGACAGGCATCAAACACAGTCACAGAGAGAGAGAGAGCAGGCGCAAAGCTTATATAAAGCCAGAGAGACAGTCATCAAACACAGTCACAGAGAGAGAGAGCAGGCGCAAAGCTTATATAAAGCCAGAGAGACAGGCATCAAACACAGTCACAGAGAGAGAGAGAGCAGGCGCAAAGCTTATATAAAGCCAGAGAGACAGGCATCAAACACAGTCACACAGAGAGAGAGAGAGCAGGCGCAAAGCTTATATAAAGCCAGAGAGACAGGCATCAAACACAGTCACAGAGAGAGAGAGAGAGCAGGCGCAAAGCTTATATAAAGCCAGAGAGACAGGCATCAAACACAGTCACAGAGAGAGAGAGAGCAGGCGCAAAGCTTATATAAAGCCAGAGAGACAGGCATCAAACACAGTCACAGAGAGAGAGAGAGAGCAGGCGCAAAGCTTATATAAAGCCAGAGAGACAGGCATCAAACACAGTCACAGAGAGAGAGAGAGAGCAGGCGCAAAGCTTATATAAAGCCAGAGAGACAGGCATCAAACACAGTCACAGAGAGAGAGAGAGAGCAGGCGCAAAGCTTATATAAAGCCAGAGAGACAGGCATCAAACACAGTCACAGAGAGAGAGCAGGCGCAAAGCTTATATAAAGCCAGAGAGACAGGCATCAAACACAGTCACAGAGAGAGAGAGAGAGAGAGCAGGCGCAAAGCTTATATAAAGCCAGAGAGACAGGCATCAAAAAGTGAAAATATATAAAGCAGGTGCAATCAGAAAGCGGGTGAGCTCAGATACAGTCAGAGAGAAAGCTGGCACAATCAGAGAGACAGGCATCAATCACAGCCAGAGACCGAGCAGGCACAATCAAAGAGAAGGCTAGCTCATGTATTCTCAGAGAGTGGCATCAAAAAGTGCAAATATATAAAGCAGGCAAAAATCAGAGAAAGCGTGAGCTTGGATACAGTCAGAGAGAAAGCTGGCACAATCAGAGAGGAAGGCATCAAAGACCATCGGAGAGAAAGCTGGTGCATTCCGAGAGAGGAAGAACTCAGATTGTCAGGGAGACAGGCATCAAAGACCATCAGAGAGAAAGCTGGCGCAATCAGAGAGAGGAAGAGCTCAGATACAGTCAGAGAGACAGGCATCAAATACCATCAGAGAGAAAGCTGGGGCAATCAGAGAGAGGAAGAACTCAGAGACAGTCAGAGAGACAGGCATCAAAGACCATCAGAGAGAAAGCTGGGGCAATCAGACAGAGAAAGAACTCAGATACAGTCAGAGAGACAGGCATCAAATACCATCAGAGAGAAAGCTGGGGCAATCAGAGAGAGGAAGAACTCAGATACCGTCAGAGAGACATGCATCAAAGACCATCAGAGAGAAAGCTGGGGCAATCAGAGAGAGGAGGAACTCAGATACAGTCAGAGAGACAGGCATCAAAGACCATCAGAGAGAAAGCTGGGGCAATCAGAGAGAGGAAGAACTCAGATACAGTCAGAGAGACAGGCATCAAAGACCATCAGAGAGAAAGCTGGGGCAATCAGAGAGAGGAAGAACTCCGACACAGTCAGAGAGACAGGCATCAAAGACCATCAGAGAGAAAGCTGGGGCAATCAGAGAGAGGAAGAACTCAGATACAGTCAGGGGGACAGGCATCAAAAACCATCAGAGAGAAAGCTGGGGCAATCAGACAGAGAAAGAACTCCGACACAGTCAGAGAGACAGGCATCAAAAACCATCAAAGAGAAAGATAGCGCAATCAGAGAGAGGAAAAACTCAGATTGTCAGGAAGACAGACATCGAAGACCATCAGAGAGAAAGCTGGCGCAATCAGACAGAGGAAGAACTCAGATACAGTCAGAGAGACAGGCATCAAAGACCATCAGAGAGAAAGCTGGGGCAATCAGAGAGAGGAAGAACTCAGATACCGTCAGAGAGACAGGCATCAAAGACCTGGGGCAATCAGAGAGAGGAAGAACTCAGATACCGTCAGAGAGACAGGCATCAAAGACCTGGGGCAATCAGAGAGAGGAAGAACTCAGATACAGTCAGAGAGACAGGCATCAAAGACCATCAGAGAGAAAGCTGGGGCAATCAGAGAGAGGAAGAACTCAAATACAGTCAGAGAGACAGGCATCAAAGACCATCAGAGAGAAAGCTGGGGCAATCAGAGAGAGGAAGAACTCAGATACAGTCAGAGAGACAGGCATCAAAAACCATCAGAGAGAAAGCTGGCGCCAAAAGAGAAGTGGTGAGCTCGGATATAGTCAGAGAGACAAGAATCAAAAACTGTCAGATGGAAGCAGGCACAATAAAAGAGAGTGAGCTGAGAGAGGCAGGCATTAAAAAACACCAGCCACAAAGTAGACGCAATCAGAGCCAGGGTGACTATAGATACAGTCAGAGAGACAGGCGTAAGAAAGCAAACAGGGAGAGCTCAGACACAGTAACATGTGTAGAAGCTGCAAACACAGTCAAAAAGAGTTATACAGTCAGACAGAAGCAATGCTCTCTGACAGTCCTCACGCACAACCAAAAAGAGAAAACAAGTATAGAGTGGGACAGTCAGAAAGAGCACCAGGTACACGGAGAAAGAACAGTCAGAAAGATGGAGTCGGTACAACCAAAGTTAAAACCGGTACATTCAGAGAGAGGGCAAGGGGCAGTCGCCGAGAGACAGAACAAGCAGACATAGCCACAAAGATGAGGTTGTCGGCCACAGAACTATAGCAGATGAGGGACAAGAAAAAGGTAGCAGTGTCTATAACAGGATAGAGAGCAGGAACCAGCTTAGAAGAGCGGAGGTGTGATGTTTACAGTACATGAGTAGGTAGAGTTGAAAGGGAGACATGTTTAGAGAACTCCTTGCATCCCAACAGGTGGATACTTGGGAGCTGGTGCTCTGCCATCTAACAAGTGTGGTCCAAAGAAAGAGAACAGGTAGTCTGAATCAGAGCTCAGTCGAGGTGAGACAGAGTGCAGGGAAGGGATAGAGAGCAAGGCAGGAGGTTCAGGCACCATCAGAGGTAGTAAGAGAAGGAACCGTCTCAGTCTGAGAGTAGGGAGACAGGATAACAGAGAAGGTGACGTAGAAGCATCCTAGGTGTGACCTGGAGCATATGAGGAACAAGAGTAAGTGCCAAAATGAAGAGTGTAGGGTAAAAGGAAGGAAGGGGGGGGGGGGGGGGGGGTAACCAAGACACAGCAAGCCAGCGAGTCCTCTGATTGGGTTTTAGGGGAAACTGATGGGTGCAATCTGTTTAGTCCATTGTATTAACCCATCCGCTGCCAATGGCATTCGTTCTCTGGCAGTCGGAGAGTTAAAGGTGAAGGAGAAGTCAATGGGATTGGAAGGAGAGGAGCACAGACACAAACGAGTCACATGAAGAACTCTTGAGAGGGGTGCTGGACCAGAAGAGGCACAAAGGGGAGAGGAGACCAGGGGGGCAATCTGGTTTAGGACAGAGTAGGGTAACTTAAACCAAGGGGCAGAGAGAGAGAGAGAGAGAGAGAGAGAAAGAGATCTGGGGGCCAATGAGTGACAACAGGGGCTAGCTTTGGACAATGCACTAGACAGCAGGGAACTGTGTGAGACAGCAGGACTCAGTGTGACATGGGAAGACCCCCATGAGTGTCACCTGTCACCTTACAGCATGTTTGTGTTTGTATGTAGGAGGGATTATGTTAACCCCCGAAGTTCCCTTTGATGGGTGGGTAGATAGTTGGGGGGGGGGGGGGGGGCTCATTTAACTTCACCCTCTTTGGCATTGAAGAGGTGTCCAGAAGCTGGGGGAGGAGCCCTCCATTTAGCCTGTGCTCTGTCCCTGCTCCCTCCTGGAACTCTGCTTGATTCCAAGGGAAATCATTCCTTTTGTGTGCATGGAATGGACTTCGGGAGAGGGGGGCTGAACAGTGGACAGGGTGGATGAGGGGATAAAGGGGGGGAGTAAGAGGTAGCCTAAAAGGGAGGGCATCAGGAGTTAAGGGGAGAGAGAGGGGGGGTGGAAGGTTTGTGAGGGACGAAGGGGTCGCTTATACAGCTGTCATCAGACAAGGAAGAGGGGAGGGAGGGAAGAAAGGGGGGGGGATATAGAGGAGGAGATATTGTGAAGTGTAAGATGAAATAGCCAGGACTCACAGGCAGTGTGTGCTGCTGTGCAGGGGGGGGCCCTTTGGATTCTTGGGGGCCATACTGTAAAATTAACCGGCTCCAGAAAAAGGAGGAGAGAAATAGAGAGAGAGAGAGAGAAAAAACCACAACAACAACAAAAAAAAAAAAAAAAAGAAAGAGAAAGAGAGACTTTAACCGGTGAATGAATATCCGAGAGGTGGAGAAGACATCTGTATCCTGCAGAGCATCCCTTCCCGGAACGATGCTCTGCCTGTAATTCTGACCCCCCCCCCCCCCCCCCCCACACCCATCACCCCCCTGCACACCCATCACCCCCCTACACACTCACACTATACCCCCTAACCACAATCTGCAACGGGCAACACTCACTCACACACACACCCTCACCTCTCCCCCGCACCATAGCCTGAATCTCCCCTCTCCATCATCTCTCCCCCCCCCCCCCCCCCCCCTCACTCAAACACACACACACACACACACCCTCCCTCACTCACTCCTGCATCGCACAGCGCACCCTGGCCTAATTCATCGGGGTATGAAAGCTGCCTGTACGCTGCTATGTTTGTTCCGCTCTCCGTCCCCTTTCTGTTTCAGCGAGCCGGCTCCGAACACACATGGCCCTTTAAATCGTCTGTGTCCCTGGCAGGTGCTGCTGACGGTAAGCTCTATAATCGGGTCCCACAGCCAGCGAGCAGGAGAGGCAGGCAGAGTGTGCCTCGCTGCCAAACCCCGCTGCTCCCTTTTATTCATGTTTGTATTGATCTCTGCCTGTCAGAGGCAGCGGATTCAGCTCTTCTGGTCGATAGACAGGGAAAAAAAAAAAAAAAAAAAAGAAAAAGAAAAAAAAAAAAAAAGAAGGGAGAGGGAGAAGAGAGGGAGAAGCTCAGACACTGGGATGTTACAGTTACAATTTCCTTCTTTATTTTGTATTTTTAATTTTTTTTTTTTTATAGGGGGGTATCCCAAATAAACAACCCCCCCCCCCTCTTGCCCTCCCTCCCCCCCCTTCCTTCCTTAATCCTTTCTCACCCCTACCTGCTCAAGTGCAATAAGATTCTCCTGTAGCCCCCCAATATAGAGTTTGGGATTGGAATAGGTGTCTTCCCCCCCCCCCCCCCCCCCCACCATCACCCTCCACTCTTGTAATGTGGGAGTCCCCCAGCTCTGTTAGTATAATTAAGGATTATTAGCTTAATTGGGAGAGACATGGGTGGGAGGATAGGGAGGGAGGGCGGCATGGCATTTGGTTGGAGAGACAGTAAATTAAATAATCTCATGTTAAGTGACAAAAGAGGACAATATTAACCATTCCCTGCCAATACTGTCTCCCTGGCTGCACTGTAATCAACTCTAGTCCTATAGTGTTTGTAATAATGGACGCCCCCCAAACTCTGTCTGACACTTAGTCGCTATGTGCCACCCCCATTGTTCCCCAATATTTATTTTTTTTGCCACCCCCCCCAGGGTCAGGTCACTTCTTTTCTTATTTTTTTATGACATGGCGAATAAATCCCTTCTAATTTCTTTTCCATCTACAATGTCTGATTTCTCGTAAGAGTTATGGGTTCTCCGATGGGCAGGGAGCACCCCCAATATGGGCCAAATTATTATCTGTTAAAAGCCCCACTTCAAAAAAGTAGGGTAGAGTTGAGACTACATAGGATATTGCAATACATTATTTAAACCATTTTTAGTCACTTCCAAAATGAATCTGCATCCCTGAGATATACATAGTTTTTGTTGTTGTTTTTTTTTTTATCTTAGGGCAGAGGTATGTAGTCCTGGTATCTTATTTAGTTTTTAAAAAACGGTTTATTTTTCCATAATTGTGCATTATTTGTGTGTGAGGTTGGAGATTTTAGTTCTGAATTTGTAAATTATAGGTACGTGGATCCGATCTCTTGGTGAGTTCTGATATTACCGGTGACGATTGTGGAATATTTTTAAAATTAATTTTGGGGAAAAAAAAATGTATCTGTACTTAACACTTTGAGTCGAAGAAAAGGTTATTTTGATTATTGTGAATTCTGTATCACGAAACTATCTGATTTTACTTTACTTGTCCTGTACACAAGATTACGTTTACAAAAAAAAAAAACCCTGTATTTTTACTCAAATAGACAATGCAGTTGATGTTTTTGGCACGTATATATATATATATATTTTTTTTTAGGTATAGTTTAAAGGCAGATTATTGACCAGTCTAGTATATCCATTTTACACTTTATAACTCTAGGCAAATGTAAATATTTGGCATTTTGTGTACCCCAATATAGGGTTAAACCCCTAATGTATAAGCCTCTATTGTTTCCCAAATATACTTTAATGTTTACTTCATGTATACATCAATTTGTGAATGGGAATTATTATTAATAATATTATTAATTATATATGTAAAACATATATGTGTAAATGTATAGGTTGTGCCAATATTTACCCTGTGGCATGAGAATGACTGAACTGTCTCACTTAGGCCTCTTTAAAGCTTTATCTCAAAATCTAAATTGTTATGCATCATTTCTCCAAATCCCTATCAATGTAACTCGATTTTAACATCGAAATATGTGCGTATATTTACATACATCCTATCCTATATTTATCCATGTAAATGTTTAGAGTTAGCCTAAATATTACATACGTGTATACACATGGATGCATAGTCTGACGAATTTGTAACTCTTGTAAATGGCATGCCGAGTTTTATGGGACTATAGCTATTCGGATATGTACCAAGCAGTATACTTGCACGGGAACGTCTTCTAATGGCTTTTTAATGAAGTGATTACAGTTGATATTGCTGATCCTGGTCAATTCAGCTTTTTACCAATTCCTGGGGTCCAAGAGACCAATCTTGTGAATCTCCCCCATACCCCCCCTCCTCCATTTCACCCACCCACCCCGCCAGTTCATTACAAATCTGTTTCCTCTCTAGATTAAGAGAATAAAGGCTATTTTTTTGGTAAATGAGTTTGATTTCTCTTAAAGTTTGACTATATACCAAATTATCCGCTCTTTAAACCTGCAGTCGTTGGGGATTAAAATGCCAGGTTTCTGCTCAGAGCACAGATGCTTTTATACGATGGGCACAATATAGACTACAATAAATATACACTGATAGAAATGTGATAATGCTTTTACAATCTACAGAATATAAAATATTTAACAGGCCCTCTGGACTGCAAGTGTTTCGTGACAGTGATAGTTTTGTACCCGAAGAAGCACCTGCACTATATATATATATATATGTGTGTGTACTTATAGATACATATGCACTTATGGATGGTATTCTTCATATCTGATGTATATATATATATAGGTATGTATTTATGTATACATTTATATATATATATATATATATATATATATATATATATATATATATATCCATATGCCTACAATAGGTAAAAATATATATATATATATATTATAACATAATGCCTATATCTATCAATTGTCTGTACTAAGAGGCACTGAGATCATCTCAGCCTCTCCAAGGACCAGAGAGAGCATTGCAGATCATCATAGAGCCATTTTGGTTAAAAAAAAATAAAAAATAAAATACATATATACATTTTCGGTAGTCTTGCTGTCGCTGTATATATCTGCCAGGAGATACTACTAAGTTCAAAGCTGTCAATGTAAAAGATTCAACAAAATCTCCCCCCCCCCCCCCTTGCCATTAATGACAATGGCAATATTTACCCAAGGCCGCCATTTCATAAAGCTCTTGCCAGGAATATTATTCCCATAAAAACTTTGCTTTCTTTTTTTTATTTTTTTTTGTGGAAAAAACAAGGGTTTTCATCAAAGCCGTGGCTCGTGTCGTAGCATACATTTTATTTTTATTTTTTTTCCTGTGTGAGCTCTGTCTCCTTTTCTATACTGTGGTTTGTTAATTAGTTGCTTCCAGCACAATGTGGTCATTTATCGGTTCCAGCTTTGTCTATTTATCTTTTAGAGTTTATATGTATTCATTTCATTTACATAGTTGAATATTTAAATTTTTCAATTGTTAGTGTAGACCATCGATGGAGCCAATACCCCAGGGATGTATTTATACAAACTGGAACAAGTGCTTTCGTTTCTTCCATCAGGGGAACTTTTTAAGTATTTTAGCACCCATGTTGGGTGTGGTTAACGAAACAACAGGGGTATTATTTTAGAATACGCTTTGGAAACGTAATGGTCATGAGAATGGGGCGACATTTCTTTCCCCCAGGTGCATGTGCTCCAGTTGGGCCTCTTCAACTTCTGGGTACCATCTGTTGACCATGAAGGATAGTCGGTGAAGCAATATGTATTTGGATACATGCATATAGACAGACCATTTTTTACTTGCTGGGTTGAGAAGGTGTGATCTGAGAGAATTTGAAAATAACTTTGAAGAATTTTAAGATACAGCAGGGTCTTTGGTGGTCCCACCACGCTGTGGGTGAACCAGGTGTAAACATCTTGGGATTTTACGTTAAATAATTTTCCTGATCCGCGATAAACCAGTATCTCGCTCAGCTCTCAGCCATCTCTGCACAGCACGGCGGACCCGATAAAAATGGCACTGCCTCTGATTCCAAGGGCCGAGATTTCGGGGGAATGGCACGCCACCATATACCCTTTTTTAAAAAAAAAAACTTTTATACTTTATTCTGCTGCCTAAACTTGTGTTTATTAAATATCTGCTAAACAAAAAAAAAAGATTATTGTATGCACAACAATGTATTTAATCATTAGTTTCATGAGCGAAATGATCTAACCTTTTAACACCGTGTGTCACAAGATCGACGCAAAGTTCCCGCTGTTCGCTACATAATTATACGTGCGTAATCCTTAATTACTTTTAGTATTTTCTATTCCATATGTATATATAATATGACGCACCCGTATAAATGATATATCTTTACATCAATGCTTTACATTTTATATATAACACCTATATCCCAGTTTATTTTAATACCCCTGATTTTTTTTTTTAGACATCCTACCTAGTCCTCTTTTAAATATTTACCTTTACCTATCTAGTCATATCGTACCAGATCAAAATAATACAATCATTTTATAAATATATTTATGTTAAAAAAAAAGTTTATGCCTAAAAATGCATATATCGTTTTATAAAGGCATATATATATATATATATATATATATATATATATATATATATATATGTATACCATATGTCTAATTAATACATATCCCCAAAAAACTTGCAGCTATTTAAAATACTAGGCTTTATGTGCCCAAATTCAGTTTCATTGAGATTTTGGATTGAAAGGTTTTGGGAGTAAGGCTGGTATGTAACAATGTACGTATATATTAATCCAAGTCAATATACTTATATTAATTTACATATGTAAATGTAAAGATTAATCTGCTGTCTAATATATCTTACCTGTTGTTTAATTGTATATATAACTCAACAATAAAAAAAAAAACCTGTAGATCATGTTTATGCCACATATTTAAAATGCATTAGACAATTTATATATATATTATGATTTTGAAGCAATAAACTTAATTATAGTACACACTTTTATTAACTGTTTTTAGCTGTGTATTATATATTTTATTTTTAAATTTGTAGCTTAATCAGTGGTTTTAATAATATTGAGTGCCTCCAGAATTTGCCAGTGATTACATGGAAGTAATGTATTTCAGGTATCCATTGTCTGCATATTACCCATGTGACAGGCACAAGTTTTTTAGGTAATTATTCCACATTAAATGTTACAGAGCTCGGTATCTCCGTAGATGCCCGCCTGCAAAACTGGAAATGTCTGTTCGACCACTAATCGGAAGGGCTAGAAAAAAAAATAAACTCTAGTGGACAAATGAGAAATGATCTTATGCTATATCTGTAATATTAGCTGGGCCGATAATATATCCCTTTCTCGCTGGTAACTTTGTCCTCTGGCTGATGTCTCTCTATGGTATGTTTCCAAACCACCTTATTACGCTACCATTACAAGATATTTGCATAATAGACTTTAGATAGCATTAAATTACTTGATGTATAATTGATCCATACTATAGCTTTATATAAATATATATACATTTTTTTTCTATAGATAAGTGGCACTGTATCATATAGGCATACATGCCATTATAATTGATTCATATTCAAGGGGTATAATGTAAATGTATTTAGTATACATTACCTATAAAATGGCTGTACAAGGAGTTCATGTTTGTTTAATATTCTCTTAATATTGGATATTTGTTTATCTGTTTATATTTTTTGAGTTGTTTTGTGTAGCATACTGGTAGAGTTATGGAATATATGTGTAATAGTTTCATATCCCTACATATTAGCGTAATGTTTACATGATAATAGTTTGTTGGATGCGAACATACACGTATTTGTTCTTTTGCTGTTATTGCCTATGGAATATCTGATTATTACATAAAGTTGACTATCATTTATTTATTTTTTGGACGGGGTTTTTCGTATAATACGGAGCTTCTCCAGCCCAATTCAGTCGTTTTTCGATCGAGAGAAAGAAAACCCAGCCACACTGTAGAAATCTCTTACGGGGCTCGAGATGGAAGAGGCAAAATTGTTGTGCTTGTCCAATGCCTCTCTAATTTCTTTAAATCGGAAGTTGAATTATACTACCAAGTATTTTTTTTACATTTTTTATATTTTTTTTATAAAAAGTAATACATCTTCCGACGGGGCTGATATTACACTATAGAATCCCAACCGCTCCTAATCAAGCCAAACTGGCTTCTTTCTCGAAGATTGCGATCTCTGTCGTGTGACCAATAGGCGCTTGCCTTCAGCAGTCAAAGGGTTAATTTTAGATGTATGCCTTGTTTACAGAGGCTCATGGGTAAAAACAAAAAAAAAAAAACAAGAAAAAAAAATCTTTGGCCTGTCGATATAGTTCTTGCCATTTCTTGCATAATATTCCCAAACTGTTGGTTCCAATTTTGCATGTTCTGTTTTTTTTTTTATGGAGCCAGTGGATTACTTGTCGTAGAGATCGATCAGGTTCAGCAAGACAGGAAGGACTCGACTTTAAATTTGAGAGGTGCTACTAGCGCACACCTCGTACATACTCGGATTTGTCAAGGTAGCGCAGGTTTAATTAGCTCTTGCCAAATGAAGAGGCGACATCAGAAATGGAATACAGAGTTTCGCGAAACTCACTACGACAAATTGAAAACTCTACCCACCCCACCAAGATGGCGGCAGGGGCGCAAACCCTGGGATTTATAAGTAATCCAACTTGCCTTGAGATGTAGCAAAATTTGGCTTTAAAACTCTTTGAGGACCGTGGAAGAACAGAAACCTCTTTTCTCCCATCCAGTCTAAACATAACTAGCCATCTGTTATTGTATCGAAAATGCTGATTATGTTGAGACAGTATAATTAAACAAAAAAAATAATAAATCAAAATGGATATTAATAGCCTAACTTGCTGCCAATTGCGCCATCTTAGGGACTGGCATTCCCTGTCTCCAGTGGTCGGGTAGGGGATACATATGACTCCCTTTTTTATTGATACGACACAATCATTATGGACGTAACTCCTGGCATCGAACCCTTTAAAACTGTGTCCATTTAAAAAAAAGAGGCCACTAATAGCCTCATTGGCTGACGGATCACCTCCTGCCTTGACGACGGTCGCGTTTTCCTGGCCAACCATCCCCTAATCCGATTATCTCGACTCCAATCCATCCAAAATGCTGCCGTCGGTCTCTTTTTTTTTGCCTCCCTCGCCGGTCCTCGTCTGGTGCATCCGTATGCAGTTCCTTGCACGGACACCCTATCTCCTCCAGAATCAAATTTAAAATCCTGTCACTAACCTGCAAATCCCTTTACCACTCTGCTCCCTCTTACGTATTGCCCTCCTGTGTAAATATTCTCCTTAATAGCTACCTACTGGTCTGCTCCGCTGTTTTAACCTCAGTCTAGCTCACAAGATGCACTCCCTACCACTGTATACTGTGGGCTTTACTTCACGAAAGAGGGAATTGACAAGAGAACTTCAAACGTGAGTTGGGGGGGGGGGGGGGGGGAATCTTGTAAGTTTGAAATTCTCGATTCCCTGCAAGTCTCGCTTTTCATGAGTAAAGCTATACGTGAAGGCATCAATATGACATGGGCAAATGCCAGTTCAAATTCACTCCCACCCAATATCAGCAATCCCCCTGATTTTACTTCTAATTTCTGTGATCTCCGACTTCCGCTCTGAACCTTGTAACTATCTATATTTGACGCTTTTTAATAAGTAGCAAAGTGTTTAAGCAGGGATAGGGGGCGTTCAGACCTTCTCTGGTTACTGGGTTCTTCTTAGGGAGGCTGACTATTACCCAAGTTAATGGTGCTCATTTTTTCGACCATCAGAAGAATGAAGGGCTCAGAGGACTCTCCTGCCAGGAATCGAACCTGCAGTTTATCCTATTGAAGTCAGTCCATTTTGAAAACTTTTATATTTTATGTAGCAGTATAAAGCACCTGAGCTAACGCAAGTGTAGTCTGTTAACAAAGCAGTATGGGGGACTCTTGACGGTTACTGCTCTGTTTTTGTACCTGCACGTGTGTCTGACTATGGGAAGATATGGTAAAGGTTCGAGGGAGAATGAATTCCACTTGCACAGCTTGTAAAAGGCATCATGATTAGCTGGTTTTTATATATTCCTATTCTCCCAATCTGCCCTGTGTTGTGTACATTGTGTGCTGTCCAGTGCCATGCAATTTAATCCTCTCCCTGTGGTGTACAAAGCTGCTACAGCTATTACATAATGTATGAGATGTGGGGCTATTTGGATGGTGAAACAACTTTAAATAAACCAATCTGGATATTCATACATAGCGCCCATAGCTATTACCTACACAGTAACTGTATATTACATGTATGGACCATGTTACCTGTGTTTGCATTTTAATACATTATAAATATTAGATGAATCCTGTATGTGTCTTGCTCATGTATATTAGATGTATTTGTTCTCCATCTCCCTTTGTGTAATACATATAGAAATATAACTCCCATATACATATATATCACACATAAACATACAAATATAAAACACACATATACCTTAATAGATACATACACATATATAAAAACATATACATTAATATATATACTTATATTAAGCCCACATTTATCTATATATATATACATACACACATATATATATACATTAATATGTACAAATCTAATACACACATATACATAGCGGTATAACCCACACATATACATATATCATGCATAAACATTATTATATACATATATAAAACACACATATACCTTAATAGATACATACATATATAAACACATATACATCAATATATACTTCTATAAAACCCACATACACATTTATATACAACCACACACACACATATATAACACATATATACATTAATATGTACATATCTAATACACACATATACATAGCTGTATAACTCATGTATACATATAAATATCATGCATAAACATTAATAGATACATATATAAAACACATGAAAACATGTATACATTATATATATATAAATATATAACACCCAAATACATTAAAATATAAATAAACATATATAAATAAACATATATATATATAGTACACAGACATATGTAATCAATTCACAAAGCAATCAAGTGTGGTAAAATTGAAAAGTAAAATTCTTAAATTCTCTTATTTTTCTGGCTCAGCTATTTTGGTCTAATTTTTGCAATTCCCGTTAAGCGCTCATCTTATAATCTCCTTCACTTCTGTGTATTAAATTTGTTTTACATTTTCATATGGTCTTAAGCAACAGAGCATTAATAATAATAATTAAAAATAATAAATAATAATAATAAAAATAATAATAATAATAAAAATACCACAAACCTCAGAACCCCAACTACCCCCCCCTCAAGTTTGGTCTATTCTTCCAAAGCAGTAACAGACGCGACCTGTCTTGGATCTGTTTATGTACATGTATATGTTTTTAGATAAAAAAAAGAGGGTCTGATGTAAACCAATCGTTCTCCCCTCAGTTGAGGGCCCCTTTCCCTTATTGTGATTTCCCCTGTTACAACTATTTCTATCTTGAAAACGTAATAAAAACACATTTAAGCAAAAAAAAAAATAATAATAAAAATAATAATAATAATAATTCAGTAATCAATACGGTTTGGTTAAAACATTAATTACCAATAATCATTAGTACATTGATTTTAGCTCTAATAATATACCATACGATAATATGATACTTTCAAATATATTTTAAAGGCAGTGAACCCCTTCCTTTACGCTAATAAGTAAAAAAAAAAGGGAGTTTAGAAGGGAACTGAAGACGTAAGGCCAAAGTAGGCGAGTTGAAAAGATTCTCACATCCAGTTATACCTCGAACTCTGCTAGTTTGGTCTTAGTGTCCTGCACTTTGCCCTTGTTGACAAATAGAGCCTTATCTCAAGAATTCTCTCCATTCTGATTGGCTGGGATTAGCTTGCAACCAAGTGGGCACTGTGCATCAGTGACATAGGAGTCTGTCCCGCTTGGGTACCTAGCCAGACAAATGGGCAGCATCGAGGTTCTGTTTTTTTGTTCATATAAACAGAACAAACGACCCAGGAAATAATGAGATTCTCTAATTCGTTGTCCTTTTAAAAAACAAACCCAAAAAAAACCTCACTTTGGGGGCAAACTGGTAAAAATACATTGCTTTCAGCTACAATTAGATGCCTGACTCCTGCACAGCTAACCACTAACATCTCAGCCCCAGAGAACTAATAGAGCAGCACAATAAAGGGACCTATAACCCAGGGCACAACGAACCTTCGAAATGGGGGTCCTACCGCCACTCCTCATGTTTAAAACACAATGTATTTTGTTCTTTTGATTTCTGCCCTTGACTTGTCTTTTTTGGGATGGAGAATGGGTTGGGCGTTTCTCCTGCCCCCTGTCAAAGGCTTGTAGTGTTCCCTCCGTGTACAAGATCTTGTTCACATGCTTGACTTTGTCCCACCAAAATGTCTGCTCATGCCAAGCTTGGGAAACCATCCAGTCACATCTCAAGGGGTATGAGCTTCAGGAAAGTGCCCCTTAGTCATATATTGTGTATCATGCAAGAGAATATTTCAAATATTCTACATATTCTAACATAGTCAGGGGCACATTTTTATTTGCAATTACCGTACGTATTTTCCTAAGCTACATCTCAGTTTAACATTAATGTGGTGTATTCTGACATTTAACCCTGACTTTTACAACTTATCTCTCCTGCACATCAATACCTCTCTATCCTGCACATTCATAGCGCTCTCTCTCTCTCTCTCTCTCTGTCTCTCTCTCTCTCTGTCTCTCTCTCTCTCTTGCTCTCTCTCTCTCTCTCTCTCCTGCACATTCATAGCTCTCTCTCTGTCTATCTCTCTCGCTCTGTCTCTCTGTTTCTCTCTCTCGCTCTCTCACTCTCTCTCGATCTGTCTCTCTCTGTCTCTCTCTCTCGCTCTCTCTCTCTCTCTCTGTCTCTCGCTCTCTTGCTCTCTCTCGCTCTTTCTCTGTCTCTGTCTCTCTCTCTCTCTCGCTCTCTTGCTCTCTCTCGCTCTTTCTCTGTCTCTGTCTCTCTCTCTCTCTGTCTCTCTCTCTCTCTGTCTCTCTCTCTCTCTCTCTCTCTCTCATTTTGCCACATTATAATGGAGGACCATGGTCCTCCTGGTGTCCCACGGTGCCCGGGGGAGATGTGTGGGAGGTATGTACAAACCGTTGGTTAGATAGATACACTCTTTCCAATGCATTAGGCGTTACTAATTCTCTCCTTTTTTCTTCGCCTCTGTTTGTCAACCAGTCACGGGAACAATAAAGTATATTGAATATAAACGCCAGCACTCTGCCGGACATATTCCCAGAGCTCCCTTCTCCTGTGCCCGATCCATGCCAAGAGAGTAACACTGAGATAATCTCATTCATTACTATATCAGTATCGATGATGTCATAGCATCTTATGATTACATTTCTCCGGTATAAGAGTTTGGCTGACAAAGTATCGGATCGGAAGCAGAATCCTGCGGGAATTATTCTATCTGACCAGTAGGAGATAAGCCACATTTTTAATAATCTGCTATGAATTTGATTACAAGTCATCAGCGTTATCATTCACAGTAAAAAAAAAAAAAAAAGAGATGACATACACTTGGCCGTAATAAAGCGCATGAGAGAGCACCAGGATGACATGCTCTCAGGGCGCCGGGGATCTCGGCGACAGACAGAGGATAGGGATACATTAAACGGGACGGGGAGAGGCAGGGAGGCAGGGGGGGGAGAAGCAGAAAGAGCAGGGACGGACAGGGCGAGGCCAGAGTATGACGGCAAATAACTGGAGAGGCTGGGGGGGACGACTGATAAAAGTATAGGTAATGAACAATAAACGGCGAATACATAGATTAAACGCCTCTACTTCCCAATCTAGCCCTGCGCACATTATCATAGCGTCCATACCATGATCAGGTGCTAGATACGTGCACTGGGGGGGGCAGAAGAGAGGCAAAAGGTATCCCGTGTTACACCCATGCGGCCCAGGTTCCACTCGCGGTATGGAAGAGTGTAAGCTCTGAAGGCAAGGCTCTCACATATCAGTCGGCCTAACGTAGTGCGGAGTTTGGCTTCTGTGCTCTCTACCTAGCGCTGGTTAAATAAATGTTAATGTAATGTGTTTATACTGGGAATATAGAGAATTTAAAAGAAATGAGCAAGAGAATCCATGCGAGTAAGATGTGTTGTAAATCTGTGGCGTCTCCTGGTTATGACATCACCTTGTGCCTTGATGAGCAAACGGCACGCTTCCCCATTGAATGTAGCTGATGTGCACATCGGTGAAGGTGATGTCTTCAGCAGGAGGCACCACAGACCCAATTAAAACACACTTTGCTCTTTTCATTTGTGCATTTGCTTGTACTGTGCTGGTATAGCAGTGAACTGCACAGCTTTGAGAGGGCCCTACGATCTCCCCTTCCCTTACGCAATACGTGTGGGGGGGCTTCTGTGAGCTGGTGCCCATAACATGGCTTATAAGCTCTAGGGAAAGGTGATTGTCGGACCATTCATCATTTCATTGTTAGGTGGGTGTAACGTAGCAAGCTGTTGACCCATCCAGTCTACCAATGATCGCCTTGTGGGTAACTGAATTAATTTCGACTCCCCCATACATAAATAAAATGTGGAATTCAGTTTACTACTATTCTGTGAACACAATGGACATATTGTATTATCTTTATACTCTAGGTTTACTGTATAAATATAAATGTTTAAAATTTAACGTCCCATTAAAAAAATTCCATAGTTTGTTATATATAAAGTATATAAATAGTATGTTAAGGGTCCATACTCAACTGCTATCGGGATGGCCAAGATCGAGGGTGTGAAACTGTGACCCTCGAACTGTTGGGCATCTCTCGTACTCCCCCCAGCAGGCTCTTAGCCAACAGACTGTTATGGTAAACAAGGATCATTGGCAACTGCAGCCGTTTGACGTCTCCAGCCAAGATGGCACAAGAAAAAGTCCACTGATTCTTGCAGTCGGTAATTTGGAACCAGTGCGGTATAAGTCTGTCGCTAATTCTGGCGGTAGAGTTCCTCCAGAGTTCAAGTTGATGCCAATTGGCAGGTTGTAGAAGAACTCGGCAGGAACTCATCACTCCCCAGCTCAACGGCAAGCCTTCAAACCTAACTCGGTGAACACTTAACTCGCCTGGGTTGTCTAAAGCCCACTTCCCTTCTAGCTCCTGAGCTGAAGAACTCAACATTTAATAAATAATCACAAACGCATAGTCACCTGATACCAGATAATAAAATTGTAATGCATTTATATTTGGATCTACAGGTCAATGTGTCCACCAATTATACTTTAATTGCCTTTATTTCCCCCCCTGCTTCCACGATCCTCTTTACCACTGTAATTGTTTTTCCTTGTTACCCGTCCATCAGGCTGTTTGACGATTTTGTCACACTTTTTAAAACTTGGGCTAATTGGTTATTTTTTTTATTTTATTGTTCCCTGGTCTTATTTGTTTAGCTTTCTTGTAACTGATAACGACTGAACTTGCCGGATTTCGAGATCTGTTTAGAAAGCTCTGTGTCTTGTGGCTTCAAAGTTGACAAAACCAGGCTGGGCGAAAGCTCTGGATAATCCGTTTTTTTTCCGTTTTTGTTTTGGTTGCTCAATGATCCCGTCTCGTTTCATGGACACCGGTCGTTTATGACGACTGTGGTGACCTAGAAGGTGATTGGATCTTAGACAAAGATGGTGGCAAAGTTTTCCTAACTTAAAGTCGAATTTTGCATTGGTTGTTGGCCACAAATACTGGGGCGGCCATCTTTTGGACAACCCACTCAATAATCCTGTGTGTTATTCTCCCATCTTATAACCAGATAAAAGCAGCTCCAAAATACCCACCCCTTATAATTTTAAAGTGACCACTCATTCCTTTACAGCACTGCTTTAGAAATATTGTGAGGTCCAATGTTGACCATACAGTATCCGCATCTAGCCTTTTATTCTCTAACTCAGCCAAACCGCTTCTCATGTACACATCGTGTATTATCACAGACGTACCGCTCAAAGGAATAACTTACAATTACCGCAATAAATAGTATTGATTAGGTGGCTTGGTAAAGCAGTTAATGAGCGTCTGACAAATGCTGATACACAGATAATCGTTGTGTTAGTGTATTGGGAGAGGAGAGGCACGTGAAAGGCTGGCAGGTAGAGAATATGCCACCGGAGGGATTGTGGGGGCCTCACCTGGATCCAGAAAGGCGAGAGCGTAGGTTTAAAGGGCAGCCTTGTACCAGAGTGACCTCTTTGTCTGACAGTCAGACCGGGCGGAAGCTTTTCTGGATTCAATCGACTAAAGTAAAGGCACTAAATGCCCAGACGTATAGGGCAATAGGATAGGGCAAGGGTGTCAAACTGAGGTCCTCCAGTGGCCAATATTCTATCAGGTAAGCGGTTGCAGGGTGGTAAGGGGATGTGGTCCATCAACAGCTGGAGGGGTCTCCATTTGCCACCTCTGGTTTAGCAGGATGCAAAGCAAAAACAATAAAAAGTATCGTAGCAGATACTTGGAAACATTATTTATAGCCCCCCCCCACCCCCCTGAATCCAAGCCTTGAAACAGTCCTAGTTGTTGGTTCCCTTTGTTTGGCCCTATTAATTATTGATCCTTCAGGGTTATTATACCTTTTGGCTGTTCATCCACATGCTGGCTGGTCACTTTTGTTGCTGACCCCATTATCTGCTTTTCTTGTCATTTGTTGGTCTCCTGGTGGTTAGTCTAATGGCCCCTGTTCCTGCTGTGTCGAACATTATATAGCACGCTTGGTAACATATACCTGGAGGAATCGAGCTATCTTCCCCACTATCGATCTGTGAGGAGGCAGCGAGGCAGCGTTAAACACACAGACTGCGGCACTCAACTGGAGGCTCCATTTGTTTCCAGTTTTTAGGGTTCTGATACCGTAAGTGTCCCCCACTTATTGTTCAGTGATCACAGACACAAAAGTCATACCACCAGCTCATGGAGTTGGTAACCTGCTTTGTCTCTATGGATTAATTGCTCTATTCTATAGAATAGCGTAAAAGATATTCTCACTCTAATAATATTATTTATACTGCCAGTCTATAGGGTACAGAATAAAAAAAAGATGACACATTGAAAAGTAGTTCATTTGCATATCAGGCCACAAGGTGATGTCATAAGGCGGAGACTCCACGAGTGAAACACATTTAGTCTTAATTTATGACTTTGTTTGTAATTCTGCCGATAAAAAGTCATTTTTGGTATTTTTTCCCAAAAATGTTCGCAGTATAACCAATTGTGTATTTATTATACATACCATCAAAAGGTCTGTGTAATGCATTGGCTAAACTGATTCTTAATCCAGATAAAATGATCCAACTTAGGAGAATTCGTCACGGTTGGTCCAAGCAGCACTGTCCTATAGTGTGTGCATGATACAAATATAGGTCATTTGCACACTAACACATATCTATAACAAGTACTCATAAAGCCCCATATATATCCCTGTGACATATAGCTAGAACATGCAGCAATATATCTCTCTAACATCATACATTAAAATCAATAGATCCTGGCGTGATAACTAATACAGACTGACCAATGAGCGTGTGTGCTCCGAATCCCAGTGGCCCTCATTTGGGCTCTCTCTGTACTTTTACAACTCACACATCTGTTTCCTTGAAGGCCAAGGAAATAGCAGGCAGGTTTATATCACTATAACAGCAGTTCTCTTAACCGTGTTTAACATAGAGCATCTCTTTTACAGTGTATAGATCGGTGCCGTTACAGTGTATGGGAGTGTGATGTAACAGTGTAGTCACCAGAGTGGTCCAGATGTCACCTTGGAACATCCTTAGAGTGGTCCAGACGTCACATTGGAACATCCTTAGAGTGGTCCAGATGCCACCTTGGAACATCCTTAGAGTGGTCCAGATGCCACCTTGGAACATCCTTAGAGTGGTCCAGATGCCACCTTGGAACATCCTTAGAGTGGTCCGGATGCCACCTTGGAACATCCTTAGAGTGGTCCGGATGCCACCTTGGAACATCCTTAGAGTGGTCCAGGTGTCACCTTGGAACATCCTTAGAGTGGTCCAGATGCCACCTTGGAACATCCTTAGAGTGGTCCAGATGCCATCTTGGAACATCCATAGAGTGGTCCAGATGTCACCTTGGAACATCCTTAGAGTGGTCCAGATGTCACCTTGGAACATCCTTAGAGTATCCCTCCATGTTCCTTGCTCTTCCAGATGCAGAGGCCTAAACGGCCGTTGGCAGTCCAGCTGAGGTGGACTATGATTACTATGATGCTCAGGCAGCTGTCATGGGAGTTCCACATCAGCTCAACCACCAGTGAGAACCCATCACTGGGAGTAAACCTTGAATCAGGACAACACCCACTCTCCCCTGTTTGTCGTCCCTCCATGCTCATCCAGTGTCACAAACACACCTTTTTCCACCTGTCTGTCTCTCTTGTTGGCTGTGTTTTGTTGTATTTTATGACATCCCTCCTCCCCCTCCATGGTTCCTCCTTTGTTATCCAGCGTGGAGGGGGGGTGGGGGGTGGAGGGGGGCTCTCCTGACCTCTGACCCACCCTCAGCTACCCATGCTGTAAATGGCTCATTGAGTCCCAGGATCCCAGCTTGTGTCCTTCTGCCAGACACCAAGTGACGGACAGCTTCGCCCATCGCTCAAATTGCATAGGGGCAGCGAGGGGGGAGCCCCAGGGGAGGAGAGAGAGACTGGTGTGTGTTGGGGGGAACTCAGGGAGGGGCGGTGAGGGAGGAAGAGCGAAAGGGAATGGACACTGTGTGGCCAAGATATCCTGACAAGTGATTGAGAAACGGACAGAGAACTAGGTAGGACATATCTGATAGAATGGCAGACGGATACGTGGGTTACATCACCTGCTGGAAGTGCTGCCTTCTGGGTTATAATAGCCAATTAATCATTACACAGCAACTTAATCCGCAGCGCAGTACAATTCGGGGAGGGGGGGGGGGCAACTTGGGCCACAATGAAACAAGTGCTTTGTATAACACACTTGTGCGAACTCTGGACTAGTCATACAAACCCGGGGACGGATGTTTGGACAGATAGATAAATACATAGTGTCCAAGCTACACATTGATCCGTGGGTCTCCATCTCCCCCCCAAGAGACTAGTTGCCATAGAAATTGCTGTCTTCTATGCTAGATTTATCATAAAAATGACATCTGTAAGAAAAATTAGATGACAAATATAAGTATATCTTATCTGAAATCAAACCCCGGAATGTGTGTTCATATCGCCCAACCAGGGGGTCACAGGCTGTTTTTGGCCTCAAACACTTTGTTTGTATACGTCCCCCCTAATATTACAGCATTAAAGCAATCGCTTCCGGTCCCTCTCTTAAACAAGATGCCCTCCCTCACTAATTAAAGGGTCAGACTACACCCCCCCCCCCCCAAACAGACAGTTCAAAAGTAAGTGATAAATCCAGGGATAAGGTGATGTAAGACAGGGGGACAATGAGACAGCTAAAGAAAGAGGGACATCTAGAGGTAAAGATGAGATGAGACATGTGAACAAAGACACAAGAAGCTTTTTTTTTAACTCAAACTATATATATTATCCGATCCTTGTGTGTGGACCTGTTTGTCATGGGGTACACTAAGAATACAATTCTGAATATTCATCAGTAAATTTCGGGGGGTGGAGGGGGGGGGGAAGCAATGTTAAATCCCCCCCCCCCCCCGACAACCAGCTTTGTGAATAGGAAGGTCCCAAGGACTGTGCTCTTGACTCTGCTGTTGGTGATTACAATTTTTTTTCGTGGGGGGGGGGGGGGGGGGCATCCCTTTAATTTCCTCTACCCAGCGAGTGATTTGGAAACTTTTGGAGGAACTTTTTTTTCTTTTTCGGAATTGCACAGTACATGAATAGTAACCCCCACAAATGTACCAGTCGCTGGTTAGCTCGCCATGCACAGACTGCGTGTAAGCCGATTACTCTACCCAGACCATGAGTATCTACTTCTTCTGCACTGCCCAATTCTTGTACTGACCTCCCTATAGCCTTCTCCTGTTACTATAGCCCCTCACTGTTACTCCTCCTTCCCAATAACTCTCTTATTGCTAAGTATAAGCCTCTCAAGCTTTTTTTTATATAACACCACCTGTAATTATATTTTACCTCCTGTCCTTTCATGTAAGCCCTCCCAATAATTCATACATATTGCTCCCTATGACCACCTCCTATTCGTTTTTCGGACCCCTCCCTTTAAGTCCTTTTATCTCTCCATTTAATCATCCCCAGCAACTCCTATCACTCTAACCAGCTTCCTAGAACTCCTCCTCTTTTGCTATAAACCCCTCCCTATTCCTCTCGCGGATATACAATTCACAGGCCAATATCTGAGTCATATTTTCCAATCTCTCTCCTCCGTAGTGGTGGGATACCTGTGTTCGAATCCCTCAGTAATTTTTTCTTCTTACTCCAGAGTCATTAAGCACTTTCTCACCAGTCATTAAGTCTTTGTCTCTAATTACAAATTAATTTAGCACTGGGTGTAAGTTATTATAGGAAGACACTCTCATTTAAGGCTGCCTTGATCGCACTATGAAGCTTTGAGAATATCTGTATTGGTGGTTGAGTAATCTGAAGCCTTTCTCCCTAATTGCAAATTAATCTGAGTCCTTCACTGTTAGCTTATATAAAAAAAAAAAGCCACGGCCGCTCGTCAGGAGAAAGTTCTACTTGTTGAGTTAATTGATTTCCACTGGAAATGGTCGGGGAGCCTTGGAAAGACACCTTCTCCTTTAAAGAAACCCATCCGTCGTAGACCGTCTTCTCCCCCTCGCTTGGAGGCAGTCTCTCCTGCAGGAAGGCCGTCTTATACAGGGATTCTGGAGCTGTCAGTTTATTCTTCAAAGTAGTCTGATGGTTTGAAGCCCCACGCTGAGACGTGTGGACGTGCTACACATGTGCTCGTAACATGTTTGGCGGGGGGGGGGGGGGGGAAACACGTCTCCCTTTATCTCCTGCGAAGATTCCATCCCTTTTCTCTTTTCTCCATGGTCCACGCCATTCTCTCGTTACAATTTTTTTAATTGTCTTCTTCTGCTTATGCTTCCCCACTCTATTTCGTCTCCCTAGACCTATTGTTTATCCCGATCTACCCATAACGCTCTACTCTAGTACCTTCTCTTAAAATAATATAAATTTATATATATATATTTTTTTTTTCTAGCCACATTGCTCTTTGTTAATCCCTCTCTTCCTCTGCCTTTTTCCTTATTCTACATTTCTTCTGTTCCCTTGTCTTTTGCCATATAAATGTAACACCCACCGTTTGTTTCCTTCAACCAGTATAATGGCTAACAAACTCCACACAGCAATCTTTCATGGCCTTTCTTTCACTACGAGTGTTTGTCTCTACCTTCAATTTGGTTCTCTGGCTTCTATACAAACCCACCTTTCTCTCTCTATCTCTCGCTCTCTCAAACTCCCGTTTGTCTCCCTCTCAAGCCGATTAACCCCTTGCATTGCTCAGAGTGTCCATCTCAGTGTCAAGGAATATATTTACCAAACCCCCCCCCCCCCCCTCCGGCACTCAGATAATTAAATTGAATAACCCCTATTCTGTCACTTGGTCATTTTTGTAAAGTCTGTGATAGGTATTGTTTATTTTTCATACGAGTGTTAATAGGATTCTGGGTATTGGAAAAGTGCTCAATGGACAGACAGCATTCTGCTAAAGATAGAGACAGTTTGGAGCGCTAAGTGTGGAATTTAGGGCTAGAGAAAGACCGTTGGGAAACAACAGGGGAAAATAAGGAGGAAGAGATAATTATAGAGTCTAAAATGGAGCGTTAGAGAGAGGCGAAATCCAGAAGAGCGGGATGGGAAAAGGTGATAAGGTCTGTCACATCTGGAAGAAAAAGACAGGAGATGATGAAGAGAGGGTTTGTACGGGATTAGAGGGACATAAGGTGAGACGGAGGTAGCAAGGAAGCAAGGGAGTTTTGGCTAGTGTAAGTTAGCTTTAATGAGCACTTATTAGTAAACCATTAGAAAGTAAATTGATTTTCCTGAAAAATGAGCTATCACAAGACCGAGAGACACAGGCACGATGATGTAGTAAGATAATAGTGAGACAGACACACTCAGGAGTGAGACAGGCGAAACAGGGCAGAGTGAGCCAAGCATCTCTCCACTGGTACCCAGATAATAGGATGTCGAAACAAGAGGGAAGAGGTGCAGATGGAATGTAAGATGGGAGCGAAATGGACAGGAGGGCGAGGGCAGAGATTTTGAGAGATACTCAGTGAGTTGGAGTGCGACTAGAGAGGGGAGAGAGTGTGAATAAAACAAGAGAGGAGGGAAGGCAGTAGCAGTGGGGGCTGTGAGGAGGAGAGAGCCGCAGAGGTGTGGGGGGGAGAGGAGGAGGCTCAGGCAGTAGTGGATTGTGCAGTGCAGCAGAGAACCCCCCCCCCCCTTGAGCCCCCTCGTCACCGATCGATACAAGACTAAGCAATAAAGCATTTTCATTGTCAGATGCCCTGCATATAGTGACTGGTGTGAGAGCGCCTGTACTACCCCCACCACCATCTAATCTGTGCGGGAGAGCTCTGCAGATTCAAATCCAACCCCCCCCCCCCTCAAGGCCTGGTCACCCCCCACTCCCCCTGCCCAAGCTGAACCCCCAACCCCCCCTCCTTTAGAGCCTCCACCTTCTGACTCGTCAATAATTCAAAGCTAGCACCTTTTTATTACTCTATAGAAAGCTTCTTGTGTTTATACCCACTTATTTTATTATTATTATTTTTTTTTTACCTTTTCTCCCCTACTCCTCTCTGTCTTTATCTGACCCTCCATTCTTTTATTGTCTCTTACTCTCCCTTTTATCATGTTTTCCGTTCACCTAATTATCCCACTTTCTCTACTCCTTGCTTAATTTTTTTGCTGTGTATGTCTTAGATTGTTTTCACATCTCCCTAAAATTACCCCCCCCCCATTCCCCTCCTTTCGCCTCTTTGCTCCTTATTCTTCCGTTTTCTATCAGAAGTGAATAATCTAAGCTGTTTTAAACGTCATGTCCAACGAAAAGAATTCGATTTGATGTCAATAATTGATCTCTGAGTGTTAATACAAGTTATAATATGGGGTCTCGCGTGGGGAGGAAGCAAGGTGCCTTAGAGAGGGGTAATGGTGTTATAGGAGGAGTCCTAGGTTACCTGGAAGGACTACAGAGTGGTATATGGAGAGATAGGAATAAATATAGGGAAGGGGGTGTATGGGGAAGGATCTATCGGAAGGTGTTAGTTATAGTGCTATTGTAGGAGATACAGGGAGCTATTATATAGAGCAGTGTTATAATATGAAATTGCAAAGGAACAAAAGGCCAATATGGAGCCCAAGGGATGAGTTAACCCATGTTTAATATATTTGTATGGTGTGACAAAAGAGGAGTGAGCATGACAGAGGCTGTTGTTCGAGAAACAGAGGCAACCAATGGGATATGGCAGTTTTGCCCTGCTTATCTTCTATTGGCCAGGCAGTGTTCTAATTTAGAACATTGACTCACATATACGTGTTATAGCCATATAAGGAAGTCTAGCGTTTATTCTGCATGAAAAGTAGGAAGGGAATACTGGCTATCTATAGCACTAAAGTTTGTGTTTTATAATTGTCCCGGAATAAAGCTGCTATGCAGATCGATTTGGGATCTGCTAGACAGTAGGAGGAGCCGCCGGGGAGCAGGATGAGAAGGCGTAGGTTAATGATGGCTGTATAAAAGAATGTATAAAATGATGTGTGTCTGGGTATCATTTTATTAATTTTTATGTGTTATTGATTGATTTGCAAATGGCTCCGGCCCGATAAAACCCGTCTGATAAATGATCTTATTAAACGTCTGAATAATCTCCCAAATTATCATACTTTATACTTCAGCTGGAATATTACTCTCCTGGTCGCCTCTATCTGCCCGTATACGCTGGGTATTAAATATCTTCTACCTTCTTCTTCTATTAACCCTTCACTGACATGGAGACTGAATACGGGCTGTAACACACCAATATACAAATTTACACAAGGATATATCTGTGGGCTGTACATATACCTGTAGTGCACAGTTGTCACAGGGTCAAATATTACCTATATAATATCGCTACTTGGTATATGGGGGCTTGAAATGGGACATGTGCCCAAGGGAACCATACCGTGGCAATGACAAAGGCTTGGCGTGATGGTGAGCAAGTGTGAGCTTTAGCTTTACAGAGACCTGTTCGTCTTCCATAAAAGTAAGGATCTGTCTTTCTAGATTTAAGAAATAAAGTTATGATTATTTAACCACACAAGAAACAGCGCCATTCCACGCTAACCCCTAATTTTCACTTATAGAGAGTGTAAAGGGCTACGTGTATTTGGGTATATGCCAGTTTTTGTTTTTCGAGTGCTGCTGACTCCCCAGGTGTTAAAGGTCTTTCTGCAACAGCCAAGGTCAGGCAGTCACTAGCACAGTCTATTTATTTACCTGTGCCAGTCTATTTATTTACCTGTGCCAGTCTATTTATTTACCTGTGCCAGTCTATTCATTAGACTCTCTGAGCCGCTCCTTTAATATTGACTGATTTAGACTATTCCCCCCCTGTAGCTAATCACTACATCGTTCTGTACAAAGCACGCACCCAGAATCCTATTCCGTGGCATGAATTAAAACACATGCCTGTGACAGTCATGTGGGTAATCAGGCAGCAAAACTACACGTGGAATACTGAGATCTACTCACTAAACAGTGAACTGGGGTGAACAGATCACTGTTTAGTGAATAGACCCCGTTATGGGGCATTTTTTTTGGGGGGGGGTACCACATCATTGTTTGTAGTGGCGTGGGATAGGCAGTGGCGGTGTGAGAACAGCATAAGATCGTGGCTTGGTTGCCCTTTGATGTTCTTCGTCAGACCATGGTGGACATTGACTGGTGTTTGTGAATTGAAGCAATGCAATGATGCGCTATGGAACGCTCGCAGACCTTGCCACGGACACGGGTGGCTTCGTCCCTGCTCAATGCTTCCACCCACCTCATGGCCAAGAGACCAATAGGCGGTCCTCAATCTCAGGCGGCCCAGTAGAAGGCAGTAGATATGTCTCTTCGTTCGAGTCTGCAGGATATGACCACATATCCTGGTGTTCTTAGCCAATGTACGGGTAGTTCCCCAGGATAATAGATTTAGGAGGTGCACAGCTGTCGGCCCTTTGGGTCTCTGGACCTGGTTTATTTGTTCCCAGTGAATATAATTAAATTGCCAACGAGGCACATGGTTTGACAGTACTCTCTCTGCCATTAGTCCGCTGTATGATAGAGCTCAATACATTGTTTTGATGCAGCTACTGGAAGCGAAATGGAAGCAAGACCATTTCCTTTTTCCGAGGCAGAGAAAGCTTGCGTCTGTTAGTCAAGAGCGGTGATTAATAAAAATGGCCGCAATGCACCATACGCCTCGGGGACAGGAAACGCGGGAGCTTGTCTTATTTGTGTTTTGACGCAGGACCTAGATAACAAACCCCCCCCCCCCAAAAAAAAAAATGCAACTCCAATGACACAATCGGCACAAGATGGCTGAGGTGACGTGCACACACCCGCCACAGAGATCAGTAACGCCGCCCACCCTTTCTTCATATCTGTAGCTGGAAAGAAACTGAGGGGGGTTTAATGGAAATGGCAAAGCCGATTTGGGGGGTTAGCCATTGGCAGGCCTGCGTTTAACAGGTTTATGGGGTCAGGAGGTATTTTGTGGCAGTGTTTAGTAGAAAGAGGCCAAATTTGGGGATATAGGTAGAGGTTTGCATGGGCCAGAGAAGTGTGTTGAAGACTGGCACAGATTTTAATTCCTTTGCAGGTTTTATACTATTGCTGGAAACAGATTATTAGCATTAACTGTAACATTAAGTATATGTATTGTTGCTGTTTCCTCTTGCTTTATGCCACGGGACTTTCCTTGTGGAACGCCGGCACCGTGGGGCATTGCGTGGCACTGCAGGACAGGGCAGGGGTGTCTCTGAGATTTTGCCCCCTCTCCCTCTCTCAGTCCTACCCCCCCCCCCCCCTCGTGCCTCTCTCCCTCGGGATGTAGCTCTAATAATGTGTTTGATCGACTGGCGGGCAGCGAGCACACGATTATTGTCTTGTAGGGAGTCAAAAGTATTGATCTTGCGAGAAATATGAGTGTGTGAAATGGAGTCAGTGTGTCAGTTACAATCAGCACAGACCCGGGGGAGAGAGTGAGAGGAAGGTAAGAAAGAGAACGGGAAAGAACGAGAGAGCCGCACGAACAGCCAGTCGCATGACACACTCTACGCTCTGGACTGTCTCCTCTAACGCTGCACTCTGTGCTGTCTCTTGGCTTCGTCCTTTGTGTCAGTCACATGCTTTGTATCTTAACCTGTCGTCTTCCACTCTTTGTGGACTGTCTCTGTGTAAGCTGTCTCTGGCGTCCGATGCATACACTATTTATTTTTCAGTCTCTAACGCAAACTCTGTTGTCTGCCCTACATTTCCTATACCGGGGGGGGGGGGCGACCAAGGTGCGGCGCACCAGGGTCAGTGTTGCGGCCCACTTCCAGTTGGGACTGTTGGGGAGCAGGCCCTCAAGAGCCTGTCTGGGAATCCTACACAGACCTTTACATCACATGCTGATACCTATAACTGCTTTGTGTTTAATGATTTGTACATTGTTTGTTTTTCTGCCTAGAGAGAAAAAATGTTGGGTTAACAGTCCGTATGTCCACACCTGTAATATATATAAGAAATAAGGCAGGCGACAAACACAAATATATTCCTTAAAATTTGTCCCACTTCTGAAAAAAACTTGGATGTCCCTGTCCTATATCGTCTGTCTTTATTTGTCAAAGTCGACCATTTAACCTGTCGTTCACTGCTAGACACTATGGGGGTCATTTATAACCACAATGCGTACTCAGCGCCAAATACTGGTGACATCACAGTGCACCACCACAGCCCCCGTATAAAGAATCAGGCGCTGAAAAGCCCCTGATTAGTTTCGGAGAATTTTTTATAAAAAAAGAAATCCTACTGTGTACAAGAGCAAGGTCACTTAGAGTCCACACAATGTAATCAATTGTATAGACTCAGTGTCTATATAATCAGTGCTGCCACACCTGCAGTAAACATGCAGAGTAATCACTGGGGAGGGCTTGAGTCAAATATTAAAAATGGGATTTATGCAGAATCCCTCATCAAATCACACTGGAAATACACCATATAAACAGTAATCTTCATATTTTTTATAATGTTTACAAAAATACATATAAAAGACATGTCTGGAAGTTAGCATTGTATTACCAGCCTTACATCGTATTTGGTTCAGTTCACATCTACATTCTATCAATAGAATGTTCCAGACAACATTAAACGGAACAATATGAAACTAGACAATGTGGCAACAGTTTGCCCCCATCCAGGCTCTACCAGGACTACGCTAGGACTAAGACTATACCATTAATAGGAGATTCCACTTCTGCTATACTGATTTAAATTTCTCCGTAGACAGTGCTGGAAGTTTCATACGTAACCCCCTCTACAGACTGATAGCCTGGAGAGTTTTTGTCGACTATTAAGGATTTTTGCAGTTTTTACATTTTTAGTTTATTATATATATACGAAGTGGAGTTTTGGTATGTCCATGGTAACCGAAGAAATGGCGTCCTACAGATAGCTCCATACTCTCCATACTCTCTATTGGTAAACCCCAACATCTCGGCTTCTCGAAATTGCAGGGCATTGAGGTGACCTGCAAAGTAGCTGAATTTTTCCGACTGGGCTACATTGGCCTAAAAAATACCCATCTCAGTTCCCTGTAGTTCCCTACTGAGTAGACGTTACAGGATAAAACTGGTAAACTCTTTGGTTTTTCAAAAGACCTGAATGATACTATACATAATTGGTCTACAGTGCTATCCTTGGTGTCTGTATGATAAGCCGGAGGTCGTGGCCAATGGACAACCCAGTTACAAAATAATCAGGCCAAACTAGACACTTCTTTTTTCCAGCTCGGCTAACATGACCTGATTTTTGTAAACCCAGCTGTCAATTTTCCTTAACCCAGAGTATAGACTCCCACTGTGTCTTAGTTTTGTAGATCAGTATGCATGCAAAGAGCCCAAATTAAGACCTGGATGAGCCACACCGAGGAGAAAGTGTGTCCTAAGCAACATACACGAGTCTTGTATGGTTCACAAATGGGCTGAATACTGTATTACCAGGGCCTTAGACAGTAATCTTGGTTGCCTAGCCACTAATTCTGCTCCGCTGGTACTTGGTGCACTGTATATAAATTGCAAGACATATATAATATACAGTGTTGCACGCTTCATATACAGAATGTACTTATACTGAGCCTTAGATTCAGATATCCCACCGAGTTGCTGTATTGAGTTAGTGTTTCATCCATAAATATTACGAAAGAGCGGTAGATACAGATAGATTGACGCACACAATAGATACAAAGACACAGACAGACATATTCAGAAGGATAATAACACCCCAGTTCGGTACACTGTGTTTCTGTCTTTGTATTTCTCTGCCCACAAGACTTTTACTAGCAATGCATCGCACAGCGCTATGTATATAGTAAGATGGAGAGTAATCCAGCAACACGCAGTGCAGTATAATAACACGCAGAGCCGTATAATAACTGTGCCAATAATGTAATATGCTACAAATGAAATTGAGAACATGCACAGTGATACTTAACATGCAGAAATACAAACCAGCACAGCAATGTGATAAAAAAACAAACTAAAGCACCATTGACAGTCATGTTATACTCACAACTATAAAATAACATGCCGAAATATAAACTAACAAAACAAGCCATATGATAAACAGCTGAAAATATACAATAACATTCCAGGTGATAGGATTACCAGAAATGTATAATAATAAGAAATGTAAACTAACAGAAATAGGATGAAAAGCTAAAAGTCAGGGAGAGCCATGTAACACCCACAACTATAAAATAACAAGCAGGAATGTAAACTAACACAACTAGCCATATGATAAACAGCTGAAAATATACAATAACATTCCAGGTGATAGGATTACCAGAAATGTATAATAAGAAATGTAAACTAACAGAAATAGGATGAAAAGCTAAAAGTCAGGGAGAGCCATGTAATGTATACTAACACAATGTAAACTAACACAATGTAAACTAACATAACTAGCCATATGATAAACCGCTATAAATACACAATAACATGCGGTATGATCCCCGTATGTATGTAATAATAGATATGTAAACTAACACAGGTGATAAGATGAACAGCCCAAAACGTACAATAAAGGTTTGAGTGATGTGATACCCTGATCTGTATAATAGAAATGAAATCTAACACAAACATTTATGTAATAAATAGCTAAAAACATATAACGCCCAGAGTATATGATGTCAAGAACTATATAACAATGTAAACATAATCTAACAAAAACAGTGATAAAAACATATAACACTCAAGTACGAAAAATATATATATATATAATATGTAGAGCATTCTGTTGTTTCAATGTATTGAGTGAACCCCTGCAGTATGTATATTCTATAAGCACCCATTAATCAAATATGTGCGCACAAGCAGTATGGGATATGACGTACTAGAGGCTGGCTGTTTAGTCTCCTGTTTTGGTAGAAATGGGAATATTCTTCGTTTTTATTAATTTTTCAGCTGTGATCTTCCATCCTTAGTTTAATTTAAAGGGATACTGTCACCTAAACATTGTTCATGCTGTGAATGTACAGAATAATAATTAAAAAAAAGATTTATACATTTCATGCAAATATATACATTAGGGGAAATGTGTTTCCAATGTGTCTCCAGTATATGACATCACCTGTGACTTCAAATGCAAATGAACTAATTCCAGTGGGAAATGTAGAATTTGCATACGAGGCCACAAGATGATGTCATAAGCACTAGACAGCACAGACACAGGTTAAACATATGGTTTTCTCTTAAAATGGTGCATTTCCGAGTGCAATGTATAGATCAATGATTATTTCTCTACAGTCACAGTATACACAGTGTTTTACTGAGGCAGTCAGTTTAAATATTTGAAATTAAATGGAGGAGACGGAGAAGGATTTGGCAGGTAGTCTTTTAAATTCATGCACGCTTACCAAAACCCATGGTGTAATATGATATAACATTGACATAATATGGTACCATGCAGAGAGCTATGTTAAGTCTCTCAGTAATGTAATGATACATAATGACATGGGAAATGATGGACTAGCACACAGCACAACGAAGCTATATCACTCACGTGTGTATAATAACATGCAGAGAACTGAACGCCGCCAGTAAAGTGGATTTATTTTATTATCGCTGGAAAAAAAAAATCTATCACTCTTTTATTCGCCAATTATTCCCACAGTCGGCTGTTGCAGCAAAGTTACAGATACGGAGGTAGCAGGATCCGATCCAAATGATAGAATGCTATGGGCGATATTTTATATATCGCACATTCATATAATAACTTGCCTACTTAGGAACATTCTACGCAGCTTGGCGCAGGGTAAGCTAGGCCGTACCATATTATACGGCTACATGTCGATTAGAGACCCGATAGATCGCAAGATTTTTGAGCAGAAAAACTGGAATCCTACCGTATTTTGCCAGAAATAATAGGTCTTTCTTCCAAGGGAAAAAAAGGTTTATGTAAAATATATTAAAAAAAAAAAGGTTTTTGTTTTTTTACAGTGAGGGCAGAAAAGATGTGAAATCCACTGCATCTTCTTCTGATGGATTCAGTTAGTACCACAGTAGCCGAGTTGGGAAATATTCTACAATTCAGTTTAAAGGGACTGTCTGGTGCCCAAATGCATCTTCCAAATATTAATGCATATTAATGGGCTTTCAAAGTACTTTAAGATGCATGTTTTACATTTTGCATGGCTTAAAGTATAAAATACTTACAGTTGGATGAAAATGTGAAATTACAGCAGTTTGCAAGAAGCCAGGACTGCCCACACTAGCTGAGGAAAAGTAATTTCCCTTTTTTTTTTTAATGGAAGCATTTTCCCAATTTGGCTCCTTTGGCCTTAAGTTTGAAATTCCCCTCTTTCATGAATAAAGTTTTGATAAAACATTGGCAGATACCAGTGAAGTCGGGTGATGGCATTGATATCTGTGGCATGCTATTCTCTTGGTATATCTGTGTCACTGGATTGGCATTAGTAATCATTACACACATAGGTTTTAACCCCCCCCCCCCCCAATGACATTTTATATTACTGGTATCTGTTTATGTTCAGTATGTGGATGACTCACAGAGTCCTTGGATGTTCCATTGAGCCTGACTAATCCGTGTGTTTGTAGAGTATCCTTGTGATCACTGTTATTCTCCATATTTCATGGCTTTCTAACAATATAACTTGTGCTTTTGTATCGGTGTGGGACAGTTGTTTTTTTAAAAAAAATATATACTTTTCACTATAGGGTAATAAGATTAACTCTTTAACTCCTGACATTTATTAAAGGTGCAGTGTCCGGGGTAGCAGAGATATTAATCTATACATTGTCTATCTAGTTGTTCTATACCCCAGAACTACTCCTTCCTCTGTCAGTTTGTTACCTGTCATTGTCTCCAGGCAGTAGGTACCTGTTGGAACCAAAATACAAATGTCTCTGTATTTTACACAGGATCAATGTTTTGTTGGTTGTTTAGTTGTGTCTTTGTATTTTACACGGTAGAAGTGTTTTGTTGGTTGTTTAGTTGTGTCTTTCTATTTTACACAGTATCAGTGTTTTGTTGGTTGTTTAGTTGTGTCTTTGTATTTTACACGGTAGAAGTGTTTTGTTGGTTATTTAGTTGTGTCTTTGTATTTTACACAGTAGAAGTGTTTTGTTGGTTGTTTAGTTGTGTCTCTGTATTTTACACAGTAGAAGTGTTTTGTTGGTTGTTTAGTTGTGTCTCTGTATTTTACACAGTAGCAGTGTTTTGTTGGTTGTTTAGTTGTGTCTCTGTATTTTACACAGTAGAAGTGTTTTGTTGGTTGTTTAGTTGTGTCTCTGTATTTTACACAGTAGCAGTGTTTTGTTGGTTGTTTAGTTGTGTCTTTGTATTTTACACGGTAGAAGTGTTTTGTTGGTTGTTTAGTTGTGTCTTTGTATTTTACACAGTATCAGTGTTTTGTTGGTTGTTTAGTTGTGTCTTTGTATTTTACACGGTAGAAGTGTTTTGTTGGTTATTTAGTTGTGTCTTTGTATTTTTGCACAGTAGAAGTGTTTTGTTGGTTGTTTAGTTGTGTCTTTGTATTTTACACAGTATCAGTGTTTTGTTGGTTGTTTAGTTGTGTCTTTGTATTGTACACAGTAGCAGTGTTTTGTTGGTTGTTTAGTTGTGTCTCTGTATTTTACACAGTAGAAGTGTTTTGTTGGTTGTTTAGTTGTGTCTCTGTATTTTACACAGTAGCAGTGTTTTGTTGGTTGTTTAGTTGTGTCTCTGTATTTTACACAGTAGAAGTGTTTTGTTGGTTGTTTAGTTGTGTCTCTGTATTTTACACAGTATCAGTGTTTTGTTGGTTGTTTAGTTGTGTCTTTGTATTTTACACAGTAGAAGTGTTTTGTTGGTTGTTTAGTTGTGTCTTTGTATTTTACACAGTATCAGTGTTTTGTTGGTTGTTTAGTTGTGTCTTTGTATTTTACACAGTAGAAGTGTTTTGTTGGTTGTTTAGTTGTGTCTCTGTATTTTACACAGTATCAGTGTTTTGTTGGTTGTTTAGTTGTGTCTCTGTATTTTACACAGTAGAAGTGTTTTGTTGGTTGTTTAGTTGTGTCTCTGTATTTTACACAGTAGCAGTGTTTTGTTGGTTGTTTAGTTGTGTCTCTGTATTTTACACAGTAGTAGTGTTTTGTTGGTTGTTTAGTTGTGTCTCTGTATTTTACACAGTAGCAGTGTTTTGTTGGTTGTTTAGTTGTGTCTCTGTATTTTACACAGTAGCAGTGTTTTGTTGGTTGTTTAGTTGTGTCTCTGTATTTTACACAGTAGCAGTGTTTTGTTGGTTATTTAGTTGTGTCTCTGTATTTTACACAATAGCAGTGTTTGTTGGTTGTTTAGTTGTGTCTCTGTATTTTACACAGTAGCAGTGTTTTGTTGGTTGTTTAGTTGTGTCTCTGTATTTTACACAGTAGCAGTGTTTTGTTGGTTGTTTAGTTGTGTCTCTGTATTTTACACAGTAGCAGTGTTTTGTTGGTTGTCTAGTTGTGTCTCTGTATTTTACACAGTAGAAGTGTTTTGTTGGTTGTTTAGTTGTGTCTTTGTATTTTAAACAGTAGCAGTGTTTTGTTGGTTGTTTAGTTGTGTCTCTGTATTTTACACAGTAGCAGTGTTTTGTTGGTTGTTTAGTTGTGTCTCTGTATTTTACACAGTAGAAGTGTTTTGTTGGTTGTTTAGTTGTGTCTCTGTATTTTACACAGTAGCAGTGTTTTGTTGGTTGTTTAGTTGTGTCTCTGTATTTTACACAGTAGAAGTGTTTTGTTGGTTGTTTAGTTGTGTCTTTGTATTTTACACAGTAGCAGTGTTTTGTTGGTTGTTTAGTTGTGTCTCTGTATTTTACACAGTAGCAGTGTTTTGTTGGTTGTCTAGTTGTGTCTTTGTATTTTACACAGTAGAAGTGTTTTGTTGGTTGTTTAGTTGTGTCTCTGTATTTTACACAGTATCAGTGTTTTGTTGGTTATTTAGTTGTGTCTCTGTATTTTACACAGTAGAAGTGTTTTGTTGGTTATTTAGTTGTGTCTCTGTATTTTACACAGTAGCAGTGTTTTGTTGGTTGTTTAGTTGTGTCTCTGTATTTTACACAGTAGCAGTGTTTTGTTGGTTGTCTAGTTGTGTCTCTGTATTTTACACAGTAGAAGTGTTTTGTTGGTTGTTTAGTTGTGTCTTTGTATTTTACACAGTAGCAGTGTTTTGTTGGTTGTTTAGTTGTGTCTCTGTATTTTACACAGTAGCAGTGTTTTGTTGGTTGTCTAGTTGTGTCTTTGTATTTTACACAGTAGAAGTGTTTTGTTGGTTGTTTAGTTGTGTCTCTGTATTTTACACAGTAGCAGTGTTTTGTTGGTTGTTTAGTTGTGTCTCTGTATTTTACACAGTATCAGTGTTTTGTTGGTTATTTAGTTGTGTCTCTGTATTTTACACAGTAGAAGTGTTTTGTTGGTTGTTTAGTTGTGTCTCTGTATTTTACACAGTAGAAGTGTTTTGTTGGTTATTTAGTTGTGTCTCTGTATTTTACACAGTAGCAGTGTTTTGTTGGTTGTTTAGTTGTGTCTCTGTATTTTACACAGTATCAGTGTTTTGTTGGTTGTTTAGTTGTGTCTTTGTATTTTACACAGTATCAGTGTTTTGTTGGTTGTTTAGTTGTGTCTCTGTATTTTACACAGTAGCAGTGTTTTGTTGGTTGTTTAGTTGTGTCTCTGTATTTTACACGGTAGAAGTGTTTTGTTGGATGTTTAGTTGTGTCTCTGTATTTTACACAGTATCAGTGTTTTGTTGGATGTTTAGTTGTGTCTCTGTATTTTACACAGTAGAAGTGTTTTGTTGGTTGTTTAGTTGTGTCTCTGTATTTTACACAGTAGCAGTGTTTTGTTGGTTGTTTAGTTGTGTCTTTGTATTTTACACAGTAGAAGTGTTTTGTTGGTTGTTTAGTTGTGTCTTTGTATTGTACACAGTAGCAGTGTTTTGTTGGTTGTTTAGTTGTGTCTTTGTATTGTACACAGTAGCAGTGTTTTGTTGGTTGTTTAGTTGTGTCTTTGTATTGTACACAGTAGCAGTGTTTTGTTGGTTGTTTAGTTGTGTCTTTGTATTTTACACAGTAGAAGTGTTTTGTTGGTTGTTTAGTTGTGTCTCTGTATTTTACACAGTAGCAGTGTTTTGTTGGTTGTTTAGTTGTGTCTTTGTATTTTACACAGTAGAAGTGTTTTGTTGGTTGTTTAGTTGTGTCTTTGTATTGTACACAGTAGCAGTGTTTTGTTGGTTGTTTAGTTGTGTCTTTGTATTGTACACAGTAGCAGTGTTTTGTTGGTTGTTTAGTTGTGTCTTTGTATTTTACACAGTAGAAGTGTTTTGTTGGTTGTTTAGTTGTGTCTCTGTATTTTACACAGTAGAAGTGTTTTGTTGGTGGTTTAGTTGTGTCTCTGTATTTTACACAGTAGCAGTGTTTTGTTGGTGGTTTAGTTGTGTCTTTGTATTGTACACAGTAGCAGTGTTTTGTTGGTTGTTTAGTTGTGTCTTTGTATTGTACACAGTAGCAGTGTTTTGTTGGTTGTTTAGTTGTGTCTTTGTATTGTACACAGTAGCAGTGTTTTGTTGGTTGTTTAGTTGTGTCTTTGTATTTTACACAGTAGAAGTGTTTTGTTGGTTGTTTAGTTGTGTCTCTGTATTTTACACAGTAGAAGTGTTTTGTTGGTGGTTTAGTTGTGTCTCTGTATTTTACACAGTAGCAGTGTTTTGTTGGTGGTTTAGTTGTGTCTTTGTATTGTACACAGTAGCAGTGTTTTGTTGGTTGTTTAGTTGTGTCTTTGTATTTTACACAGTAGAAGTGTTTTGTTGGTTGTTTAGTTGTGTCTCTGTATTTTACACAGTAGAAGTGTTTTGTTGGTTGTTTAGTTGTATCTCTGTGGAACTGAAACATTGTATCCTACTGTTCCTCTTTGCTGAGGTGTATCTTCATATGGGAGTATTTTACGCTGTAAATATCTTGTTTAATTGCTCCTCTGTTGACCTTAATGTTACATGTGGACCTGTTTCTAGCAACGTAACAGTCTGTTGACTGTTACTGTAACAGGCCCCTCCGTACATTGCCTCCCTTGTTAACTGATACTTCCCTGCACAACTTCTGAGCTCCTCAAATGGAGTAAGGCTCTTCTCCAACCTCATCACCCCTTCCCATTCGCACCTCCAAGATTTTGCCTAAGCTGCCCCCTCTCTCTGGAACTCCCTCCTGCAGACCATCCAACTCTCTCCTTCCTTCTCAAACTTTAGAAAGTCCGTCAAAACTCATCTCTTTAAACAATCTTACCACCCATCTCACTACAATACATGTTAAGTTACCTCTAGCTATTCCCACCTAGCTCTCGCTGTCCTCAGTCACTGTTAGTATCAGGTATCTTACAACTAATCCAGCAAGAACTCACACAATTAATCTTTGGCCAAACTCACCTACTGCCAACCTTATACAAAACTGTTGTTACAACTACCTTCCCTCTGTCCTCTTCACTCCCTTATGTGTTTCATGTACCCCATTCCCTGTAGATTGTAAGCTCTGTGAGCAGGGCTCTCTACCTCACGCACCAGTCTATTCTAGTTTGTCTAACTTAGTATGTTGTTCCCTTCTATGCTCTGTATCTAGCGCTACGTAAATAGTTTGCTCTATATAAATAAATGTTTATGAAATATCTGTCTGGGCCTGTATGTTACATTTTAACATTATCCTGTTAGTTATTGAGTTGTATCTGTCTGGGTCTGCATGTTACATTGTAACAGTTTCCTGTTGGTGATTCAGTTGTATCTGCCTGGTCCTCTTTGTTACATTGGAACAGTATCATGATGGTGATCGAGTTGTATCTGTCTGGGCCTGTATGTTACATTGTAACAGTTTCCTGTTGGTGATCAAGTTGTATCTATCTGGGCCCTGTATGTTACATTGTAACAGTTTCCTGTTGGTGATCGAGTTGTATCTGTCTGGGACTGAATGTTACATTGTAACAGTTTCCTGTTGGTGATTGAGTTGTATCTGCCTATGCCTGTATGTTACATTGTAACAGTTTCCTGTTGGTGATCGAGTTGTATCTGTCTGGGACTGAATGTTACATTGTAACAGTTTCCTGTTGGTGATTGAGTTGAATCGGCCTGTGCCTGCATGTTACATTGTAACAGTTTCCTGTTGGTGATTGAGTTGTATCTGCCTGTGCCTGCATGTTACATTGTAACAGTTTCCTGTTGGTGATTGAGTTGTATCTGCCTGTGCCTGCATGTTACATTGTAACAGTTTCCTGTTAGTGATTGAGTTGTATCTGCCTGGGCCTGCATGTTACATTGTAACAGTTTCCTGTTGGTGATCGAGTTGTATCTACCTGGGCCTGTATGTTACATTGTAACAGTTTCCTGTTGGTGATCGAGTTGTATCTACCTGGGCCTGCATGTTACATTGTAACAGTTTCCTGTTGGTGATCGAGTTGTATCTACCTGGGCCTGCATGTTACATTGTAACAGTTTCCTGTTGGTGATTGAGTTGAATCGGCCTGTGCCTGCATGTTACATTGTAACAGTTTCCTGTTGGTGATTGAGTTGAATCGGCCTGTGCCTGCATGTTACATTGTAACAGTTTCCTGTTGGTGATTGAGTTGTATCTACCTGGGCCTGCATGTTACATTGTAACAGTTTCCTGTTGGTGATCGAGTTGTATCTACCTGGGCCTGTATGTTACATTGTAACAGTTTCCTGTTGGTGATTGAGTTGTATCTACCTGGGCCTGTATGTTACATTGTAACAGTTTCCTGTTGGTGATTGAGTTGTATCTACCTGGGCCTGCATGTTACATTGTAACAGTTTCCAGTTGGTGATCGAGTTGTATCTACCTGGGCCTGTATGTTACATTGTAACAGTTTCCTGTTGGTGATCGAGTTGTATCTACCTGGGCCTGCATGTTACATTGTAACAGTTTCCTGTTGGTGATCGAGTTGTATCTACCTGGGCCTGCATGTTACATTGTAACAGTTTCCTGTTGGTGATTGAGTTGAATCGGCCTGTGCCTGCATGTTACATTGTAACAGTTTCCTGTTGGTGATTGAGTTGAATCGGCCTGTGCCTGCATGTTACATTGTAACAGTTTCCTGTTGGTGATTGAGTTGTATCTACCTGGGCCTGTATGTTACATTGTAACAGTTTCCTGTTGGTGATCGAGTTGTATCTACCTGGGCCTGCATGTTACATTGTAACAGTTTCCTGTTGGTGATCGAGTTGTATCTACCTGGGCCTGCATGTTACATTGTAACAGTTTCCTGTTGGTGATCGAGTTGTATCTACCTGGGCCTGTATGTTACATTGTAACAGTTTCCTGTTGGTGATTGAGTTGTATCTACCTGGGCCTGTATGTTACATTGTAACAGTTTCCTGTTGGTGATTGAGTTGTATCTACCTGGGCCTGCATGTTACATTGTAACAGTTTCCAGTTGGTGATCGAGTTGTATCTACCTGGGCCTGTATGTTACATTGTAACAGTTTCCAGTTGGTGATCGAGTTGTATCTACCTGGGCCTGTATGTTACATTGTAACAGTTTCCTGTTGGTGATCGAGTTGTATCTACCTGGGCCTGCATGTTACATTGTAACAGTTTCCTGTTGGTGATCGAGTTGTATCTACCTGGGCCTGCATGTTACATTGTAACAGTTTCCTGTTGGTGATTGAGTTGAATCGGCCTGTGCCTGCATGTTACATTGTAACAGTTTCCTGTTGGTGATTGAGTTGAATCGGCCTGTGCCTGCATGTTACATTGTAACAGTTTCCTGTTGGTGATTGAGTTGTATCTACCTGGGCCTGTATGTTACATTGTAACAGTTTCCTGTTGGTGATCGAGTTGTATCTACCTGGGCCTGCATGTTACATTGTAACAGTTTCCTGTTGGTGATCGAGTTGTATCTACCTGGGCCTGTATGTTACATTGTAACAGTTTCCTGTTGGTGATCGAGTTGTATCTACCTGGGCCTGTATGTTACATTGTAACAGTTTCCTGTTGGTGATTGAGTTGTATCTGCCTGTGCCTGCATGTTACATTGTAACAGTTTCCTGTTGGTGATTGAGTTGTATCTACCTGGGCCTGTATGTTACATTGTAACAGTTTCCTGTTGGTGATTGAGTTGTATCTACCTGGGCCTGCATGTTACATTGTAACAGTTTCCTGTTGGTGATTGAGTTGTATCAGTCTGAGCCTGTTTGTTACATTGTATCTTTCTCTTTAAATGGCTGGATGTCACCTGTATTTCACCTTGTTGCAGTTTAGTAGTACTGACAATGGCCTGTGTATTACATTACATGTGTATTTCCTGCTACACAAAGAATGGGTGGAATAAAGTGCAAAATGCGGGCGAGAGAGACTGCATTGTATTGTACTAGACAGGAGGTGAGGACGTCAAGAGAAAGACATTGTTATATAGCACAGAGTCCATGGACAGTGCAATGTGGATATTGAATCCTTCCCTCTGTTCCTCCAGCACAGAGCGGCTTATCATGGTGTCACAGCGCTCTCTGCTGGTCAGTGGTGGCAGTGCTTCAACTTAATGAGCTGCACTATGCCATATATACTATATTTTACATATCTTTTATACTTAGTTGATATGCTTCTTTGTGCGTCTTGATAGCTTTGCAGGTTATAACTCCATCTGGGAAGATGTGTACCTTGGTATGCTTCCACTATATGGTTATCTGTACATCTGTGTGTCATCATATTTCATAGGGAATCTCTTAATAGTAAAACCAAAACCTTCTTATAGACAATGCATAGAATAATAATACAATGCACATTAATCGCAGTGCAATCTAGATCTCTGTTTGTTGCATGCATTTGATCATAATTAAAAGATAGTGTGTCTGGCACCCCTGTGTATGTGCATGGGCATGCCTGTGGGTTACGTGTGATATGTATATGGCTAGCGGTGTCACGCCGTGTGTGGGTCATTCATTTATTAATTTTTTTAAACATTATGTGCGTGTAGGAAGGGTCAGTTCATCCCGTGATTGGCCAGTTCTGTCTCCGTGGCAACTGCCAGGATGCAGGCATTGGGTTTGCCTGTAATACCTTAAAATAAAAAGGGGGGAACGATGGGGACATTGCATCCCGTCACGCGGCCATCCAATCTGAGGCTCACCCCCCTGACCCGGTCAGAGCAGCTAGCCGAGCCGGAGCTGTGCTTTGTACAAGCATCCAACAATTACAGGGCTAATAGAATCTATCCCAGTGTAAGTAATGTGCTGCACAGATAACCAGGATGCAGCCCATGATATGCAATTCACAATAAATGATAATATAATCCAGGTAATATAGTAACAGCCAGATCATGTCATGTACATTACAGCGACCACAGACCTCACTATAGCACGTGACGAGGAAACATATCTCCAAATTAGTGGCCAACACAAGCATGTAAATTGCAGCCCGGCAGCATGTAGAATGTATATACACACACACACAATCCAATTCATGTAAAGTGCAGCCCGCAGTATGTAGGATGTATATACACACACACAATCCAATTCATGTAAAGTGCAGCCCGGCAGTATGTAGGATGTATATACACACACACACAATCCAATTCATGTAAAGTGCAGCCTGGCAGTATGTAGGATGTATATACACACACACACAATCCAATTCATGTAAAGTGCAGCCCGGCAGTATGTAGGATGTATATACACACACACACACAATCCAATTCATGTAAAGTGCAGCCCGGCAGTATGTGGGATGTATATACACACACACACAATCCAATTCATGTAAAGTGCAGCCCGGCAGTATGTAGGATGTATACACACACACACACACAATCCAATTCATGTAAAGTGCAGCCCGCAGTATGTAGGATGTATATACACACACACACAATCCAATTCATGTAAAGTGCAGCCCGGCAGTATGTAGGATGTATATACACACACACACACACACACACAATCCAATTCATGTAAAGTGCAGCCTGGCAGTATGTAGGATGTATATACACACACACACAATCCAATTCATGTAAAGTGCAGCCCGGCGGTATGTAGGATGTATATACACACACACACAATCCAATTCATGTAAAGTGCAGCCCGGCAGTATGTAGGATGTATATACACACACACACAATCCAATTCATGTAAAGTGCAGCCCGGCAGTATGTAGGATGTATATACACACACACAATCCAATTCATGTAAAGTGCAGCCCGGCAGTATGTAGGATGTATATACACACACACACAATCCAATTCATGTAAAGTGCAGCCCGGCAGTATGTAGGATGTATATACACACACACACAATCCAATTCATGTAAAGTGCAGCCTGGCAGTATGTAGGATGTATATACACACACACAATCCAATTCATGTAAAGTGCAGCCTGGCAGTATGTAGGATGTATATACACACACACAATCCAATTCATGTAAAGTGCAGCCCGGCAGTATGTAGGATGTATATACACACACACACACACACAATCCAATTCATGTAAAGTGCAGCCCGGCAGTATGTAGGATGTATATACACACACACACAATCCAATTCATGTAAAGTGCAGCCTGGCAGTATGGAGGATGTATATACACACACACACAATCCAATTCATGTAAAGTGCAGCCCGGCAGTATGTAGGATGTATATACACACACACACAATCCAATTCATGTAAAGTGCAGCCCGGCAGTATGTAGGATGTATATACACACACACACACACAATCCAATTCATGTAAAGTGCAGCCCGGCAGTATGTAGGATGTATATACACACACACAATCCAATTCATGTAAAGTGCAGCCCGGCAGTATGTAGGATGTATATACACACAGACACAATCCAATTCATGTAAAGTGCAGCCTGGCAGTATGTAGGATGTATATACACACAGACACAATCTAATTCATGTAAAGTGCAGCCCGGCAGTATGTAGGATGTATATACACACACACACAATCCAATTCATGTAATGTGCAGCCCGGCAGTATGTAGAATGTATATATACACACACACAATCCAATTCATGTAAAGTGCAGCCTGGCAGTATGTAGGATGTATATATACACACACACACACAATCCAATTCATGTAAAGTGCAGCCCGGCAGTATGTAGGATGTATATACACACACACACTCACACACACACACACACAATCCAATTCATGTAAAGTGCAGCCCGGCAGTATGTAGGATGTATATACACACACACACTCACACACACACACACACAATCCAATTCATGTAAAGTGCAGCCCGGCAGTATGTAGGATGTATATATTCACACACACACAATCCAATTCATGTAAAGTGCAGCCCGGCAGTATGTAGGATGTATATACACACAGACACAATCCAATTCATGTAAAGTGCAGCCTGGCAGTATGTAGGATGTATATATTCACACACACACAATCCAATTCATGTAAAGTGCAGCCCGGCAGTATGTAGGATGTATATACACACAGACACAATCCAATTCATGTAAAGTGCAGCCTGGCAGTATGTAGGATGTATATACACACACACACACACACACACACACACACACACACAATCCAATTCATGTAAAGTGCAGCCCGGCAGTATGTAGGATGTATATACACACACACACACACACACACACACACACACAATCCAATTCATGTAAAGTGCAGCCTGGCAGTATGTAGGATGTATATATTCACACACACACAATCCAATTCATGTAAAGTGCAGCCCGGCAGTATGTAGGATGTATATACACACAGACACAATCCAATTCATGTAAAGTGCAGCCTGGCAGTATGTAGGATGTATATATTCACACACACACAATCCAATTCATGTAAAGTGCAGCCCGGCAGTATGTAGGATGTATATACACACAGACACAATCCAATTCATGTAAAGTGCAGCCCGGCAGTATGTAGGATGTATACACACACACAATCTAATTCATGTAAAGTGCAGCCTGGCAGTATGTAGGATGTATATACACACAGACACACAATCCAATTCATGTAAAGTGCAGCCCAGCAGTATGTAGGATGTATATACACACACACACAATCCAATTCATGTAAAGTGCAGCCCGGCAGTATGTAGGATGTATATACACACACAGACACAATCTAATTCATGTAAAGTGCAGCCCGGCAGTATGTAGGATGTATATACACACACACACACACACACACACACACACACACACACAATCCAATTCATGTAAAGTGCAGCCTGGCAGTATGTAGGATGTATATACACACACACACACACACACACAATCCAATTCATGTAAAGTGCAGCCCGGCAGTATGTAGGATGTATATACACACACACACACACACACACACAATCCAATTCATGTAAAGTGCAGCCTGGCAGTATGTAGGATGTATATATTCACACACACACAATCCAATTCATGTAAAGTGCAGCCCGGCAGTATGTAGGATGTATATACACACAGACACAATCCAATTCATGTAAAGTGCAGCCTGGCAGTATGTAGGATGTATATATTCACACACACACAATCCAATTCATGTAAAGTGCAGCCCGGCAGTATGTAGGATGTATATACACACAGACACAATCCAATTCATGTAAAGTGCAGCCCGGCAGTATGTAGGATGTATATACACACACACACACAATCCAATTCATGTAAAGTGCAGCCCGGCAGTATGTAGGATGTATATACACACACACACACACACACACACACACACACACACACACACACACACAATCCAATTCATGTAAAGTGCAGCCTGGCAGTATGTAGGATGTATATACACACAGACACACAATCCAATTCATGTAAAGTGCAGCCCAGCAGTATGTAGGATGTATATACACACACACACAATCCAATTCATGTAAAGTGCAGCCCGGCAGTATGTAGGATGTATATACACACACACACACACACACACACACACACAATCCAATTCATGTAAAGTGTAGCCTGGCAGTATGTAGGATGTATATATTCACACACACACAATCCAATTCATGTAAAGTGCAGCCCGGCAGTATGTAGGATGTATATACACACAGACACAATCCAATTCATGTAAAGTGCAGCCCGGCAGTATGTAGGATGTATATACACACGCACACACAATCCAATTCATGTAAAGTGCAGCCCGGCAGTATGTAGGATGTATATACACACACACACACACACACACACACACACACACAATCCAATTCATGTAAAGTGCAGCCTGGCAGTATGTAGGATGTATATACACACAGACACAATCCAATTCATGTAAAGTGCAGCCCGGCAGTATGTAGGATGTATATACACACACACACACAATCCAATTCATGTAAAGTGCAGCCCGGCAGTATGTAGGATGTATATACACACACACACACACACACACACACACACAATCCAATTCATGTAAAGTGCAGCCTGGCAGTATGTAGGATGTATATACACACAGACACAATCCAATTCATGTAAAGTGCAGCCCGGCAGCATGTAGGATGTATATACACACAGACACAATCCAATTCATGTAAAGTGCAGCCCGGCAGTATGTAGGATGTATATACACACACACACACACACACAATCCAATTCATGTAAAGTGCAGCCCGGTAGTATGTAGGATGTATATACACACAGACACAATCCAATTCATGTAAAGTGCAGCCCGGCAGTATGTAGGATGTATATACACAGACACAATCTAATTCATGTAAAGTGCAGCCCGGCAGTATGTAGGATGTATATACACACAGACACAATCCAATTCATGTAAAGTGCAGCCCGGCAGTATGTAGGATGTATATACACACACACACAATCCAATTCATGTAAAGTGCAGCCCGGCAGTATGTAGGATGTATATACACACACACACAATCCAATTCATGTAATGTGCAGCCCGGCAGTATGTAGAATGTATATATACACACACACAATCCAATTCATGTAAAGTGCAGCCCGGCAGTATGTAGGATGTATATACACACACACACAATCCAATTCATGTAAATTGCAGCCCGGCAGTATGTAGGATGTATATACACACAGACACAATCCAATTCATGTAATGTGCAGCCCGGCAGTATGTAGGATGTATATACACACAGACACACACAATCCAATTCATGTAAAGTGCAGCCTGGCAGTATGTAGGATGTATATACACACAGACACACACACAATCCAATTCATGTAAAGTGCAGCCCGGCAGTATGTAGGATGTATATACACACACACACAATCCAATTCATGTAAAGTGCAGCCTGGCAGTATGTAGGATGTATATACACACACACACACACACACACACACACAATCCAATTCATGTAATGTGCAGCCCGGCAGTATGTAGGATGTATATACACACACACACAATCCAATTCATGTAATGTGCAGCCCGGCAGTATGTAGAATGTATATATACACACACACACAATCCAATTCATGTAAAGTGCAGCCCGGCAGTATGTAGGATGTATATACACACACACACAATCCAATTCATGTAAAGTGCAGCCTGGCAGTATGTAGGATGTATATACACACACACACACACAATCCAATTCATGTAATGTGCAGCCCGGCAGTATGTAGGATGTATATACACACAGACACACAATCCAATTCATGTACAGTGCAGCCCGGCAGTATGTAGGATGTATATACACACACACACAATCCAATTCATGTAAAGTGCAGCCTGGCAGTATGTAGGCTGTATATACACACAGACAAAATCCAATTCATGTAAAGTGCAGCCTGGCAGTATGTAGGATGTATATACACACAGACACACAATCCAATTCATGTAAAGTGCAGCCCGGCAGTATGTAGGATGTATATACACACACACACACAATCCAATTCATGTAAAGTGCAGCCCGGCAGTATGTAGGATGTATATACACACAGACACAATCCAATTCATGTAAAGTGCAGCCTGGCAGTATGTAGGATGTATACACACACACAATCCAATTCATGTAATGTGCAGCCCGGCAGTATGTAGGATGTATATACACACAGACACAATCTAATTCATGTAAAGTGCAGCCCGGCAGTATGTAGGATGTATATACACACACACACAATCCAATTCATGTAAAGTGCAGCCTGGCAGTATGTAGGATGTATATACACAGACACAATCCAATTCATGTACAGTGCAGCCCGGCAGTATGTAGGATGTATATACACACACACACACACACAATCCAATTCATGTAAAGTGCAGCCCAGCAGTATGTAGGATGTATATACACACAGACACAATCCAATTCATGTACAGTGCAGCCCGGCAGTATGTAGGATGTATATACACACACACACAATCTAATTCATGTAAAGTGCAGCCCGGCAGTATGTAGGATGTATATACACACAGACACACAATCCAATTCATGTAAAGTGCAGCCCGGCAGTATGTAGGATGTATATACACACACACACAATCCAATTCATGTAAAGTGCAGCCCAGCAGTATGTAGGATGTATATACACACACACAGACACAATCCAATTCATGTAAGGTGCAGCCCGGCAGTATGTAGGATGTATATACACAGACACAATCTAATTCATGTAATGTGCAGCCCGGCAGTATGTAGGATGTATATACACAGACACAATCCAATTCATGTAAAGTGCACCCCGGCAGTATGTAGGATGTATATACACACAGACACAATCCAATTCATGTAAAGTGCAGCCCGGCAGTATGTAGGATGTATATACACACACACACACAATCCAATTCATGTAAAGTGCAGCCCGGCAGTATGTAGGATGTATATACACAGACACAATCTAATTCATGTAATGTGCAGCCCGGCAGTATGTAGGATGTATATACACAGACACAATCCAATTCATGTAAAGTGCACCCCGGCAGTATGTAGGATGTATATACACACAGACACAATCCAATTCATGTAAAGTTCAGCCCGGCAGTATGTAGGATGTATATACACACACACACACACAATCCAATTCATGTAAAGTGCAGCCTGGCAGTATGTAGGATGTATATACACACAGACACAATCTAATTCATGTAAAGTACAGCCCGGCAGTATGTAGGATGTATATACACACAGACACACAATCCAATTCATGTAAAGTGCAGCCCGGCAGTATGTAGGATGTATATACACACACACACACACACACAATCCAATTCATGTAAAGTGCAGCCTGGCAGTATGTAGGATGTATATATTCACACACACACAATCCAATTCATGTAAAGTGCAGCCTGGCAGTATGTAGGATGTATATACACACACACAATCCAATTCATGTAAAGTGCAGCCCGGCAGTATGTAGGATGTATATACACACAGACACAATCTAATTCATGTAAAGTACAGCCCGGCAGTATGTAGGATGTATATACACACAGACACACAATCCAATTCATGTAAAGTGCAGCCCGGCAGTATGTAGGATGTATATACACACACACACACAATCCAATTCATGTAAAGTGCAGCCTGGCAGTATGTAGGATGTATATATTCACACACACACAATCCAATTCATGTAAAGTGCAGCCCGGCAGTATGGAGGATGTATATACACACACACACACAATCCAATTCATGTAAAGTGCAGCCCGGCAGTATGTAGGATGTATATACACACACACACAATCCAATTCATGTAAAGTGCAGCCTGGCAGTATGTAGGATGTATATACACACACAGACACAATCCAATTCATGTAAAGTGCAGCCCGGCAGTATGTAGGATGTATATACATACTGCCGGGAGATTAATAAAGTGTGTTCTAGTTGGATTAGTTGGAAGTAAATGCCGTGCTGCATGTGATTTATTATTTTTAGAATTTAGGCAATCAATTAGGGTTGCCAGCTCGGCCACATATATCTTTTGCAGGCTGCTCTGCTGGATGTAGACGTCATATGTGACCAGAAGGAAATCCATTAACTAATCAAGTAGTGGATCCCACAGAACCACGTAGATTAGTTAATTGAGCTGCTTCTGGCCACATATAACTTCTACAAACTGCAAAGCAGCCTGCAAACCTTATATGTCGCCGGTAACAAAAATGGCCGAGCTGGCAACTGTACAATCCATATTAAAATCTCCATAAAGCAGCAGTGAACTCTTTTTTGTTTGTTTTGAGCTGGTGTTTTACTAAGGAGTTATGTCAGAGAGGGAATTCACTGGTAGCTAGGTGGGTGGTAGATTCCATTGATGCAGTTCATTTGCATTAAGCCACAAGATGATATGATACGTGAGTCCCATATTTCTCTCAATCTATGCCTTCACTGCTAATCTTTTGTACAGATTCATTTTTATTTGCAACAGTCACTGTGCAAGCGATGTTTAGGTGACAGTGTCCCTTTAAGAGGTTAAAGGGATACAATGAAGCAGCCAATCAGAAAGAGGTGGTGAATATGGCGTTCTAAGCACAAGAGACAGGTGAAATGTATCGTTCTAATTAGTGAACCATTTCAAATGATACTATAACAGACAGTTACGCTCTAGTGATTAGGGTATACGTTGTTTTTTTTTTTGCTCAGGTGGTGGCTGTGTTTATTGCCATTTAATTCAGCTGTAGCTGGAAGTGTGTTTATTAGTTACTCAGACCACCTGCTCCCAGACATCTCACACTCACTACCAGACATAGCCATTAAATACAAAATTCATGTTACTTAAAGGGACGGTATCACCGGAATATATTTTTTTTTTACCTGCCATGTTGAGAAGAATTTTTTGGGAACATGATCTATACATTGTATTAGCAAAATTGCAAACAATTGCCTAAATTAGGAGAAAAATGTGTTTTAAATGTGTCTGTGGCAGTCTCCTGCTTATGACATCACCTGTGGCCTGATATGCAAATGACACAATTCCCATTCAAAAGCAATTCATTTGCAAATCAGACCACAGGCACAGTTACCGACATCGGCCATGTTTCCAGGAGACACATATTTGTTCCACATGCTGCAGAAAGAGCATGCAAAGTGCAGCCCGGCAGTATGTAGGATGGATATCCGCACAGACACAATCCAATTAATTAATCTCATAGAGATCTCATAGGACCTACCATGATTAATTAATTGGACATGTTGTTCAGAATCTGTAGAAAAGTTTGAGTTGAAGGGACAATGGGGGTTATTCGCTAAAAGGTGAGTTGCAGGAGAGTTGCCATGAGTTGAGGTGAGATGACCATATCATGTCACCAATGTAGTTATACATTGTGCAGGGACAAACCTAGTGAGTTGGCTTAGCGGGGGAAGCTCACCAGGTTTGTCCCTGCACAATGTATAGATAAATTGGTGAGATGAAATGGTAGATTTCACTGTAGAGATAATTTTACAAAAAATGTTTTATTCTGTACATTCACAGAATGAGCAATTTTAATGTTAACAAAGACCCTTTAAAAAAAGCCAGTGATTAGTAATTAGCTAGGGTGATGAATAGAGCCCATTATCTTCTAATACTGCCTTTTAATATACATATTCCATAATAATTACTACCTCATCTTGGGAGCACACATGGATTTAAAAGACATCTGTACGCACAAATGAAATTGTGTTTAATTTAAAGATGGCATCAAGTGTAGGCGTTTTAAATTGAAATACTATAATGAAAGAATACAAATAAAGCACCTTATTGAGCCCTCTTTGTTTGTTCAGCTCCATCAGGAGGCAGACATGTTGTTTAGAATCTTAGCTCAGATGGGTCAAATGAAGGAAGATCTGACCATTCTGACAAAAGATGTCTGTCCTGTGATAGTGCTTTGGAAGTTCAATAGGCTCAATATGGTACTTTATTTGTATTCTTTGATTAAAGCATTTATATTTAAAATGCTTATACTTGATGCAATATTTCAATTAAACAGAACTTTATTTGTGTTGACAGTTGTCCTGTAAGATGTAAATACAGCACTGAAATTCTACATTGTTTCCAAGATGTACCTTTTCCCATCCCTAACAGGTGGTACCCGGAAAGTGATTTGGGCTTTTAAGCTCATCTCTTGACTTCTTTCTCTGCCTTCGTTCCTGCCATATCTCTTGTCTTGGACAATCAGCATCTCTTGTGCTACATCAATAGTGTCCAGGCATCAGTATTCATGCAGGAAAGAAATGTGATATGCAGACTTAAGGCTTCTAGTAAGGCACTTTGAGAAAAATGCTGGTTTTCTGTGCCACAGAGCATCCGAATGCATCTAATGGAATAGTAAATAACTTCTTATATGGGTGCTAAAATTCACCCCAGCATCACAAACACACACACAGCAGAGAGATAGACTAAATAACCAATATTACAGCAGCTTCACAGACAGTACAGCAGACACAGAATACAGCTACACATGTGATACATGTCTGGTCTCCTTATACATCACTCTGTATTGTGCTGGATTCATCCTCTGCTTTTTATCATAGGGTAACTATATAGGGGAAGTTAAACCTTTCACCTCACCGAGAAGCTTGCTATCTATTCTTTAAAAAAAATAAAATAAAATAAATACCGGCCATGCTATTGTCTCTGTAGATTTAATATTGGTCACAAGCCATTTTTTTTTTTACTAGCTGGGTGACAACTCTACTCACAGAATTCAAGGAACCTAAATTAGGAGGAAAATTATTTTGGAGAGGATCTGCAAAGAGGGTTGGGACAAAATCCCTCCTGAGATGTGTGCAAACCTGGTGGCCCACTTCAAGAATTGTCTGACCTCTGTGATTGCCAACCAAGGGTTTTGCCACCAGGGACTTGGTCATGTGTGACCAGGGACCAAGTCGAAGAGGTGATATACTTATTTCACTCATTGGCATGCATATCAATTGATTACTTTTTTGACATGTGGTTTTCTGGATTTTTTTTCGTTTTTTTTGTTGTTATTTTGTCTCTCGCTGTTAAAATACACCGACCATTAAAATTATAACCTGATCATTTGTTTGTCAAGGGACAAACGTTCAAAATCTGCAGGGGATCAAATACTTGCCCCCCCCCTCGCTGTAGACACTCAGTGTACCTTGATGAAGGTTGAGGGGCACACAGGTAACATGAAAGGGAGGCAGAGAGCTCAATGTTTACAGTAAATATCTGCTTTGCGTTTCATGATTCTATCGCCGGAAACTCTTATGAAATCTTGTATTTTTTGTTTCCGATGTTTAAATGTTTGGCTCGTGCAGTGACTGCAAGGTGCAATGCATCTCTCCATCAATAGGGGGGGGTTAAAAGTCCGTGCTGTACTGATTGGATGGGTCACAATCCTGGCCAGTCTTTGGATATATTTTAATACATTGGTATACACTGAAGCTCTGCACTTGCAACGTTTCTATCTCCTAAATGCGTCTCTGGTAATAGATCGCAATATTCCCTCCGCAATTTGGGCAGTGCCGGTGTAAAAAAAAAAAAAAAAAAAAAAAGTGCTCACCAAATCCTGCCCCCGAGGAACTTCCAACAATTGCCATAGGACCCTGATATGGACACAGAAGGTCCATGACAGATCCACCTCATGCTCAGGTGAGAAGATCCTTTGTTTTGGGACTACCCTAAGGACCTGTGACAGTAGCACCTGCCTCGAAGAGGTGAAGAACCAAAAGACTGACCTTTTGCCATCATTGGACTAACCCCAGCCAAGCTGTACCCGTCAGGTTTCTGTGCTGGCGTGTGACCACCTGGAGGTCCATATTTGATCCCAGGCATTAGTATAAGTGCAACATCGCAGATGGCTACAGTTTAGCTAACAGTTGAGTTTACAGACAATCGAAACAGAAAGTGACATAGACAATATAGATTGTGCTGATAGGCACTCGTAACACATGTAATGCAGGGCGCGTGGCTCACTCCTTCCTGCACACTGTGCCTCCGCTTCTGTTCTCTATCTTTATGATTCATATCACTCAAGGCTTCCTTCTACAGAAAGACACAGGTGGCTGCCATCTCCGGCATGCAGAGGACATCTAGTTACCCTTACCTGTAGCTGGATAAAGGCTCAGTAATGTTGTCTAGTTAGAAGGTCTGAAGTTCTGCAAGTGGGATCTTCTGGAACCCCATGACCCGTCCTCTTGCAGGAGATTGTCAGTCAAACTGATTTAATCATTGACATTTTGTCCTTGAGTTAGATGGGGGGGATTATTTTATTATCCCTTGAGTTAGAGGAATGGGTGTCACTCACAGGTAAAGCTGGGGCACATTGATGAAAGAGGCATCTAGTAGACCAGTGATGGCACCGAGCTGTTCTACCTGGTCCAAAGGTGGCATGACTGTCATCCAACTGATATTTGAACTCCCTCATGGAAAAGCTCAAAGGGTTTGGGTTAAAAGATTACCCCAGCCTGGTCACAGGCTTGTATTAAGATAACACAAGCAGGAACATAAATCTAAGTGTCCAATACTGAGATCTTCTTGGTGTAAACATATATCAGATAACAAACAGCGATGTAACTGGGCATATCCTGTGCATGGATCCAACTGTTCTCAACTCTTTTAATCCGAGCTTCAACCTGATCTTTCAAAGAATTAAAATATAATGGTATCTACGTCATTTTGACAGAAACACGGTATTAGGGTCGATGCAGGAATTTCGGCTTAAATTATTTTTCTTAAAAATTATTTTTCGGGTTCTTTTTAACCATAGAACACAATAAACCAGCCAATGGCTGTGACTCCATCTTTACAACTCAGGGATGTAAATACATTTGGACAATAAAACGAGACCAAAAAGGAGGTACGTGAACAACGAAAGGACACACAAAAAAAGCCGCACCTTACGCGTTTCGCGTATTACAACGCTTAATCAATATGCGAAACGCGTAAGGTGCGGGTTTTTTTGTTTGTCCTTTCGTTGTTCACGTACCTCCTTTTTGGTCTCGTTTTATTGTTCAATAAAGCACTTTATTATATATCGCTTACTGGAGTGGAGTGCACATCATCTTTTCGTCTATTTTCCTATTTATCATACGCCTGGTCAGCGGGATGGAGCACCCACGTGGAGAGCATAGGTGAGCAGAGCCGATCAGCATCTTCCATTTTTTGATAATAAGGAATGAAGGGATGATGGTAACTGATCCCCTATTTACTGGTACCCGCTATGGGAACCAGTAAATAGCGGCTCTGCTCACAGTCCAAGGCCCCTGTGAGAGTCTCCAAAGGGTGCTTAGCTAGCGGGGGGAAAATAGATTGCAGTTGGAGATAGGGCCCTCCCAGAAATAAAAGACTGTAATCAGCAAAACCTGTTCAGTCTTTTCTAAAGCCCTGCAGTTTAATGAGGGATTCAGAGATGTCCAAAGAACATTGCTACGATCAGAAAAAGTACATTTATAAAGATGAAATGTGGTTTTCCTACACAGACCTTCTGTCAAAGAAAATCGGCATCCTCCTTGAGCATGTCCCAAGCGTAGAAGACGTCATTTATCGACCTTCAGACATTAACGAGCCATGGAGATAAATTAGGATTTAGCATTATTACAGTGCTTAACTTTTTTTTTAAAATTGGTAGTATGGTAATACTCTGCTGAGGGGCTCGGTCATTAAAGCTCAAGGAAGGGGTGTGGGTAACCCAGGATGATCATTGCATGACAGTTAAGGGGAACAAGGGTACCAACGTCATTTCTCAGGTGCTGGGATTGCCTAACGAGTGGCAAATACAGAAATCAAGGCTTGGATTTATGTTCCAGGCCACTGGAGCCACGAAGTCTCTGTGGGCTTCTCTGAACCCAAGTGAACCTTTCCAAAACTGCGGACGTGAGCCATCGAGTGGTTCATTGACTGTGGGAAACAGTCCCCAACACTCTCCAAATTGCCGAGGGGGAAATGTACCTTGGATTTCGTGCATGGCATGGTGCATGGTGGGGTCAGACCTGGGAAGAGAGGGGATGGGTGGATTAGCAGAGCAACCCATTACATTATTATTTATTAACATGCCGCCAACAATGTATGAAGAGGTGGGCACAGAGCTTAAAGAAGGTGGTAGTAAGATGCTGAGATTTGTGGTGGGATGTTACCTACTCTTGTCCTTTGTGTAAGGCCATTTTATGTAATGGGGATACTGTGATTTTTGCAGGGAATGAGTCTCTTTTAGAGGATAAGGATTCTGGTACATGGTATCTGTGGTGGAGGATTTGTGTGGTGTACTCAGAGTAACTGGTGACTGAGCAAGGTGTGGTGGGCTATCTCCCCATGCTGTGACAGACTGATATCATCTATCTCTCTATGTTCCCTGCTGACTCATTTCTAAAGCACCTGAGAGCCAGGATATTTCCATTAGAGGACAACTGATAAGATTGTATCAAGTGTAGTTTATAAAGAAATTATTTAATGACAGAATACAAATTAAGCTCCTTTTTGAGCCATCTTTACTCCATATCGTTCTCTCAGGGGGCAGACATGTTGGTTAGAATCTTTACTCCATATCGTTCTCTCAGGGGGCAGACATGTTGGTTAGAATCTTTACTCCATATAGTTCTCTCAGGGGGCAGACATGTTGGTTAGAATCTTTACTCCATATCGTTCTCTCAGGGGGCAGACATGTTGGTTAGAATCTTTACTCCATATTGTTCTCTCAGAGGGCAGACATGTTGGTTAGAATCTTTACTCCATATAGCTCTCTCAGGGGGCAGACATGTTGGTTAGAATCTTTACTCCATATAGCTCTCTCAGGGGGGCAGACATGTTGGTTAGAATCTTTACTCCATATAGCTCTCTCAGGGGGCAGACATGTTGGTTAGAATCTTTACTCCATATCTTTCTCTCAGGGGGCAGACATGTTGGTTAGAATCTTTACTCCATATAGTTCTCTCAGGGAGCAGGCATGTTGGTTAGAATCTTTACTCCATATTGTTCTCTCAGAGGGCAGACATGTTGGTTAGAATCTTTGCTCCATATAGGTCTCTCAGGGGGCAGACATGTTGGTTAGAATCTTTACTCCATATCACTCTCTCAGGGGGCAGACCTGTTGGTTAGAATCTTTACTCCATATAGTTCTCTCAGGGGGCAGACATGTTGGTTAGAATCTTTACTCCATATAGTTCTCTCAGGGGGCAGACATGTTGGTTAGAATCTTTACTCCATATAGTTCTCTCAGGGGGCAGCCATGTTGGTTAGAATCTTTACTCCTTATCGTTCTCTCAGGGGGCAGACATGTTGGTTAGAATCTTTACTCCATATAGTTCTCTCAGGGGGCAGACATGTTGGTTAGAATCTTTACTCCATATAGTTCTCTCAGGGGGCAGACATGTTGGTTAGAATCTTTACTCCATATCGTTCTCTCAGGAGGCAGACATGTTGGTTAGAATCTTTACTCCATATAGTTCTCTCAGGGGGCAGACATGTTGGTTAGAATCTTTACTCCATATCGTTCTCTCAGGGGGCAGACATGTTGGTTAGAATCTTTACTCCATATCGTTCTCTCAGGAGGCAGACATGTTGGTTAGAATCTTTACTCCATATAGTTCTCTCAGGGGGCAGACATGTTGGTTAGAATCTTTACTCCATATCGTTCTCTCAGGGGGCAGACATGTTGGTTAGAATCTTTACTCCATATCGTTCTCTCAGGGGGCAGACATGTTTAGAATCTTGGGTCAGATCTTCACTCACCTTGGTTCAGATGAACAAAGATCTGACCAAAGATTCTAAACAAAATGTCTGCCTCCTTGTAGAGCTATATGGAGCAAAGATGACTCAATAAGGTACTTTATTTGTATTATTTCTATATAAAATGCCTACACTTGATGCCATATTTCAATTAAACCCAAATTCATTTATTGCTACAGTTGTCCTTTAAGATCCAAATCAAAGAACCCAAAATGTTAAGGTGCCATTAATAATGTTCTGTAACTTGCTGGGGGGTAGAAATACTGGGACTTGGTAGAAGAAGTCTCTCCAGAGACTTACAATAGTATGCTCACCCTTCTGATAGCTTCATCATGTCGCTGCAAGGGTTAACAGCAGCAGGCTGACAGTGCGGGGTTAACTGTCAGTGTGGGAGGGTTTGTTCCTGCTCGTTCTGTCTATCTTTCCTTACTCTACTGTATGCTCTGTGTCAGTGCTTGAATCATGGTGATCTCTAACCCCTGGGAAACAGGTGAGTAGATTGATTAGTTAATGGGCCATGTCAGCTGGGTAGTGGAATGGGTTTGTGAGTGCGCAGACCTTCGTGTCGGGTCGTTTGGGTGTAGTTGGGATCAGCACGGTGGTGTCTGTGGGGTGTAGGTGTTTTGTACGGAGGAGTAATGTAAATAAAGTCTTGCTTGTAGCTAAGTGTGGGATGGGTAACAGGGGGTAGAGGGTAGAACAATCGGATCGCGTGATGGAATGGCCAGTGGAGAGCTGAGGGAAAAGATCTTATAAGTTTAAATTAGACGACTGCATTAAACATAGACGTTTTAAATGGAAGCAATTTAAGAAACGTGCCCTCTTTGCTCAATGCAGCTTTATGAGGGGGTCAGAGAGTCAGAGAACATCTGACCCATGTCAACAAGATGCTTTCAAGTATTATAGGGCGGACATGTAAGGTATCCTTTAAATTAGAGGTCTGCATTCAATGCCAATTCTGCAGGGGATAAATCAATCTTTACCCCCTAAAGAGCCAATGACTATGCCATGTTGGCATCACAAGCTGATCCTTCAAGACCCCCAATTAAAGAGGATGGCTCCGACTCTACAAAAAAAAAACAAAAGAATTGGCTTCACAAAACAAAATCATGGCATCTTCCCATAGAAAGTAAAACAAATGTCCAGTATTTGTGCCATAACCCCTCCCCCCGCCTCAACGGAGAGCCCACTGACCTGCTCAAGTCAAATGGTATCTCTACCTCTTAATCACAGCATGGAATAGCCTGTTCTACAGATCAGGTTGCCATCCCTCACATTATATTCTCAAGACTTAGGGAATAGTTATGCTGCAGGGGTGTATTAATACCATTGCAAGGGTTAAAAGAAAGTTTAATTGTCCTTTGAAGGAACTCTAGTGAAAGTCCAAGTATGGTCCGATATATGATGGCAGGCAGTCATTGCTCCTTGAAATCATTGCTCCTTGACGGTCATTGCTCCTTGAATTCATTGCTCCTTGACGATCATTGCTCCTTGACGGTCATTGCTCCTTGAAGTCATTGCAGCCGGTCATTGCTCATTAACAGTCACTGCTCGTTGAAGTCATTGCAGCCGGTCATTGCTCCTTGAGGGTCTACTAGCGATCTTCACTACAACTCTGAAATGTACATTTAATGTATGTTTCATCAGCCATAATGTGGTTCTGGTCACTGTAGTTTGGGGACAGTGGTAAGAGTGGGAAGAAGAAGTCCACAGGAGTATAACCTGGAAAGGACAACTCTAAAAGCTTTCTATTTTGCGTAGGGCTTCTAACATTGCCTGGCCAACTCCTAATGTTCTTCATGTATTTGCCCAGCTGTGAGTATCACTGTCGTACTAGCTTCGTAGTGTGAGAGAATTGAGTGGGAGCGTCATAAAACCCACTTGTCTGGCCAGTGTTTCCATGTTTTGAAGGCATCTATTTTTCTAATTGATTCAGTGGACCAGAAAATGGAAATGGGGTTTAGCATTTGAGGGAGTAGTGGTGCGCATTAAAAGTGTACTCAAGGAGTAAGAGTCTGTAGCAATTGTATTATAATTGTATGCCTTTAAAAGTGGCCTGAATAGTGAGCCGTAGCGTAGAGGTGCTATGCATGTTAGTATAGGCTTTAATATCTATTTAGTGCTTGTTGATCCAAGGAGAAATCTGATGAGTATGAGTGGAGAAATGATTAGAGGAAAGTAGCAGTGATTGGAGACTAACATTGGAGAAGTAAAAGTGCAGAAATGATTAGAGGAAAGTGGCAGTGATAGTGCACTAACTTGGGAGCAGCAGAAGTGGAGAAATGATTAGAGGAAAGTAGCAATGATAGGACACGAGTGTGGGAGAAGTATAAGTGGAGAAACGATTGGAGGAAAGTAGCTATGATAGTGCACTAATGTGTACGAGTAGGAATGGAGACATGATTGGAGGAATGGAGCAGTGATAGTGCACTGATTAATGTTAAATAATGTATATTCATTGCAATATGATAATCTGTGTTCTAAATATACTCACAAATTTAAGGTTAGTAACATCCTCCCACTTAACGCTCCAGGATTTGGCTAGAGCAACATTCGAATATCAATTATATTTGCACTGTGCCCACACATATATTGCACAGGAGCCTGTACAGAGCATGCGTGTACAGGTGTTTCCAGCAGGTGCTAGGGTTGCCAGGTCAGCCAGTTTTTTTGCTGGACACGTATAGCTTTTACTTGCTCCCCTGCAGAATGTAGAATGCACTCGTTTACATAGGTGTACCATGTAATTATGGATGCAGTCACTTATAGGTTTAGTATGGAGCAATGTAGGGGAGCTAGGATGGGCGTTAGTGGTTACTACTGCAATAAAGGCAAAAGGGGTAGATTGTGGATAAGGCTAACAGTAATCCACACCCATGGGCAGAGTAAGGGGACTGGATCACCAAAATTTTATTTTTACTGTAAATTTAAAGAGTTAAAAATGATGAAAAATCATCTGTACATTGTGCTAGCAAAAGTTATGACATCACCCGGGCCAGTATATACAAATTACACATTTCCCATTGAAAAGTAGTTCATTTGCATATCAGGCCACAGGTGATGTCATAAGCAGGAGACTCATTTAGACACATTTAGGCATTTGCTGGCAGTTTTGCTAACACAATGTATAGATCATTTTATCCTCTACATTCACAGTAAGAACAATGTTTAGGTGATACTGTCCCTTTAAGGCTCACCCATGGTTACCACAATGAATTGGCAAACTAGGTAAGTACCTAAAAGCAGGTCCTTGGCAAACGTGAGCAAAATCTCTTGAGCTGTTTGTAAGTGGGCACCATGCAACAGTCAGTAGTGGGGGTTTTTAGGGGCCAGGGAAGGGGTACATCTCTAGGCTCTATCTTGCATTAACCAAGCTCTGCAATGCACTCTAATATTATGCACTTGCAGGTCCTTGGCAAACGTGAGCAAAATCTCTTGAGCTGTTTGTAAGTGGGCACCATGCAACAGTCAGTAGTGGGGGTTTTTAGGGGCCAGGGAAGGGGTACATCTCTAGGCTCTATCTTGCATTAACCAAGCTCTGCAATGCACTCTAATATTATGCACTTGCTGGTCCCGGGCTTGTGTTATGTATTCCATAGTTGCCAACATCGGCCATGTTTCCAGGGACACATATTTGTTCCACATGCTGCAGAAAGAGTATGCAAAGTGCAGCCTGGCAGTATGTAGGATGGATATACGCACACACACAATCCAATTAGTTAATCATGGTAGGTTCTATGAGATCTCCACCGTGATTAATTAATTGGATTGTGCCTGTGTGTATATCCATCCTACATAATGCCGGGCTGCACGTTGCATGCTCTTTCTGCAGCATGTGGAACAAATATGTGTCCCTGGAAACATGGCCGATGTTGGCAACTATGATATTCCTGTGTGTTCGCATGGCTGTTTTGTGTGTGTGTCTGTATGTCTGTGTGTGTGTGTGTCTGTATGTCTGTGTGTGTGTGTCTGTATGTCTGTGTGTGTGTGTCTGTATGTCTGTGTGTGTTCGCATGGCTGTTTTGTGTGTGTGTCTGTATGTCTGTGTGTGCGTGTCTGTATGTCTGTGTGTGTGTGTCTGTATGTCTGTGTGTGTGCTTGTGGAGGGTTGTCATGGTGTGTAGCCATCTGTGTCTTTAATTCCATACGTGAGACGCTCTGTGTGTTTGTGTAACAATAAGTATTTTTAGTTAGTGTCGGTAAATACTCTGTTGAGCAGAAAGATGAGAAGCAGAAGTGAGAGTCCCCCCCCCCCCAAAATTAACCCTTTACTTCCCCCACTGTACCCCCCCCATCCCCCCAACAGCCCTGCTCGCTAAATACCCTAACTCCACAGTCAGTTACTAGACTGGGCAGTTTGTTTTCCCCTAGTTCCTGTGAGGACGCAAGCCCCATCACTCTCAGCACACTTCTTATCTTCCTAAAGTCAGCACATCGGTGGTGACCCTCGCTGTCTACCCTAGATTCCCTACATTGCCATATTACCCCTATATATTCCTGCCCCCCCCCCCCAATAAGGTGATACACTTTATCACTGGCTCCTCCCACCAGGTTTCTGCTGTTCTTTCGTTTCTTCACCCTTCAATGGCTGCCCGAATTCCCGTGTGATTTGCGGTAACCCACCTGCTCCCCTCCTCGTGAGAACCTTGTGTCATTACCTAGCTCCCCTCGCTGGTGACAGCCGGGCAGTGAGGGTCCCCCCCCCCTCCAACGTACTCCAGAGACCCTAATAGTCAGGTCAGGTAAATAAGATAATTAGATTTGGGTAGTGTGCGAGATGTGAAAATGTTTTAGTATTGTGATCAAGATTTCCAATTGCCTGTGCCAAATTGCCACACATTCCTGGGTTTGTGGGGGTATAGTACGAATGGATGTGCCAGTCTCTCTCGTAACTTCTATTAATGGCTTCCTTGTCTTCTTTCAGAAATAAGAATGTCTAAACCGGGACTTCTCGGTAAACTGCACGGAGAAGGGGGTGTAACAGGTAATACAGTCCCTCCCCTGCAAGTGTGTGACACCAACAGACTGAGGGAGACTCTCTGTGAGTGTGTGACACCGACAGACTGAGGGAGACTCTCTGTGAGTGTGTGACACCGACAGACTGAGGGAGAGTCTTGTGAGTGTGTGACACCGACAGACTGAGGGAGACTCTCTGTGAGTGTGTGACACCGACAGACTGAGGGAGAGTCTTGTGAGTGTGTGACACCGACAGACTGAGGGAGAGTCTCTGTGAGTGTGTGACACGACAGACAGAGGGAGACTCTCTGTGAGTGTGTGACACCGACAGACTGAGGGAGAGTCTTGTGAGTGTGTGACACCGAGAGACTGAGGGAAAGTCTTGTGAGTGTGTGACACCGACAGACTGAGGGAGAGTCTCTGTGAGTGTGTGACACCAACAGACTGAGGGAGAGTCTCTGTGAGTGTGGGACATTGACTAACTGAGGAAGATCCTCTCTCTGTGAGTGTGTGAAACCGACAGACCGAAGGAGAGTATCTCCGTGATAGTGCGACACCAACTGACTGAGCCAGAGTCTCTCTGTGAGCGTGTGATGCCAGCAGATTGAGGGAGAGTCTCAGTGATTGTGTGACACAGACAGATTGAGGGAGAGTCTCCGTGACTGTGTGACAATGACTGCCTGAGGGAGAGTCTCTCCTGAGTGTGTGACACTGACCGACTGATGAGATCCTCTCTGTGAGTGAGTGTGTGGCACTGACAGACTGATGAGATCCTCTCTGTGAGTGAGTGTGTGGCACTGACAGACTGATGCGATCCTCTCTGTGAGTGAGTGTGTGGCACTGACAGACTTATGAGATCCTCTCTGTGAGTGAGTATGTGGCACTGACAGACTGATGAGATCCTCTCTGTGAGTGAGTGTGTGACACTGACAGACTGAGGGAGATCCTCTCTGTGAGTGAGTGTGTGGCACTGACAGACTGAGGGAGATCCTCTCTGTGAGTGAGTGTGTGGCACTGACAGACTGATGAGATCCTCTCTGTGAGTGAGTGTGTGACACTGACAGACTGAGGGAGATCCTCTCTGTGAGTGAGTGTGTGACACTGACAGACTGAGGGAGATCCTCTCTGTGAGTGAGTGTGTGGCACTGACAGACTGATGAGATCCTCTCTGTGAGTGAGTGTGTGGCACTGACAGACTGAGGGAGATCCTCTCTGTGAGTGAGTGTGTGACACTGACAGACTGAGGGAGATCCTCTCTGTGAGTGAGTGTGTGGCACTGACAGACTGAGGGAGATCCTCTCTGTGAGTGAGTGTGTGGCACTGACAGACTGATGAGATCCTCTCTGTGAGTGAGTGTGTGGCACTGACAGACTGAGGGAGATCCTCTCTGTGAGTGAGTGTGTGGCACTGACAGACTGATGAGATCCTCTCTGTGAGTGAGTGTGTGGCACTGACAGACTGAGGGAGATCCTCTCTGTGAGTGAGTGTGTGACACTGACAGACTGAGGGAGATCCTCTCTATGAGTGAGTGTGTGGCACTGACAGACTGATGAGATCCTCTCTGTGAGTGAGTGTGTGGCACTGACAGACTGAGGTAGATCCTCTCTGTGAGTGAGTGTGTGGCACTGACAGACTGATGAGATCCTCTCTGTGAGTGAGTGTGTGACACTGACAGACTGAGGGAGATCCTCTCTGTGAGTGAGTGTGTGGCACTGACAGACTGAGGGAGATCCTCTCTGTGAGTGAGTGTGTGAAACTGACAGACTGATGAGATCCTCTCTGTGAGTGAGTGTGTGGCACTGACAGACTGATGAGATCCTCTCTGTGAGTGAGTGTGTGACACTGACAGACTGAGGGAGATCCTCTCTGTGAGTGAGTGTGTGGCACTGACAGACTGAGGGAGATCCTCTCTGTGAGTGAGTGTGTGGCACTGACAGACTGATGAGATCCTCTCTGTGAGTGAGTGTGTGGCACTGACAGACTGAGAGAGATCCTCTCTGTGAGTGAGTGTGTGACACGGACAGACTGAGGGAGATCCTCTCTGTGAGTGTGTGGCACTGACAGACTGAGGGAGATCCTCTCTGTGAGTGAGTGTGTGGCACTGACAGACTGATGAGATCCTCTCTGTGAGTGAGTGTGTGGCACTGACAGACTGATGAGATCCTCTCTGTGAGTGAGTGTGTGGCACTGACAGACTGAGGGAGATCCTCTCTGTGAGTGAGTGTGTGACACTGACAGACTGATGAGATCCTCTCTGTGAGTGAGTGTGTGGCACTGACAGACTGAGGGAGATCCTCTCTGTGAGTGAGTGTGTGGCACTGACAGACTGAGTTTGTCCCATGAGTAGTGATGACCCCAATCTGAGGAAACCCCTGAATTTGTGACTGGAATAGATTGAGGAAGCCCCTCTGTAGATTGAGGAAGCCCCTCTGTAGATTGAGGAAGCCCCTCCGTAGATTGAGGAAGCCCCTCCGTAGATTGCTGTGATTCTGCACTGGGCAACCACAATATACAGACTTTATGAAGAGCTCGCTATTCACACGCTCATGAGAGACAGATGCACACTATCAGCTGTATTCATGAATTAGAGAATTACAGGGACCTGCCAAGGGAATGACATACTTCAGGCCAAAGAAGCCGAGTTGTAAAAACCAACTAGCCTTCAAACTCCTCTTCATTTTGCATTCTCCCTGTCAGTCCCCTCTTGCATAAATAAAGCCCTCTGTGTAAGATACCATGAAACATCCTATATTAGAAAGAGGGGGGCGCTCTCTGGTCTGCGTGTCATTATAAATTGGTTGGGGGGGACGCACTGTCTCTTTTATACGGTCTGTTAGATTTATGGGGTCATCGTTTATCTCTTGCGGCTTTATCCCTCGGCAGAGCCCCTCTTAAGAAGTCGCCTGTGTGTAACCCCCCCTATCTCTCTTATATTAGCAGATAATGAACGGAACGGGGCAGATGCTCTACACGAGGTGAGTCGAACGCCCCCAATGTGTTTCCTAATCCCACCAGACGCACACTGTGACTCCCCGTTAAATCCCACTGTCTCTTTCAGGTGCAACAGAATAAAGGATCGCCCTTCTCACTCTCTCCAAAGGTGAGGTCCTAATGGTTCCCACCCCATGATATGACAGAGCGTGCTCAGTAATGTGCATTGTACACGTCATTTCCTACACGTCAGACTCGTCAGTGTCGCTGATGCTCTCGTCTACTTGTCATTTTCTGTGCAGAGAATCTAAATTTGGGGAGGTAATGGGGAAATCCCCTGAGCGGTCTCAGCGCTGCACCCACATCCTGAGTTCTGCGTTTTACTTCCCTATGCCCCCCCCCCCCCGTTCCTCCCCCCCCCCCCCCCACTTCTCTGCTACGGAAAACCTCCTTGCATGTCCCCCTGTTTATTCCCCCCTCTGACTGTGCGTCGGAGTTCCCTAATTGTTATGCTTGTTATGTTCTAAGCAACAACAAAAATTGCCCTTTTAAAATAATATGAGATTATTGTCTTTTGATTCGTGGCTGAATAGTTTTTATCTGCTGATATAGCCGCTCCAGTAACTGCGGCCCTCCAGCTGCTTCTGAAATTATTGGATTTGTAGTTTAGCACCAGCAGGAGGGTAACCCTAGGCATCACTGTATCAGCAATGTTGATATAATTATTAAGCCCATCTCGTCTGCCCATATTTCTACCTTATTGGGTCTTATCTCATGTTCAGGATATGCTGTATACCTATGCCACGCATGTTAAAAACGCTTTCACTGCATTAATATCTATCACTACAGCTGGAAGGCTATTCCATGCATCCACTAGCCTCTCAGTAATGTAATACTTTCATTAGTCCCTGGCCTTATCTTATATCTAGGATAACCTTATACCTATTCCATGCATGCTTAAACTCCTTCACTGTATTAACCTCTACCACTTCTACTGGAAGACTATTCCATACATCCACTACCCTCTCAGTAAAGTAATTCTTTCATTAGTCCCTGGCCTTATCATATATCTAGGATAGCCTTATACCTATCCCGTACATGCTTAAACTCCTTCACTGTATTAACCTCTACCACTTCTACTGGAAGACTATTTCATGCATCCACTACCCTCTCAGTAAAGTTATTTAGTACTTGCTTATTTTTAGAACCTGTCACAATTTAAAATGTCTAGTTGTTTTCCCCTCCAGTTTAAATTATATTCTCATTTTGGATTTTTCTAGGCATTAGTTGCAGAAGAGTAGTAATTTATAGTTGAAGTGTGCACAGGACAAGCGTCTGTTTGTTAAAATAACCTCAGGTCATGGTTGGGTACAAGCCGGCAGAGGATTATGGGGGTGATCCTCATTTGGAAAGTTGTTACGCCTAGTATACTAACAGGAGCCAAAAAGACATACTATTCCTATGTGTTTGAATGGATGGAAATGTCTCAGGGGGGCTTGTATTAAGGGGAAGTCTTTATTATAAATTCGGGATTGTGCCATTAAATTGGATTTTTTTTCCCCTCTGAAAAAAAACAGATTACAGATGAAGAATGTGGGGACCGGTCCCCATCTCTCCCCGGGACCCCAGTTCCACCAATGCCTTCTGCTCCTCCTACCCCCCAGGCTCCTCCGGCTCCTCAACAGCCTCCTTCATCCCTCCCTCAAACACAGCTCCTCCTGGCCGGAAGCCAGCTCGCTGGGGTATGTATTCTGCAAAACTACAAACAAACATTCACATTATAAGCAATGTTTATCTATCTATCTATATATCTATATCTATCTATATATATATATATATATATATATACACCTATATTATATACCTATAGAATTGATACAGTTAGCAATGGGTTCCTGCGGGCATATACCTGGATGTTTTCTATATATAGTCTTTGTGTGTTTTCATGGGCTTTATTATTGTCAAGGGGGAGTTGACAAGGGAATTTCAAGCTCAAGACCAAAGAAGCCGAGTTGGGGAAAAGATTCTCTGAACGGGAGCCTTTTTCCCACTCGGCTACTTTGGGCTTCATTCCCTCTCTCCCGAGTAAAGCCGTGTGTGTTGCATGTAATATGTGTGTTTCTCGAATGTGGCATGTGGGACGCTAAAGGCCATTTCAAGTATTGATCCGGTATGTTTATCCAAATCCCAGGGTAAAACAGGGATACAGTCAATCTAACGGGAAACAAATGAAACTGTAAAAAATGTTTTTTTTTTTTTTTTTAAATCCTTTTTTTTATTTTTTATTAAAGAAAACGATAGAATCCTAGGCTTCCCAGAACCCCCCTTTTTTTTTTCAAACGTACAAACCCTATGGAGGAAGCTCAGTTGTGTATTTTATTTATTTATGTATTTAATACTTTTGTATTTTGTATCTACCTTCCTCTGTAGAAAATGAGTCCTCACCTAATGCTTGCTTGTTTCAAGAAGCACACAATACATTTATTTGTATTTGTGGATATTGTTAATAACTACTTGCTGTGTATATTTAGCATGTGAATAAATGTATCTATTGCTCACTGCTGCTTTGCTTCATTTAAACTGTATCTGTTTCTTTTTTTACCCTGTGTGACCTTTTCCCTTTCATACCATTCTATTCTTATTACTTCTGTGTTTCCATTTTCTCCGGGGCTCCCTAATTATCTCTCGTGCTGCCCTCTCCTATTCCCTACTTCCTTTTCTTATCTCGTTCTCATCCACTTCCTGTGTTCTTTGCGCCACCCATCCCTGCCTGGTCCCTTGTCGCTCTCTCTTTCCCTGGCTGCAGCTCACTGCACTTCTCCCTGCACAGCAGCAGTTGCTTCTCCAGCAAGCTCAGCTCCTCGCCGCGGCTGTGCAACAATCCAACGCCGCTGTCAGCGCCTCCCAGGCTGGGTGTGATGCCCAGACTAACGCTGCCAACCAACAGCAACACACACAACTTGCTCTGTCCCAACCCATCCACCTCACTGCACAGGTGAGCTCTGCTACTTACTGCTGACTGCACACTCGCTGCTTGGCCCTTGCTGCAAACTCCCATTACTGCATCTCACTGGCAGCTCATTGCATTCTGTGAAAAAATTACACACTGGCAGTCTACTGCCAACATTCGGTGAAAAAATGACTCACTGGCAGACCACTGCCAACATTCAGTGAAAAAATACTCACTGGCAGACCTCTGCCAACATTCTGTGAAAAAAATACCCACTGGCAGATTACTGCCAACATTCTGTGAATAAATACTCACTGGCAGACCACTGCCAACATTCTGTGAAAAAATACTCACTGGCAGTCTACTGCCAACATTTGGTGAATAAATACTCACTGGCAGACCACTGCCAACATTCTGTGAAAAAATACTCACTGGCAGTCTACTGCCAACATTCGGTGAAAAAAATACTCACTGGCAGACCACTGCCAGCATTCAGTGAAAAAAATACTCACTGGCAGACCACTGCCAACATTCAGTGAAAAAATACTCACTGGCAGACCACTGCCAACATTCTGTGAAAAAATACTCACTGGCAGTCTACTGCCAACATTCAGTGAAAAAATACTCACTGGCAGACCACTGCCAACATTCAGTGAAAAAATACTCACTGGCAGTCTACTGCCAACATTCAGTGAAAAAAATACTCACTGGCAGACCACTGCCAACATTCAGTGAAAAAATACTCACTGGTAGACCACTGCCAACATTCAGTGAAAAAATACTCACTGGCAGACCACTGCCAACATTCAGTGAAAAAATACTCACTGGCAGACCACTGCCAACATTCTGTGAAAAAATACTCACTGGCAGACCACTGCCAACATTCTGTGAATAAATACTCACTGGCAGATTACTGCCAACATTCTGTGAAAAAAATACTCCTGGGCAGACTACTGCCAACATTCTTTGAATAAATACTCACTGGCAGATTACTGCCAACATTCTGTGAATAAATACTCACCGGCAGACCACTGCCAACATTCCGTGAACAAATACTCACTGGCAGACTATTGCCAACATTCTTTGAATAAATACTCACTGGCAGACTACTGCCAACATTCTGTGAACAAATACTCACTGGCAGACTACTGCCAACATTCTTTGAATAAATACTCACTGGCAGATTACTGCCAACATTCTGTGAACAAATACTCACTGGCAGACTACTGCCAACATTCTGTGAATAAATACTCACTGGCAGACTACTGCCAACATTCTTTGAATAAATACTCACTGGCAGACTACTGCCAACATTCTTTGAATAAATACTCACTGGCAGACTACTGCCAACATTCTGTGAACAAATACTCACTGGCAGACCACTGCCAACATTCTTTGAATAAATACTCACTGGCAGATTACTGCCAACATTCTGTGAACAAATACTCACTGGCAGACTACTGCCAACATTCTTTGAATAAATACTCACTGGCAGATTACTGCCAACATTCTGTGAACAAATACTCACTGGCAGATTACTGCCAACATTCTGTGAATAAATACTCACTGGCAGACTACTGCCAACATTCTTTGAATAAATACTCACTGGCAGATTACTGCCAACATTCTGTGAACAAATACTCACTGGCAGATTACTGCCAACATTCTGTGAATAAATACTCACTGGCAGACTACTGCCAACATTCTTTGAATAAATACTCACTGGCAGATTACTGCCAACATTCTGTGAACAAATACTCACTGGCAGACTACTGCCAACATTCTGTGAATAAATACTCACTGGCAGACTACTGCCAATACTTAGTGATCCAATTGGGGCTGGAACTTGAATCTTCGATTTTCCCAGTGTGTTAGTATCGACCTGACCTTACAAGGTATTATGCCTTGGATCATGCTAGTCAACTCTGTACCTGATCCATTTAACATTTATTTTAACATTCTTACCACAGGATATTCAACAGTTGCTACAACTTCAGCAGTTGGTTTTAGTCCCTGGTCACCACCTCCAGTCTCCAACCCAGTTTCTGTTGCCCCAAGCAGGGCAAGGCCAACAAGGTAATTCACAATCTTCTCACCTGTCCTCTCCTCACGTCCTGTTGACCTGCCACATTCTCACCCACCGCTGCTTCTTCTCTCTCTCTCTCTGTCTCTTCCAGGCTTGATATCTGCACCAAATCTCTTCCAGCTACCTCAACAAAGCCAGGGGAACCTCCTGACGGGCCAAACCAGGTCCGGACTCCCCACTCAGGTTAGTGAGACCTGGACATATTTAAATCGATAGACTTGTTCAATATGAGAATCTGACCCTGGAATACAGACCTCTCCACACCCAACAAGTCCAGGTGATGTGATGTTAAAGTCAAAAAAATCATCCCCCCCCCAATAAATGTACTACAATAACTAACTTTTTCACTTATATCACCCTAAATTTCCTGATCCACCATTGGCCTTCTACCATGCCAACGCACGTCTGCATCTCAAAGACCTGTGCAATGTATCCTGTGAAAAGTCGCAATGATCCTTTGAGAAGCAATCATACCTCCAGCTACACTTGTGAATTTTGATACACACCTTTAAAAAAACACTTTTGCCTCTGCATACGCTTGCCATTTTGCCAACACAATGTAAACATATTTTTGAATAATATATTCTCTAATATCACAGTAAAAACAATGTGGGCTAGTGCATAAACATGGCGGACACGTTGATTGCGGCAAATACTGGCTCAATCAGCGTGTGGGCCAACGTATAAAGCAGTCTCCCGACAAATTTTGAGAGACTGTGTTATCTACGCCGAATGAATGGTGCGTAGGTTTTGGTCGGGAAGACCTCAACCGAACAGTGTTTGGTCCTTCTCTCCTGCTCTTCTGAAAACTTCCGACACTTTGTAGTTTCTTTAAGTTTGGCCTTTATTGCCTTTTTAAGTATCTACCAAAGAACCAGACTGAGGAGCCAGTAATCCAGTGTGGGAATAGCAATGTATGACATAAACAGAACCCACCGTATGTATACGGAGCCAGACTATGATTTAAACTGGTGGACTGTGTGTCTCACTGCAGGCCGTGACTCGTCCCGGGCACCAAGATGCCCCTCTTCTATCACACAACGAGCCAGCATCTCACCCCGAGGAACCCAGTGACTTGGAAGAATTGGAACAGTTTGCGCGAACCTTCAAACAGCGCAGAATTAAACTGGGCTTCACTCAGGTGAGTTACCTTCTTTGCCCTGTATTGTCACGGCTGTCTTGCATTGAGACATCCTGTGAAGGTTCTTCTTCTTCGGACGCACCAATCTTGCAGTGGTGGGAGAGGCATAGGGCCGCATAATGTGACCAAATCTCCATTTTTTTTTTCATCTTTCAAACTTACGTATTTTATGTAAAGTTAGTCACTTTTGGCAGTCACTTACACTGCTGAGTGTAAGTGCCATAACGGGAGAGTTGGCCCGCAGTGGACGGTAGTTACCGAATTGTAACATCGTGTTCTCTTACAGGGGGACGTGGGTCTGGCTATGGGCAAACTGTACGGAAACGATTTCTCACAGACAACCATCTCCCGATTCGAGGCACTTAATCTGAGCTTCAAAAACATGTGCAAACTGAAACCCCTGCTGCAAAAGTGGCTGAGTGACGCAGGTGAGATTCGGAGAGCACTTGGGGGCAGCAAAGGAGGCCATATTGTGTCCCCGGGCATCTATCATTGGTTCCCCTTGTGTCTATTTCTCCAAGCTCATGCATCCTTTGATATTTTTCCCATCCCACAGAGACCATGTCTGTGGATAGCACTCTGCCCAGTCCAAACCCATTAAGCAGCCCAGGAGGGGGATACGACGGGCTCCCTGGACGCAGACGCAAGAAACGCACCAGCATCGAGACCAACGTGCGCTTTGCACTAGAGAAAAGCTTTATCGCGGTGAGCAGGGAGAGTGGAGGAGGGTGTTCTTGTGGGGATGGACAGGAATAAGGGAAGGGTCTGTTGTGAGTCAGTAAGGTGAGAGAGTGTGAGGTATCTGGTGATGTACATCTGGGAGAAGCAGCCTGTGCACATCTCATACTCTTCTTTACTTCATTTATATTTTCTTTCTCTTCGGTTTCCGACTCTCTTTTCTTTTCTTTTTTTTTGTATATTTTCTTCCTTTGTGCCTTCTTCTCCTTCCTTTTTGTTTATTTCTGTAATTTAATTTTTCTCGCCCCCTTTTTCCCCTGCACAGAACCAGAAACCTACCTCTGAGGAGATCCTTGTGATTGCCGAGCAGCTCAACATGGAGAAGGAAGTCATCCGCGTCTGGTTTTGTAACCGCCGGCAAAAGGAGAAACGCATCAACCCGTGCAGCAGTATGCCACTTACCCCCAGCCAGGGCAAGGGGCAGCTGTACGGGGCACACATGGTAATGACCCCCTCTGTATTTCAGTGATTCAGGAAACAGGGCAGCTGCGTCGTGGGCATTTACCCCCCAGGAAGTAAAGACGAGCAACATTCAGATGATTATTTCTCAAGTTACTTTGGCCTTTTAAGTTTGACATTTGCTTTTCAATTTCCTGAAATCCTCTCTCTAATGAGTATAGCCCTACAACCAATCAGTTAATAGAATGCTAGCTCTTGTGTGGGGCACAAGCTAAAACCATTAGACCCCTGCCCTGCAACCCAGCTGTTCCTTGTTTTCCTGTTTATTCCCTTTGTCTCTTTAACCCCCTTCTTCATCACTTCCCTCTCTCCTTGATCTGCTCCAGGTGTCCCCCCCGGTGTCTGCCCCCATGCTCACCTCCCAGGCTTCCAATAACCTCAGCACAACAGGTAACTAGACAATCACATCCTCTGTTTGCACCACTTGGCTTCTTCCCTTATCCCATGTAATGTCTCACAGTGTTATCATGCAGCATCCCACCCAGTGGCCAAACCACTTCCTCTCTCTGATGCTGCAATCACCCTCTTATTGCATATTATCTGCTTTATAGAGAAGAGATTCCTAGTGTCCAGCTTACCCCCCCCATCTATTTTCCCATCCCATGTATATTGAGTAGAATATATTTAACTGGATCCCGCCCTACCTACATTGTTTTTTGTATGTTGTAGATTTAAAAAAAAAAATGTTTTGTATGTTCTTGTTATTGATAACTTTATAAGTTTATGTAGAAAATAGGGGAAATGTATGAAAAAGGCACAAGCAGAAATCTATAATGTCTCTGTACACTAACGTATAACATTATGCCCGGACTTAAGTCGCTGCCGTCGCCCCTTCCAAGCCTCTGTGGCGCTTATAACTGACAAACTGCGCAGCTGTGTGTTATGCGTTAGTGCAATTACAGACGCATAACTTCACAGCAGTTGCATCTTTTGTTAGATAAGATATATCTGACCCTGCTGAGATCTATACATCTCCCCAGGAGGCCATCATTATGATGCTACTGATTACACTATGCATACTCCATAATGATATCTCCTACAAAAAAGAGCAAAAGACAAAGAAATTGTTTTGGGTCGTCGCCTGCTTATGACATCACTGTAGGGCTTCATATGCAAACTGCACGTTTGCCATAGAACATATATATTTGCATATCTGGCCGCAGGTGATGTCATAAGCAGGAGACTCCACAGGTGCTTTTAAACCATATATTTCTCTTATATCGAAAAAAGCCGACAAGCACACTGAGAATACTTAGGTAAATATATGTTTATTAGAAATATAATCGTGTAACGACGGTAAAAAATAGAGATCCGTAGGAGAGATACTGCAGAATATAGTAAAGCACTGAAAAAATGGCAAAAAATAGACAAAAATAGGAAAAAAGCACAGGAAGCATTCCAGTGTACATGTCTGCTTTTTCGATATATTTTGTTTTTCCATATATATGCCCCCCTAGGAGAGAGAGTATAAGCAGTCCATTGTTTTTGCACCTGTACCCATAGTATACTCTTGGCCGGCAGTTCTCAATCCCCAATTGTTGTCATATATTTCTCTTATTTTGCTGCTATTTTTTTTTATCATTCTTTATTCTCTACATACGCAGTATAGGCAATGTTTAGGGTGGCAGAGTCCTTTAAGGTGGTGGGCATTCTTGACCCCAGAGATCAGTGTCTCCCTCCAACTATCGCGTAACTTGCTTTCCTCTCTCTTGTAGTGACTACCTTACCTTCTGCAATGGGCACACTAGCCCACCCTCGTCCCCCCTCCAACACTGCCCCCGCCTCTGCCACACCCCCTCCAAGCAACAGCACAAGCACTAGTCCTCAGAGCAGTACCCATTCCGGACTGAGTTTAACAGGACTTAGCCCCAACACAGGGTAAGTGTTTGACACCATGGGAACACGAATAGGACAAGGATTACCAAACAAAACTAAAAAAAAACAAAAAAACTCTGTCTTTTTTGCGCATGTTCAACCCATTGCAAGCACTGCCAGGTTCAGAACCCTTTAATTTATGCAGGAGAGGAACGGCGGCCCTATCTGATTTCCAATGCTATTCACAGCGCCCAATAGATTGTCCATTAAACTCACCATGGTCCTATGGTTCCAATGTCCCTTACCCCTGCTATTCTGTACCTAACCACCAGGGGGATTGTGCAGTGGATTGTGCAAGGCTATATATATATATATATGCATGTAACATAAACACCAGCATTTTAAGAACCAATCGGGTCATATAAGAGGAAGAAGTTGTTGTCTCCCAGTGGCTTAGACCCGTGGAGATCATATGTTGATGTGTAATAAACATTAGGTACTTTATGGGTTTTGTATTGGAGGCCTGCAGAGTTCTATAGCTGCAGACTTTCATTGTACCTTCCCTTTTCCTACAAGATTGCTCACACAAGCAGTGATGAGCCTCCTCTACTCCCAACTGTCAACATCCACAGAAAAAAGGTAATTGTGAACAGTCTCTGTATTTAATGAAGTTTATCATTCAACCTAACTGGGTATTAGATAAGGGGAACAGGCCTGCACAGGAGAGAGCGTCATACACACGTTATTGCACAGGGTTTTGTACGTAGACCTTCGTTATTAGTGACTCGGTCACTGTAGTAAAAAAAAAAAATTAATAAAAAAAAAAAATTAATCTATATATTGTGTTTGCAGAATTGCAAACGGATGCATAAAATTAGAGAATTATATAGTTTGTATGTGTCTCCCGTTGATGACATCACCTTGTGGCTTGATATGCACCTCTGTGTTAGTTTGCATATCAAGGCAGAATATGATGTCATAAGCAAGGGACACCACAGACCCTTTTTAAACCGTACTTTTGTGTCATTTTGGGCATTTCTGTATAGATCATATTTGTTTATCTTTGTATTGTCTACATTTGCAGTATAACCGCTGTTTAGGTGACAGAGTCCTTTTAAATTCCTAAAAATCCCCCCCCCCCCGTTAGGGCTGCCACCTTTTCTACAGAAAAATACCGGCCTTGCTACTGTCTCCATAGACTTCACATTGGCCAGATGCCAATTTTTTGTTACCGGCCTGCTGGTAAAATACCGGCCAGGTGGCAGCCCTAAGTGGCGTACATGTTCTTGAAGAATAGTAGTAAGACTGCAGTGGGCTCGATCAAATTCACATGAGTACGTTAAAAGTATGGGGGGGAGTGGGGGATCAATAATTAATATAAAACCTTAATGCAAATGTAACCAAAGGCCAAGTTCTTATTTGTGTATAGAGAATATACAGAGTCCACTGATCCTTTAAGGTGGAGCGTAGAGTGCTTTTTTTTTAATGCTATTGTCATATAAAATGTTATTTTCCTTTACCACCATTTATTGATTAAGATATTGATATTTTCCTTTACCTTGCAGACTATATTTTTAAAAAAACATGATATGGTGTTATTTCACCAAACGTTGGGCTTTATACATAAGAGAGAGAATTGCATGGAGTTGACAAGGGAATTTCCAACAGAAGGCCAAAGGAGACGAGTTGGAAAAGTTCTCCCCCTCGTCTCCTTACTTCCCTGCAATCCTCTCTTGAATGAATAAAGCCCTTTTTAGGTACCTGAATAATTGAGAGGTACAGGGACATGTAAGTGCTCATACATGGGACAGGGGGAGATCTTCCAAACCCCCCCAAAAAAAGATAGTGCCCCTCTGAAACGAAACCTTTAGAGTATGTATAGACCTAGGATTGGCAAGGGCACCAAGCCAGTGATATGGGTCTAGGACACTTCTTCGCCGCATCTTCATCGCTGACAGTTGAGCGCGGAAGAACGCTGAACTGTCAGCTCTTACAAATGTAAACGTAAAAAGAAAAAAAAAACCCCAATAAATGATCCCCCCCCGAACCCCAATACTAAAATTAACCCCAATACTAAAATTAAACCCGACCCCTAATACTAACCCCCTAAACCCTAATACTTAACCCTGACCCCTAATACTAACCCTCTAAACCCTAATACTAACCCCCGACCCCTAATACTAACCCCCTAAACCCTAATACTAACCCCGAACCCTAATACTAACCCCCGACCCCTAATACTAACCCCCTAAACCCTAATACTAACCCCGACCCCTAATACTAACCCCCTAAATCCTAATACTAACCCCGAACCCTAATACTAACCCCCGACCCCTAATACTAACCCCCTAAACCCTAATACTAACCCCCGAACCCTAATACTAACCCCCTAAACCCTAATACTAATACTAACCCCTGACCCCTAATACTAAAATGTACCCCCTAAAACCTAATACTAACCCCCGAACCCTAATACTAACCCCCTAAACCCTAATACTAACCCCCGAACCCTAATACTAAAATGTACCCCCTAAACCCTAATACTAACCCCCGAACCCTAATACTAAGCCCCTAAACCCTAATACTAACCCCCGAACCCTAATACTAACCCCCTAAACCCTAATACTAACCTCCGAACCCTAATACTAAACCCTGACCCCTAATACTAACCCCCGAACACTAATACTAAAATTAAACCCTAATACTAATACTAACCCCCGAACCCTAATACTAACCCCCTAAACCCTAATACTAACCCCCGAACCCTAATACTAACCCCCGAACCCTAATACTAACCTCCGAACCCTAATACTAACCTCCGAACCCTAATACTAACCCCTGACCCCTAATACTAAAATTAACCCCCTAAAACCTAATACTAAAATTAACCCATAAACCCTAATTCTAACCACCTAAACCCTAATTCTAACCACCCTAACTAAAATAAACTAAAATAGCTAAAATACTGAAATAAACTGCCAGCGATAAAGTGTCCCATCCCCTAGTGATATAGCTCAGCTGGTGGTGCAGTACCTCGTCAAGCCTCATGGTGGCATGGCCAACTCCGCTCCTTCAGCTTTCAGAGCTCGATAAAATGACTACCATTAAGTTGGGGAATAATAACGCCAGCTAATTCCATAAAACGTCCCAGAAAATCAGCAAATGAAAGTCAGATTATTACTATTATTAAAGATCGCATGTGGGACCCACCCATGAGACCAGTGTGGAAAGAAATACATCATTAGGTTTGGAATGGTCACCTTACCCTTATTTTAAAGAAAGCAAACCAGAACCCCATACAGACATTAGACTTAAGCTCCCATAAATTGTCTGTGGGTGATGGGCGTTGCAGTCCAACAACAGTGTGGGAAGGCCATGAAACTTGCCTGTATTGTTTCTCCTCTGTTAGGAATAGAAAGTGTTTGCATTTTTTATTTTTTTTTACCCTTCTCTGTTAAACCCTGCTCTTGGTTTTGCAGGGGTTCAATGCTCGGGTTGAACCAAGCCCTCATGGCTGGAAACCCACTGGCCACAATACAAGGTTTGTAGGACAGGATGAGTCACATGACCTCCACCTCGAGTCACATGACTACTCATGGCATGCTTCATCATACTCCTGCCATCTTTGTGACTTGAACCTTGTTTGCTGTGCCCCTGTGACTTTCCACCTGTATTCCAGCCCATCCCATATCACTATGTTGGCGGCATGTTAGGTCGGAGAACGGGGTGGGCACTAGTGTAGGCAAAGCGGAAGGTGGGCAAGCTTTACGAGGAGATGCAACCACCCGGCTCACCATCAAAGGGGGGGATTGCAATACATGCAGGGAGTTTGGTCATGAAGATAGAGCAAGCTTGAGAACGAAGGTTAAAGAGGAACTGTCACATGTCTGTTTATTAAAGGCCAACTGTAGCAAAACATAAAGTTGTGTTCAACTGAAAGGTTGCATCATAGGTAGGCATCTTAAATAGAAATGTTTTAATGTAAGAATGCAAATAAGGTACATTATTGAGCCCTCTATGCTCCATATATCTCTATCAGGGGGCGGACATGTTGTTTAGAATGTTGGGTCAGATGGGTCTAATCTTCCTTCATCTGACCCAACATTCTAAACAACATGTCCGCCCCCCTCGTAGAGCAATTTGGAGGAAAGAGGGCTCAATTAAGGGATGTTATTTGCATTCTTTCGTTAAATAATTTCTAACTAAAGCAAATAAAATGAAATCCATCATTCAATGAAACATGTTATTCTTTGCTCATCATTGTCCTTTAAGTGGTGTACGAGTGACAGTAAAAACTTTGGATATTTATATGTTTTGTCAAATATTAAGCAGTAATTGGCGTTTTTTTGTCATAGTTCAATCTCTATTAATTTAGGCAGACTAGTTCTCATCTACCAACACATTCTATGTTTAACCACAATAAGGGTTTATGTGGCGAATTCGACTTGGACGGCTGGGGGTGTCTATTCTTTAAAAAGTGCCTTATGGTAAACTAACAAGTGTACAGCATGAACCATTAATTGAGAGTTATTCAACTTGCCTGTCTTTCTAAGTCTTCTGTCAATGGCAGTTCATGTGCTAGTTTACCATTGGTCACTTTTTAGTGAATATAATCCACGGAGTTTGGGCCATGACGTGTTTCCAATGACTCCCTGGGAAACGCCAGTTGATTCGCATGAAATGTTGTTGCGAATTGTCGGATTTCCAACTAATTTTGCACAGTGTTTTTAATTCCTTTGTCCACCATTCACTGGATAAACCCCAGTATTATTTACCATACATCACAAATACGAACAAACCGTACCATGATGTAGATTAAAAAAAAAAAAAACTATGCCAAGTAATACTTTTATTTGGTGGACTGCAATATCCCAATGGCTGGAATGTGACAGTTCCTCTTCAAAGAGCTGGAAACCATTAGTAAACACTGATTTGGAGTGACAGGCAGCTTTAGGGTGGCGCTATTGGTGTTTTACTCATTAGCTTTGCATGTGGTCGTTTGCTTTTGTACTGATGGGTTGTTTTTGTTTTTTTTTTCCTCTTGCTCACTTCTCTCTCTTTCTCTCCTTTTGTCTCTTTCTTCTCTCCCACCCATCTGTTTCTCCTCTTATATGGCTACCCTTCCACAGCTCTGAGCAGTGGTGGCTCCCTGTCTCTCTCCGGGCTTGATGCCAACGGCAAACTCATCCTGGCCAGCGGCTCCAGCATTTCCAACAATCCCAGCCTGGTGAGCCCTCCGCTCTTCCTGAACCCAGGGGGCCTCCCTCTCATTGGTTCCAGCCTTGGACGCATCCCCTCCGCTGCCGCCACTCCTAGTCTTTCCCCTTCCTCTACCACCTCTTCAACAGAGGCTGCGGTTCCCAACCTCCAGCACAGCCCAGGGGGCTCTCAGCACAGTGGGGACAGTGAGTGAGGAATCCTTACTCCCCCCCCCCCCCCTTCAACACCCACCAGCACCCATGCTGAGCCTTTAGTGAAATTGAGGCTCCTGGATACAGCGGGGGTGGGGAGAGGTGTGAGTGCATTTTTGGGGGGCGCTGCCTCTTTTTTCCCCCTCCCCTCCACAGTGACAAAGAAGAAATATGCGTGATGGGGGAAGGGAACCAAAAAAAAAAAAAGAAGAACCAAAAATAAGAATACTAAACCAAATAAGAACCAAAAACCCAAACCTCGGAAATACTGCAGAGAAACCAAAAATATGCTGCCCCCCCCAAAAGGGGTGCATGATGCTCCCTTCAACCAAAGGAATTCCTAAAAGACTGAAACCCCCCCACCCTGCTTCTTTGTTAGTCATATTGAGCTATGTGCCATTTTTAGTTAACTTTTGCAGGATGAATGGGGTGGGAGGGTAAACACAAAACTGGGGGCAGGGAGGTTCTCCATCCCCATTCTGTCCTCTCCTTGCGTTAGACTCCCTAGTTCTAGTGGAGAAGCATGGCGGATAATAGCAGAAGGGGACGGAGGCTGCAGCGGCAGAAAGAGACCGCTTATGGGGTGGGGTACATGGGTGACATGGACGGGTTGAATTACAGCCCTCTCCAAAACCTGATCACTCCCCACCCACCCAAACCTACACCAAAAACCAAAACAACAGCTTTATCCAAAGCATAACACATCTCTAGAACCTCAGAGTAACTCTGTGTATATGTGTGAAGTCCATAGTGAAACGTACCCACACATAGATTTATCTATAGCCTTTTCTTGCCCATAGATTCTGTTGCTAATTCCACTTGCTGGTTAACAAACCACTAGCATAGAGAATGGAAATTTTTTATATTTTTTTTTTTTCTTCCCCTTCTAGCCGGATATCTTTTTTTTTTTTTTTTCCGTGCCACTTTGCTTTTTCCTTCCCCTCCCTGCTAAACGGCTCTTTTTAATTAATATTTATAGACCGATGGTTTAACTCATGCTGTGCACAATAGTTTTTAGTAGTTCTGTAGTTATTTGTGTAAATTTTCAGCTGCACAACAATTTTTTTAATTTTATTTGATAATTTTTGTATTTATTTATTTATACTGCTGCCAAGATTAACTTTTTTTTTTTTTTTGTTGCTTTTTTATTTATTTTTTTCTCATGGGATAAATTTCCAGGATCACACGTCTCCATGGAGGGACATTAAAATAAAAAAAATACAAAAAAAAAAAAAAAAAAAAAATACAAACCAAACCAAAAATGAAACCAAAATAAACACAAAGGAAAATACCAAAAAAAGAAAATAAACAACAACAAAAGTATTCCTTCGGTGGCGTTGTGCCAAAGTACAGACTCTGAGCGCCAGCTGGGATATGATATATACCAAGAAATAGTATTACCAAAAATCTCATGTTCCCCCTCCTTCGGTGCCCTGATACCCACGGACAATGTGAAGAGGAGCCAAAAAAGGGGTAGGGCATGAAGGAGTGCGTCTTTCTCTGTCTTATATACCTCATCTGAAGAAGCCGACTATATATAAAATGGAAACTCAAGGAGGGAATGTTGAAACCAAAAAATATAAAATTTCGGCGTGGTGCGAGGAGTTCAAACTGTTCTTCGCACCCCCCGCTTACAAAAGCTTTAACGGCTTCTTTGAAAAAGTCTCATTTAATTTTTTCCATTTTCTTTTCTTTTCTTTGTGAGTTTTAAAAAGAAAAAGAAAAAAAAAAAGAACATTTTTTTTTTTTCTCTCTGTGCCAAAGTGTTTTCAAAATAGACAAAAGACTATAAAACTTCAGAGAAAGCGCCAAGAAAATGAGGGGGAATTAACAGTATACCAAAAATTTCTGCACCAGACAGAGGACATATCCTAACGATGGACGAACGAAAGAAGAAAAAAAAAAAAAAAAGGAGAGAAAAAAAAAACCAAAAAACAGAAACTCTTCTTTTTTTTTTTTATTTATTATAATTTTTTTGCTGTTCTTTTTGGGAAATGTGAACTTTGAACTTTCTTAAAGGGATGTGAACCTCATTTTAGCTTTAGCTTTAGACGTGATGGGAAAAAAAAACGTAATCAGGGGTTATAGGAAAAAAAAAAAAAAAAAAAAGATAATACTGTGAAAGGGAACAATTTACCAAATGCTGTCTGAAGTCGATTAACCTGTTATTAACTGCCAGTAAGGCTTGCTTTGAAATGTGTTTCAAGTTGACCTTGCAGAAGAGGAAGTAATCCCTCCCCTTTATTGCTACCCTATTGCTCCAAGGCGTAATAATTCAGCTACTTTTAATAAGGGGAGAAAGTGGTGCTGTGAACAAGATTCAGGCCCCGTTTTCAGTCCGACTCGTTCTCTGATGCCGTGAGTCGTAGTGTTGTTTTGCGGCAGAGTTTGAAGAAGGGGGATGTGAAGAGATGCCGTCACAGTCTGCTGTATAACTCGTTACCTCTCTGCATACATATACATTGTGCACACACGTGTTGAAATAAATAGCGTACAGGGCTGATATTACATGAAATACAGGGCTGGAAATTCCCACTGGTCTTTAATGAGTAAGAAAGGTGTGCATTCGATATCCGTAGCATTGGATGGGCTAATAGCTAGCTCCTAGGCTTATATTCCACCTTTACTGGTAGTGGTAGTGATATACCTTACCATGGATATATGCATCAATGGCTGTAATATATCACTGGCAAGTTAATGATGTCCTATGGAACCTTCACAGACCGTGTCTGATGTCCCTGTACAATATTCCCATCTCTGGTCCAGTGTTGGTGGCAAGGCCTGTGAAGATCCACAGAACATTACTTAGATTGTCCATCTCAAAGTCAAGTCTTTGCCTAGCCTCGCTCATGTTAGTCCTATGAGCTCACCCAGTGTGATAGATTACAGATGCTCACCTTAGCCACTCCAGGCTCTGGTAGACTATATGTCCCAAGATGACAAATCCCATATGCTTGGCTGAACATCATGGGATACGTAGTTTTACAACAAGTAATACGAAAAAGGTAAGAAATCACCGAATTCACATTTTGATGGGGGTTTTTTTTTTTTGTCTTTCTTTCTTTTTACTGGTTATAGCTTTGAATTCTCCAGCCCTGATTGAAATGTCTTTATTTAATGTATATGTTACTTGCTGATGTCAAACTAACTATGTTTCTTAATAATTCTTGCCTCGCTTTTGGGTGCCATTTTGAGGGTTAGGGTCGTGAGGGTTGAAGATATTCCTCTTCGGTTAGCCAGATTGTTTCTAACAGTGATTGTATATTATTATTATTTGTTTGTGTTTGATTATCCTGAACAATTTTAGCTTCTCAACCAAAATTAAAGACCAACCCCCCCCCCCCCCCAACAAATTGGAATTAAATGTCCAATTAGCTGTAACCACTGTTAGTGGCCTAAATATTTTTAGCCGGGTAACTAATACAGGCACTATTAAATAGGACAGAGAGAAATGTTTTACAAACCTCAACCGACCTTTACCACTCCCCCCCCCCCCCCCTAACCCTGGAGACCACATTACCCGTTATGGCCATATCTTGGATATTGCGGGACTACAGTCCAAGTTCGTTGAACTTGATGTAATTCTCCCAACACATAATAGCTTACAGTACCATACTGTCATGCACACATATACATAATATACATAAACTTGTCCAACCACACATCAAACCATGAGATAAAAAAAAAGAAAAAGAAAATCTCTTTCTAAACACACATGTTCTCTAGTAGACCAAAGAAGAAGCAGCTGCCAATGTGGATACGCTGTAAAGCTTACACGTATGACTGTAATGAGAAATGATGAATATGATGTACTAGTCCCTGGGTGGAGACGGAGTAAAACGCGTTGGATCTGTCATAGTCCATATATAAAGTAAGGTTGTTTTGAAATGTCATCCTCTAGTGTAGTTCAGGTATGCAATACAACTTCATTTATGCATTCGTAAAAGGTAGGGTGTCAAACTGCAACCCTCTGGATGTTTTGGGGCTAAATCTCCCATACTCCTCTCTGCCTTTCTCTTGGGTGACAGAGTATTATGAGAGATGTAGACCAACCGTAGGACCACAGTTTGAAGCCACTGGTATTGATGAAACAATATCTGTAGGTCAATTCTGCTTTCTAACCCTATATATACTGGTGATCAGGCAGCCTATATAATACCAAGAGGCCTATGTTCTTCCTATCTCCTAAAAAACTACAAATCCAATGTAGCAGTGTTATTGCCATTACCAAAGGAACAGTCCTGCCTTATTGGATGCCACTTAATTAAGAAGCACCGGAGAAATTATTTTCAATGTAAAATACGAGGAATACAATTTGTTTTAAAGTTAAAAAATAAAATAAAAAAAGAACATCTCCTGTATAATAAACACATGTAAACATATAGATAATAAACGAGGAGGGGTACAAATATAGAATCAAGTTCTCGCTAGGAAACCAAACAAGATAGCAATTACTAATCTGAATTCAGACAATACACAGCCAAAATAAAAATAAAATTAAGTGTCTGGCGGTTAGATTAGCTGTGACATATACAATGCATCGCGTGGAAGGTCAGGGTTATTAAGATTTAATTACGTGAGAAGTGTCAGTTAAGGAAGAATACATAGTTAACATGTCATTGTAAAGGTTATTAAATACAAAGCTTTCAAAGCAGCAAGGAGCAGTATTTGCTCACAAGCCAAGTGCAGCTCATTAAGGAAGGTCACTGTCAAAAGGTGGGATTCTCTCCCCCCCCTCCCCCCCCTAATATTATGATCAATAGAAGTGATGGGGAATAGAGAGGAAAATACATTATATTGCAGAACCATCGCCGTTCCATTACATAGACTGATTTAAGGGGTTTATATTTCTGATAGTTTACCTACTCTTACAACATTTCTGAAGGTAAAATGTACAGTATGCAATAATAGGTAATGAGCACCAAATGAAAAGACACTCGGGGGGGATCCAATGCGAATGTGAATGCAGAGACTAGAAAAATAATCTATACATTGTGTTAGCAGAAATGGAAGAAAGTGCATAGATTAAAAAAAAAAACAGTGTTTTTGATTGATATACCAGTTCTACCTTTCCCATAGTTGCCAACATCGGCCATGTTTCCAGGGACACATATTTGTTCCCCATGCTGCAGAAAGAGCATGCAAAGTGCAGGCCGGCCGTATGTAGGATGGATATACGCACAGACACAATCCAATTAATTAATCATGGTAGGTCCTATGAGATCTCCACCCTGATTAATTAATTGGATTGTGGCTGTGCGTATATCCATCCTACATACTGCCGGGCTGCACTTTGCATGCTCTTTCTGCAGCACGTGGAATAAATATGTGTCCCTGGAAATATGGCAGATGTTGGCATCTATTCTTTCCCATTGAAAGTGGTTTATTATCATATGAAACCATAAACTGGAGCCACCGACACATATAAAAACACATTTTCTCTTAATTTAGGCATTTCCACTAACACAATGTATAGATCATTTGTGATACTCTTTTGTTCTGTAAATTTACAGTATAAACAAGGTCTAGGTGAAAAATGTTTAAACAGGTCACAGTGATAATTAGGATACTGATCCCAGAATGGAAAAAAAAAAAAAAAGATCTGTCTAATATGTATGGATGACCTGAGTACTATCTGACTGTTTAAAATCCTGGTTAAACATCCTTATTTATTAGGTCTGTGTTTGGATCAGAGACAAGATCTGGCATTTCTATAAAAAAAAATGAAAATGAATTTGCACAAAATAAATAATTTGGAATTTACATTTCCAGCCAGACTTAAATATTCCCCGGTAAAATGTTGTACTTGGCATGTACCTAATATATAAGTAGCTGTCTGACCGGCATAGAAGTAGAACAGCTAAAAATATGAGTACCTATCAAGCTATGCATCTGTAATTTGTCTGGTCGTAAGCATAGATCAGTTTGACTGCACTGGAAACTGTACAAAATGTCTTTATTGTTCTAAAACGTCGGCACTGTTTCCTTAACCATAGACCAGCGATGGCTAACCTTGGCATTGCAGGTGATTGAAAACGACATGTTTTCTAATGCTCCGTTGACTATGAATCAGTAGATCTGCAGTACAAGGGTTAGCTGTCGCTGCCATAGGCCTGTGAGTCTACTGTAATGAAATGCGTTGGGTATTGATGTTTGAACAGACTTTACCAGTGTAGGTCATGTCTCAGCATTGCCGGCCTGCTTTGGAACAATAAAGTTTTATGAAACGTTCTGGTAGAATGAAGTCCTCACCCCTGAAGGAGCTTTCTAGCCCCCTTTACACTCCAGATCACCATACAAGTAGACCATAAAAGATATATATATATATATATACTGTGGCAACTGAATGTTTATTGAATTACATTAGTTAACCAAAGCGGTATCTGCTCCTTCCTGTTCTTATGTGTTCAATCTTTTAAACAGCCTCTACAGCCAGGACTTTATTATACTTGTAATTTGTTAAGGCCCTTGGACACTGCTAGTTAACCCCCCATTAAAAAAGGCACTACTCACCAAAATCAGTTTGAATTCTGTATATAAAGCCATATTTGTCTAAACCAATTTTTAATCCCCCCCCCCCTACTTCTCTTAGATACTCTGTCATATTAAATATCAATATAAAAAGGGACTCTGACACCTAAATAGGGTTAGCTCTGTGAATGAGGGGAAGAAAAGGTGATCAGAAATGAAACTGCAAATTAAAACTCTTCTAGTAGAGGCTACATAGTAGACAGCCCCATCACAATGTCAGATTGTATACCAGTGGATAATATACACAGTCAAAACACTGTATCCAAAATAGATATTACATAGGAAAGCATGACTTTACCAATGACAAAAACAAGGCATGCTATAGACCCAGTGCTTCTCGAACCCGTCCTCGCGGACCCCTCGACGGTCCAGGATTTAGCGATTACCCAGTTGTGTGTAAGAAAGAATATGTTTAACATCTGGTGTGGTTCCCTAACACTTAAGGAACCAGACCAGGTGTTATACATATTGTTATTTAAACACAACTGGGTGATCCCTAAATCCTGGACCTGGGACGGGATCACTGGTATAGACTATCTATACATTTACCAACGTCAGCCAGTAAACACACACACACACCAAAGCTTATTAATAACCAGCAAACTGTATGCATACAGTGACAGTCCAGTATCATCCCCCCCCTATATTCAGACATGCCCAGTGTGCAGAAAGGTGAGGAATATAGCTAAAAAAACAACAACAAAGGCTCTGAAAATAACACGCGCTAGATGATGCAGCATTAACTCTAGTACTAGAATATACTAGGTTCCCATACTTCCTGCCAGAGTACAGACCAGGTTAGGCTACATCTGCTACTGTGGGCTACAGTCGTACTGATGCTCAGAAGCAGAGCATGATGGGACTTGATGATACAAGAAAAGATAATTATACAAACTAAAGTGAAGGAAATAAGGAAAAACGCTGAATTTTAAACCAAAAAAAAAAAGCAGACCCCACCAGTTAAAAAAAAGGTGATCAATTCATCATAGTGGGTCACGCCTGTTAAGCATGGCCCACGGCTACGATGGGGTGTGCAAGTGTAACCAAAGGCAATAGATATGAGTGGATTTCCAAATAATACAGCCCTTTCTGTGCTGGAAAGGGTTTCCAACTCACTGCATCGCCACAGCCCACAGATGCAAAAGGGTTAAAAGGTGCTGCCTGTCGATTTTTTATATATAACCAACCCCCTTCCTTCCCCTTAAAAAAAATTAAGAATCAGTTGATTTTCATCTGTTTTGAAAAAACAATGGATGTACATTGCATTATTTTATTTTTTGCCGCCCCCCTCGGGGGATGTTTAAAAAAAAAAACCCACACAAAACAGACATTGTGATTTTTATTTCTCCAGTTTTCATTATTTATTATTTAATTAAAAAAAAAAACGTAAAAAAAAACAAACAAACAACAGCAAAAAAACTGTTTTTGAGACAAGGGCCCTGATCACTGCACCACTGCAATCGCTGCAGCACCTGTTCCACAGTGAATGTTCTAGCCCCTAAAGAAAGCAATGTGTATTGTATATTCTGTGGTATTTGTCGTTGTTCTGTTATGAGTTAGGCCTTTCTGGCCTACATTTGAAAAAGCTATTAAACATATCTTAAATCATGAATGAGAGGTCAGGCGGGTGGCTTGCTTGACTGTGTGGTTCTTTTGTATTCGGTGTAAAGGAATTCATTGTGTTATTGGCTTAAAAACAAACAAACAATGGTTTCGTTGGAAAGGGTTATCGAAAATCGCCACTGAGGTCATAATCGAGGCTTAAGATCGGAGAGAATAGAGCATTGTGGCCTTGCAGGGGGGTGGTGGTGGTACATCCTTTTCCAAGTCTTAACGCCAGAAATAAATTGGGGTGAATTGTTTTCCATTAACATTTATTTATATATTGCCAACAATTTACGTAGCGCTAGATATAATGTAGAGAGGAGGACTACATACTAAGTTAGACCAACAAGAACAGACAGGGTTGTTATACCAAATGTAATTTTTTTTTTAGAAATATGACTTGCCATTTCTCCTTCTTTCATATGATTTTTGAAGGATACATCTGCAAAGTATCGTTCAAAAAATATAACAGAAAGACCTGGGAGAAATAATCTCGTCAAGCCGCTGTGGCAGCGTCAGTAGGATGGCTCAGCGAGCGCTCAGTCCTGGTGTCCGTGTGTCGATCATGTAAGATGGGAGGGAGGAAAGTATACCTGAATGGAAATGTGAATGAAAATGTGAGTGTCTGTGTGAAATGTTAATGTGAACAGTTAAGAACAATGACGGAGGGAGGAGCCAAAGACTGAAACAAGATGTCTGCACTGAAGTAGAAGAGGAAGCACAGCACATACTGAAGAGTCAAGAGTTACAATTTTTGTCCTAGCATATTTGACCAGTAGGATTTTTTACATTTTAATTGAAGGGTTAAATCCCCTTTTAAACAGCAGAAACAAATTCTATTTATCTTGCGTTAATTCACAAAGACATTGTGCCCTTCCTATATAGTGTTATAACCCATGTCTCAAATTTTTTAATAGTCTTAGAGGTTCTCTTTCTAATGGTGAAGTGGTTCTCTGGACATGGAACCATTGCTCAGTGTGCCTACAGAAATTCCAGCTGTACACCACCACTTATACTTGTCACCCCTACCAGATTATGGGCTTTCAACTGCAGATCTCCAGCATCCTCTGACCTGGGTCATTCTCTCTAGCTGGTTCCAGATGTATCCCATCTTTTTGGTGTCAGCCTTGAAGTTGCGCCTCTAAGTGTTTCTTGGACGGCCTCTTCTCTGCTTGCCTTGAGGGTTTCACCTCAGTGCCGGTCTGGTGATGTTGGTTGGCATCTTGTGTAGAGTATGCCTTATCTAGCCCCATCTTTGCTTTTTGATTTCTTACTCAGCTGGGAGTTGGCAAGTTTTCTCCCAAAGGTTGGTGTTGCTGATGGTATCCAGTCAATGGACCTGGAGATTCCTTCAAAGGCAGCTATTGATGAAGGCTTGTACCTTCCTGGTGGTCTTTTTTAGTTCTCCAGGTTTCAAGCTCCACACAGTAAGACTGACTTCACGTTGGAGTTACAAAAGTGGAATCTTTATTGCCGAAAGATCCAGATGTTCTAGACCTGTAAAAATGCCGCTCTGCCTTTGACAATCCTTGCCTTGACGTCTACATCAGCGCAAACTTGCTGGACAATAAAATCCGCCAGGTAGCTGAAGGGCTGCACTTCTTCCTGAAGGGGGTTCCATTCGGCGTGACTGGGTCGTTGCTGATGGAGTTTATCTTCGGGATCTTGGTCCTGTAGGTGTTGAGACCAACCTGTGATGACGTGGCTGCCACTACATTGGCCTTCTCTTGTGTCTGCTGTTTGCTGCGTGAAAGGAATACAAGCCCATCGGCAAAGTCCTGGTCATCAAGCGGAGTCTACACCGTCCACTGGATTCCGTTTCTGCGCTTGCTGGTGGATGTCTTCGTGATACAATTGATGGCAAGGAGAAAGCGACATCCTTGTCCGACTATCGTTCGCAAGTGTAGAACATTCCGTCGCAGGAGTTCTTGATCAGGGTGACCAACTTGCCTGGGATGCCGAAGTATCGAAGAATCTTCCAGAGGGTCTCTCACTGTCAAATGCTATCTCATAGTCGATAAAGTTCATGTATAATGAGGAGTTCCAAAGAACCCTTTGGGGAAAATGACAAGTCTACTGATCCTCCCACTCTGCTCTCAGGATCAGGCTAGATGTATCCCAAATAAAACCTATACTTCCAACATGTGCATACATACATTGCATAACAGGCTGTACATAGCACACATCTGCAGGTTGTTTCCACCAGTTAAACATTGTGCAGGAGAGCAGGTAAACATCACGTGTGTTTCCCCCCTCCCCAAAATGGCTGACCATACAGCTGTATGCTGTGATGCAGACAGTAGGAGGAGATAGGCTACCATACAGCTGTATGCATGGAATCAGACGCAGGAGGATGTAAGATCTATCGATTCAGGTTAATAGCAAGAAAATAGTAGCAATTCAGAAAGTGTGATTGAGAGGGATGGTTCTGCTTAGAATACAAAACAGTGGAAATAGGCCTCTAAAATATTTTTCTTTTCTATGACCTACTTTTTTTGGTCCGAGTGTCATTTCTGCGCTGTATGTGACAGGTACCATCTGTAAGCCCTCTCTCTTGTATTCTTGTATCTCAGTAACACAGATGGGGCATGCCCCTTGGCTTGCTCTGATTACATCATGTACAAAGAAGACAGGTTTAAACATGGCACTCTGACATAACACCTGCTGGATAGCTCCAATAGCCCTGCCTGGATATTCCTATACGCACATGGGAAGGCGGCATGATTCAGATATACGATATCAAGTCACTTTATATAGATATTAAATAAGTACACACACATTGTGCTGGCCACCTTGCTGGCAAATATTTAAAATGTTATTATTTATAGATTTAGATTTGCAGCCTCACTTCGATGCCTGAGCATAGGTGTAAAGACTACCTCTTTGCCAAGGGCATAGAAGAAAAGAGTACAAGGCTGCATACTAAGAATGGTTTGATGCTGACCTCTCCATGTGGGGTGGGCAGAGGCATGCGTCTATTTTGGCAGCCATATTGGTGAGGGTGAAAGACAGCTTCACGTCAGTGCATCTTCTTGAGCCGGTGTAGGCCATGATTGGCACTGCAGATTCTTGGGAATTGCATATCCCATGATCCTCAAACAGCTTCATGACTGACAGAGCATCATGGCATATGTAGTTCCCAAAACTGGATAGTCTCAGTGTAGATTTGGAGGAGCCAATCCTGGATTATTTGACTTCCACCTGGTCCAACCTAGGGTTGCCTTCATTTCTTCAAAAACATATCGGCCATCACTGCCGCCTTCAAAAACCTAACACTGGCTTCAAGCTCTGCCGGTGCTAGGGTTGCCATCTGGCAGGTATTTTACCGTCAGGCCGGTAAAAAATTGGCATCAGGCCAATGCTAAGTCTATGGAAACAGTACTGAGGCCGGTATTTTTATGAAGAAAAAGTGGGAACCCTAGCCGGTGCAGGGTGGGCAAAGTGTTCATACAAGGAGACCAGTGTCCGTGGCAAGATCTGTGAAGGAACCACCATCAAGTTGTCCCCAATAAACGTCCACCGTGGGAAATGCAATGTTGGGCCTAACCCTACTGGGGGTCAACCCATCTTCTACACACACACACGCCTCCCAACAGTCCCACCGAGGTCCGCCTCTGTCCCGCCGAGCTCCGTCTCTGTCCCGCCGAGCTCCGTCTCTGTCCCGCCGAGCTCCGCCTCTGTCACGCTGAGCTCCGCCTCTGTCCCGTCGAGCTCCGCCTCTGTCCCGTCGAGCTCCGACTCTGTCCTGCCGACCTCCCGCTTTTTGCCATGCTGTGGTCCTGATTTCAGAGGTGTGCGCATGTGCAGTAGTATGAAAGATTTATATGTGGCTGGTAGGACGGCCACGCTGCCCTGCGGTATGCAGACACCATGTGACCAGAAGGAAATCAATTGACGAATCACTGCAAAGCAGCCTGCAACTGTTATTTGCTGCTAGTAAAAAAAAAAAAGGCTGATCTTGCGTATCAGTGCAACATCGGCCATGTTTCCAGGGACGCATATTTGTTCCACATGCTGCAGAAAGAGCATGCAAAGTGCAGCCCGGCAGTATGTAGGATGGATATACGCACAGACACAATCCAATTAATTAATCAGGGTGGAGATCTCATAGGACCTACCATGATTAATTAATTGGATTGTGTCTGTGCGTATATCCAACCTACATACTGCCGGGCTGCACTTTGCATGCTCTTTCTGCAGCATGTGGAACACATATGTGTAATATGTGTACCTGGAAACATGGCTGATGTTGTCATGCTCCTCATTAATTAAAAGTACTGATTAAGGCTGCAGAGACTCTTTAACAAGTTTACATTTTTGGGCTAAAAAAGTTTTTTTTCCCACAACTAAAATGGCGCTCACCTATAAAGCTTTATTAACGTCATATCTTTGGTCAGCACCGAGTGGCGCATCCAGAAGAGAGAGTGCTATCACCCTGCTGCAAAGTGTCTCCGGTGCGAGCCGCTTGCAGCACGCGAGCGGCCATTTTGTCGGAGACAACAGCGCTTCAGAACGCTAGGCAGCCGGGCTTCACAAAATGGCTCCGCCTCACGGGCGCACCAACGTCCCGCTGCACTCGGTCTCTTGTGTTTAGAACACCAGGTAACGGTGGTCGGCTTCCGAGCTCCTGATTGGCTGGCCGCTGTCACCGAGTCGTCCAATGAGCGCATGCCTTGTTTGGAGGTGCTGTGAGCCGCGCGGCGGAGCAGACGGTACAGAGGTAAGACTCGCTGCTCCCTACCAGAGAGAATCCCCTCAGCTGATATCCCCCTCACAGCGCTCACCCTCTCACTCGCAGGCCGGGTACGTCACTACTGGGCGACACTGTGCCAATTCACTGTATTTGCCTAGAGGGGCAAGCCCAGTACCCCAGCGTGCCTCAGTCTGATCTATACATTATATAAGGAGAATTTCTAACCTGCATAGTTGAACCAATCTACGTGCTTTCGGGCTGTCTCCTATTTGTGATGTCATGGATGCACAGCGTGATGTCGTAATTGTGCGACTGCCTGAGCATGTCGTTTTCTCTTGCAAGGCTCTGTAAAGTGGCTTTTACCATAATACAGTAATAGCTCTCCATTGGGCTTATAGTCAATAAAAAGTGTCCCAAGAGCCGAGCAAGAAGGGAAGACTGTAAAAAGTATACAGTTTCATTTTAATCAACAAATAAATAATAAAAAACACAGATACATGTAAAGGTTACACCTGCTAGAAGGTTGTAGTAGAACCTTGTGGCAAAAACTTGGAGCCCTGACGCGTTTCGCCAAGAGGCTCTCTCAGGGCTCCAATTTACAATGGTGAAATGCGTCGGGGTACTGTTGCCAACAGGATTCTACTGACTACACCATTCTGCCCAGTGTAACCTTTACAGATATATGTGTATTATTTCTGTTTATTCATATAAAATGATATAGTATACTTTTTCCTGGTGTTTACAGTCTTTCTTTCTTTTCTCAACGCTTATACTACTTGTTATCCATTTGCATCTTCTCTCTTGAGTTCTAGGAATAACTGCTAAAAATACCACTTGGAGCTATTTTTTTTCCCAGCTTTTTCCTTTTTTTTTTTTCTTTTTCTTTTCTTCAGACACGTCTTAATCAGTTTTCACATTGGGCAATAAAGTCACCGAAAAATGCCACAGCCACACCTTCAACCACTCTACCCAAAACAAAACTGTCCCTCTTTGGCCTTTTGGTAATTTTGGGAGTTGTGTAACATAATATATAAACCTATACATCAAAAGATAACATATTTGCATTAGTAGAAGCAATGTGACCATTCTGCCTCTTCAAAAGCTTATGGGCATCGTACTTCATTATCACAGTCTGGTCCTTCTAGACCACTTATGGCAGGATGCAATGTCCTACTATGATATTTTTTTCATAGTTATATAGTAGTTTAGGCTGAAAAAAGACTTGCGTCCATCAAGTTCAGCCTAAAAAAATCCCTTCCGCATTTGTAGACTAAATCTCCTTTCTTCAAGTCTTAGCGGGTGTCCTCTTGTCCTTTGTACTGTTCTGTTAATGAACATGTCTTTAGAAAGCCCTTTGTATGGGCCCTGTACATATTTATATAACATTATCATATGCCCTCTAAGATGCAGTTTCTGAGAGGGTAGTGGATGTATGGAATAGCCTGCCAGCAGAAGTGGTAGAGGTAAACACAGTCAAGGATTTTAAGCATGCGTGGGATAGACACAAGGCTATCCTAGCTATAAGACCGGGAACGGGGGACTAATAAAAGTACTCAAAAAAAAAAAAAAAAAAAAAAAAAAAATTGGGCAGACTAGATGGACCGAATGGTTCTTATCTGCCGACACATTCTATGTTTCTGTAGCGTGTACAGATTTAACTTTTCCAGCTTTTCTTCATAACTAAAACCTTCCATTATCCTTATTAGTTTTGTAGCCCTCCTGTGCACTTTCTCTACTTCCATAATGTCTTTAAAAATAAAAAAATTAGAAAAACGTGCCCAGAACTGAACCACATATTCAAGGTGAGGTCTTGCCATGGACCTATAAAGAGGCAGAATAATATCTTCCTCCCGTGAGTCAATAGCCCTTTTAATACATCCCGATATCTTATTGGCCTTTGCAGCTGCCAGCTGACACTGTGCACTACTGCTAGGTCTATTGTCTACAACTACTTCCAAATATTTACTATTTATACTATATGTTGCATTTTTATTATTGTACCCATTTCATTGCTGCCTATCCTTTCTAAAGTCCTGGAAAAAATGTGCCCATGAGCAACTGTGAATATTATCAATGATCTGACTTTCTAACCTTGCTTCAATCTGGTTTTCATTCTAATCACTCCACAGTTACTGCCCTCTTAAAAGGGAGCAATGATATCCAGAGTGGCGTGGACAGAAGTGAGCTTTCTGGAGCAGTTTTCCTAGACTTTTCAAAGGGCTTTCATACGGTAGATCAGGGCTTGACAATTTTAATTTTAGGGGCCAGGAATTTTTTTTAGGAGCCAGACAATGGCACATCAATCACTCTAACATACCCACACACCAAATCGGGTTATAGCTTGACCCAGGTAAATTCGTAATTGTCTTGGTATGTGGCCAAATCTTGTCATTTGATCTCCATGTTGACGAGCTCTTGTCAAAGCTACATCCTAGAATTGACTCTCTACATAGGAACAAATCAAACCTATTCCACAGTAAGGGAAAGTATTGTTTAGCAAAATGTTAATGCTGATCTTAGACTATGGGGGTGTAGTATACGATTCCATACCACAGACCCATCTCGGTAAACTTGACACTCTGTACAATGCATTGAGAGAAATCTCAATTTATTCTTCCTGGTTAAAACACTTCCTAAAAATATAAAAATACATGTATTGTTTAGAGCCTCATTTTTCTAGTGCAAACATTTTTTCATTTTTTTTCATGGAGGTGTATAATCCTCACCTGTAATACCCCCTAACTTTTACCTTGGAGGTCTCGCTCCAAATCACAAGCCTGGAATGTTAGCAGACGTGCATTGACAAGAACTATAAAGTTTGCATAAATATCCCTTGTAAGATACAACAAGTATTCTCTCTGTGCTTACAGGATTTCCCCTCCATATTATCTGGAAGCGGAGAATAGAGCTGGCAGCTCACAGACGGGTCAGTGCTTTTTTTATATTCACAGGTAAGACATTGTCATTATTGCAAATAAAGGACTCCTGTCGGGGCCGGGGGCGGCGGATAGTTCAGGATTCTAAAATGAACTAGAACACCACATAAACATACTCCATTATAAAATGATGCAGGAAGAAACATTGTATTATAGCACTTGGCATCACTAAGGTCTAACACATCTCTACAGTATATATTTTTTTATCGTTCTAACATTTTTCTAATCACCTATTCATTACCTAGTTCTTTTATCCCAAAGGAGAAACTGAGTGCTTTATTGTGCACTCCAAGACTTCAAAAAACTGACCGTCGAAAAGGTTTTTTTTTTTGTGTACATTTTTTAATAAAGGTGACCCCTCATCGCTATCAGTTTCTAAAGTGTTCTACTGTCTGCTGGTAGAGTTTGTAAAATACTGAAGATTTGATGTGTAGAAGCCCGGTAAAATAAGTAATTTCGTTTTATACTGACTACATATGTAAGCTGTCTAATGATTGAATTAATAAAGTAGAGTTTTCTGGGTGTATATCACAGGAGTGTGACATGCATGAGTTTTCAAAAATATATATTTTTTAATTTTCCACTGAGAGAACCAAGTTCTTCATCCAGTAAAGAGATATATAATATTCTATTTTTTTTTTTTCCATGGCAGATTTGCGTGGGGTGCCAATATGGGAGACACCGTCATGACTGATTCGGAAGAGACTGTGCTGTATATAGAGCACCGCTATGTGTGCTCGGAGTGTGGGGAAGAATATTCCAATCTGGAGGATGCTGTTCTACATCAGCATAGCCATTCTGCCGATGCTGATGTACAGGAACCACAGTTCCAAGTGCTTGGTCTCGACTCTCAGGAAAACCAGTACCAGTGTCTAGAGTGTGGGCAGCTCTTAATGACCCCCGGGGATCTACTCACTCATCAGGAGCTTCACATCAAGCTGCTGAAGCAGGCTCAGCCGGAAAGCCCAAAAGCTAAGCGCATCACTCGCAGCGAGATCCATTATGAATGCCCGGATTGCAAAGCTCTGTTCAACAGCCAGGATGTGTGGATGGCCCATAGATACACTCACATGCAAGCTCAGGACGTGCCAAAGTCCAAAGTACTGCTCAAGAAAGACGAGCATGTTATGGAGGAAACTCTGCAGCTCGTGTGCTCTCCTTCCGTCGCTAGGGAAGTCCACCTTGTGGCGGGTCAGCAACATTTCCAGGTGCCCGCCCCTTCTGCCGCAGTGTCCCATACTCAGGTGTTGGTGGATTTGGAGCACTCTTACAAGAAGAGTGAGGGTCTCGAGGAGGACTGTGCAGTGGAAGTTCTGCTTTACAAGTGCTCCCAGTGCACACAGCTGTTTCAGACCCCGGGAGAGTTCCTGGAACATCAAGCGACGCACTTCACCGTTCAGGAGACTGCTCAAGAAACACATTGTCAAACCGCTGAGCCCTTTCTACCTTCTCTGAAAGAGCAAACTGAAGATCCAGAACTGAAAGATGATGCCCCTGGTCCCATCTCTGATCAAGAGGTGAACGCCCTTTCTGTCCCGGCCGAAGATGCACAGTCAGGCCCAGTTGCCAGTAATCCTGAACTCTCCTGTGATCCTTGTGGAAAGCCCTTTCAAAGCATCGAGGAGCTCCAACTCCATCAGTTGACTCATCAAGCTGGTCCCTTTAATTGCCCCCTGTGCAGCAAAGTCTTTCCTACGCAAGCAGAGGTGGAAGAACACTTGCGGTCACATCAGGATGAATCCCATTACCTCTGCATGGACTGTGGACTTGGGTTTGCAAGCGAAGCCGTCCTTTTGGAACACCGTCGCTCCCACCTCTCCAACCCATTGTTCTCCTGCGAGTGTGGCCAGACCTTTGTCAACATGACAAAGTTCCTGTACCACCGCCGCTTACATAACAACAGCAAACCAGATGAGAACACCACCACTATCACCACCGCCCCGGTGGAAGAGCAGCAGCAAAAAACAACCACCTACACTTTGCCGGCTCCGGCCGGTGGCTTCCTGTGTTCTCCATGTGGGAAAGAGTTCCCGCTACTTCCTCAGCTGCTTCGACACCAGCGCTTCGTGCATGCGCTGGAAAGGAGGCACAAATGCTCAAGTTGCGGGAAGCACTTCAAAAAACGTTCACACTTGAGAGCTCACATGTTGACCCACACAGGGGAGCGGCCATTCTCTTGCACTGAGTGCACCAAATCCTTCAACTCTCACGCCAACTTGCTGCGTCACAAGGTCACCCACACTGGAGAGAAGCCACACAAGTGCCAGCTCTGTGGCAAGGCTTTCAGCCAGTCGACCACTCTGCAGCAACACATGTTCGTGCACAGCCAGGCACATCCTTATAAGTGCGCGGAGTGCGGGATCAACTTCCACCGTCCTTTCCGTTTGCTGATGCACCAGTACCAACATACTGGTGAGTACCCCTATAAGTGCCAGGACTGTGGGCTTTCCTTTCTACTGAAGAGGCTGCTGGACGTGCACCAGCTTGGACACCATGGGGAAGTGCCCCATCGATGTTTGGAATGTGGCACAAATTTCCCCACTTTGCACAGGCTGCAAGACCATCGTTGCAACAAAGGAGCGTCTGTTGGGGGTGAGAAGCTAGAGTGCCCCATATGTGGTAAAAAAGTAATCTCTGACGCCCAGCTTAACGCGCACGTTGCATCTCAACACGCGGGCCCCAAACCTTCGAAACCCTCACCCATAAAGGGCAGGCTTTTGCCGCTACCTCCGCGGAACAAGCTCAAAAACGGGACAAAGAACTTGGAGTGCCCGGACTGCCACAAGACTTTCAGCACGGAAACGTCGCTTCAGGTCCACCGTAGGATTCACACCGGGGAGAGGCCGTACCCCTGCCCAAACTGCGACAAAGCTTTTAGACAGTCCACACATCTGAAAGACCACCTCCGGCTCCACACGGGGGAGAAACCATTTAAGTGCGATATCTGTGGCAAAGCATTCACTATCGCCGTACGCCTGTCCGAGCACAAGCGTATCCACACCGGAGAACGTCCCCACGCCTGCCCAGACTGCGGTAGAGCCTACCGCTCCTTCTCTAACTTGTGGAAGCACAGAAAGGTACACCGCGAGCAGCCCGACCCTGCAACGGTCTCCGACTCTCACTCCGGGGACCTCTCCAGCACCGTGGCGATCCTGGAGACCGTGGAAAGCATTCCCATCATTGAGACAGTTGAAATATTTCCAGAAGGCAGCACCATCAGTGTGCAGGACATACAGTTTGAGACTCTGCAGGTCGAAAATATCCAGTTGGGGAACATTCAAATAGGCCAGTTGTGATGGGGAGTAATGGTGCCCCCCAGACGAGAGTCTCGGCAGAATAGACTCTGCATTGCACTCAGCCAGGTTTGAGAAGGATTGACACTTCATCTGTGGCATTAGTAGTAACCCGCAAAAGTATATTAATGATCTTCTCTAGCTTTTACACATCAATAAATCATTGTAACATTCCCTTTTGTGAGAAACCCAAACCTGGCACCATCGCTGCATGTACCTCCTACCTCTGGCTCAAACGTGTTTCTGTCCGAAAGGGAGGAAAAGTATTCAGGGTCTTGACTTGCTTTTAACTGCCTGTTGTTGACTTGCTGCCCCACCAACCCCAGCTATGACTTATCACCTGTATGTGGAATTACTCTCAAACCTTCCTCCGATTTGGTTCCATCCACCCCTCCGATTTGGTTCGTCAGCCCCATTTTGTTGTTGTTGATGGGTTCCGTGGGGGGGGATGGGTGGGAGTGTCTTTATACGCGTCCATTGTAAGAAAGCCTTGTTTTTTTGTTTTGTTTTTTTCTCTTGTACACCGTTAAATATCACACCTTGCCCTGTGGTCATTGCTGGGGCTATTGGTGCATATATCAGGCGTGTTAACAAATAAAGTTGGCTCCAGGAATTGCGTGTCATGTTCATCTGATTGTGTTGTTTTGCCTTTTTCCTTTGCGAGCATAACGCACTCTATAATCATGTTTTGTAGGCACGGCATGCTCCATCTGATGCTACGGTTAGTCACCACTTCCTGACTTCTGGCCCCTATAGATTTGGCAGTCGCTTGTTTCTATGGGAACTTTACTGACCAATCCGTTGACCAAGTGTGCGACAGGCGTTATGGAGACTTCTGAATACACTGCCGAGAATTTTATACGTCTCTTCTTTCCCGTATTATAGTTTTAATTTCAAGAGATGCCTTTTTTTTATTCTAAGTGTTCTGAACTGGGATACTTTATCCCTGTAATAAAAGAAGTAGTTGTTCTTGGATTTTTAAGTCCAAGAAAGTAAAATCATGGACTGATGTGTGGTGTCAAATAGTTCACCAGCACTTTACAATCACCAACATTTGTAAAAAAAAAAAAAAAAAAAAACAATTTTTTTTTTTTAAACAAAGTTTCTATCATTAATCTTTCATGAGATATTAAGTTTTTATTTACGCATATGTTTCTTAAATTATATCTTCTTTTTTAAAATGTTATCAAAAGTACAAATATTAAAAGGCATACAAATATATAAGCATACATATGGCGGGGTTGAATCAACAGAAAACCTCCCCTTAAGCTTATATTTCTAATTAGTGCATCCATTTCTTTATCCCCAAGTGACTTAAATGTTTCATTCTTTGCAGAGAGGAACTTTTTCCATCTGGAATCATGTTACAGTTGGGGACATGTATAAAATCCGGTCTAGAAAGTAAAATAAATCTTATGTGTACCAGCGATTGCACTTCTCTTTGCCATAGGGATTTTAAGTGTGATTTCAGGGGCAAAAATTAACATGTCATGGGTTGTAACACCACTGAGAGTAACCCCAAAGTACAAATCTGGTGCACATATTGCTAACCCCCAACATTCGGTATGAATGCATTGCTCAAAGTTGTAAACTTGACCCTCATAAAAAGCAATCCTGGAAATATACCTCCATATTATCATGTGCGTATGCCATATGGTACACACAGTTATTTGCCTTTTGTAGTTTTTGTTTTGCCAAGGTGTGGATTCATTGCTGCTATTGTGGAACTCAGAATCCCACTAATCTAAGCCTTCCAATATTAGAGCTGTGTATTTTGTTTATAAACGTAATACTGTTTAATTTTGGACATTATTGAAGAGGTTACCCATCCGTGAGAACTATTGTTTTTTTTAAACATTTTATACCAGTTCCTCGTATTGAGTTTTTGGTTTTTCAAGGAACATCTACAAGCAAAATCTTTTCTGTTTTTGTTTTGTTTACAAATCTATTTTTTAATGTTTCTTCTAAATATATATATAATTTCTCGTGCTCCTTTTTGTTATATATTTGTAGAGTTTAAGAGCCGGATAGACCAGTTCTGGAATGTATAGAAGTCGGACATATGTTTTTTTTCCATAGAGCTCTGTGTAAAGTTAGGAGCCTAGGATTTTTCAAGGCCTATCTCTGGCAAGCTTCCCCCCCCCCCCCAGAATTGGCACTAATATAACTTTAACCTTAGTTTTGTTCTATGGCCCATTACATTGATGGCTTCTGATCATTTTAGTGTCTTGTGTTTAAATTTGGTTTTCCACAGATCAAATCCTTATTTTAGTTTGATTTAGGCTTCTTTTATGGAGCCATGCATGCTGTACATGGCAGGTTTAATCTATGTGAAGGTACCGAGCTTTATTAATGAAAAAGGGAATTGCAAACATAGAATGTGTCGGCTTCTGGGAACCATTGGACCCATCTAGTCTGCCCAACTTAAAGGACAATGTGATGATACGGCCTTGTTAGAGAAGCATTTCTGGCACGTTATTGTACATGGGTCTGTTTCTCTATACACTAGGCACCTGGTACTTTGAGTTCTGTATCTGCCGGTGATCGCGCCGGTTTGGATAGGACATTCTATCTCTAGTCCACTGGTAACTCTCTACAATGGGCCACAACAGCAATATACCTGGATGCTTGAAGGAAAAGACAAAAAAGCTTCTTGGTAAATCAGGAACTAAACTTTATTGTAAAAAACTATAGCAATGAGGCTTCGCTGGTGGATCAGACTGAGCCGGACCAGATCCCTAATATAATTACATGAGACGCCAGGGGGTTATTGTCTACAGGCAAGACAAAGTAATGTATACAGACCAAAAGCGGTACCACCCACTCACTACAAAGGGGCGTTGTAACCACTAACCTCCAGCCATACCGTCTCCCTAGACCCATTATCTATATACAGCATTCAGTGTTATCCAGCCAGGGGAAGGAGAGGCTCCACCTCCTGCGCCATGTGACCGGCGACAGTCCTATTCGTCACAGACGACACAACTTTTTTTATTTATGTTTAACCTTTGGGTTAAAAATGAGTGACCCGTTCTCCCAAATAAACCCAACATTGGCAGGCTAACACTGACCGCGCACGATCAGAGCGGGGGCTTGGCGAGTACCCTCTGTTGATCTGCAATAGCAGAGAGAGACGGTCATCGACCAGACTGGGCTGTCTACTTCTCAAGGCAGTATGGCAGCTGCCGGTCCTATCCATGGCAGTTTATACTGATAAGAGGGGCGCTACATTTTCCACTTCTCTTAGAAGCTATACTTCTAACTGCTATTTTGGTCTTAATTTTGCAGTCCCCTTGTCAATTCCCTGTAGTTCCTTCCATAAAACCTATAGCCAACCCTATCTTGAGCCTCTATAGATTCACGATGCTGGCCTGTCTGTGTTACACCATTAACTCACCACTGGAGGGCGTGTTTGAGCTAATTCTGGATACTTTGCTGTTTTCCAGTGTATACACTGTACGCCTGTGATAATCTGCAGAGAGAGCAGACTGATCCAGGAGCAGAGAGTGCAGTGACATCCCCTGTGCCACACCAAAAAACACCACCATTTAAATCTGAACCCCATACAGACTAGCCACAATGTATGGGATCAATAGACAGGAAATCCCAGTTTGTTTTATGCACTGTCAGCGTTTCTGGTGTCTAGGTCCAGGACGGCCGGCTTATAATCCCTCCCTGGTAATGGAGAAGGGAAATATACAAATCTGTATGGTTTGACACTGGAGAGATTTGTGGTCTTTACTGTTCCTTTTAAGTTCAGTGGAATTTTAAAAACATTCTATTAATGATCAGTCCTGGGGGCATGCTGAGGGGGTGTATGGTTGGTCCAGAAAATAAAAAAAAACAGGTATGGATGTTAGCACCCCTCAAGCAGGCTATAGTTGTAACCTAATCTGTCCTGCCTGTCCATCTGTCTGTATATCTGTCCCTTTGTATGTCTGCTCAGTGTCTGTCTGTATATCTGTATCTGTCTGTATGTCTACTCAGTGTCTGTCTGTATATCTGTGTCTGTCTGTATATCTGTCTCTTTGTATGTCTACTCAGTGTCTGTATATCTGTGTCTATCTGTATATCTGTGTATGTCTGCTTGGTGTCTGTATGTCTCTCTCTGTATATCTGCGTATGTCTGCTCAGTGTCTGTCTGTATATCTGTGTCTGTCTGTATATTTGTGTTTTTCTCTGTCTGTATATCTGTCTTTGTGTCTGTATATTTGTGTTTTTCTCTCTGTCTGTATATCTGTCTTTGTGTCTGTATATTTGTGTTTTTCTCTGTCTGTATATCTGTCTTTGTGTCTGTATATTTGTGTTTTTCTCTGTCTGTATATCTGTCTTTGTGTCTGTATATTTGTGTTTTTCTCTGTGTCTGTATATCTGTGTCTGTATATTTGTGTTTTTCTCTGTCTGTATATCTGTCTTTGTGTCTGTATATTTGTGTTTTTCTCTGTGTCTGTATATCTGTGTCTGTATATTTGTGTTTTTCTCTGTCTGTATATCTGTCTTTGTGTCTGTATATTTGTGTTTTTCTCTGTCTGTATATCTGTCTTTGTGTCTGTATATTTGTGTTTTTCTCTGTCTGTATATCTGTCTTTGTGTCTGTATATTTGTGTTTTTCTCTGTGTCTGTATATCTGTCTTTGTGTCTGTATATTTGTGTTTTTCTCTGTCTGTCTGTATATCTGTCTTTGTGTCTGTATATTTGTGTTTTTCTCTGTCTGTATATCTGTCTTTGTGTCTGTATATTTGTGTTTTTCTCTGTCTGTATATCTGTCTTTGTGTCTGTATATTTGTGTTTTTCTCTGTGTCTGTATATCTGTCTTTGTGTCTGTATATTTGTGTTTTTCTCTGTGTCTGTATATTTGTGTTTTTCTCTGTCTGTATATCTGTCTTTGTGTCTGTATATTTGTGTTTTTCTCTGTGTCTGTATATTTGTGTTTTTCTCTGTCTGTATATCTGTCTTTGTGTCTGTATATTTGTGTTTTTCTCTGTCTGTATATCTGTCTTTGTGTCTGTATATTTGTGTTTTTCTCTGTCTGTATATCTGTCTTTGTATATTTGTGTTTTTCTCTGTCTGTATATCTGTCTTTGTGTCTGTATATTTGTGTTTTTCTCTGTGTCTGTATATCTGTGTCTGTATATTTGTGGTTTTCTCTGTCTGTCTGTATATCTGCCTCTGTGTCTGTCAGTATATCTGTGTCTATCTCTTATAACTGATGGGCTGATGAAATAGCAAATTGGACCACTGACATGTTGTGGCCCCCTGCCCATACAGATTACATTACTCAGATCACAACCATTGAGGGTCTTTTCTACAATGGAAGTAGCTTTGCCCACTTGTAGTTCATTTGACGTGACCTGTGACACTATATTTGACCTTAATGCCCATTTTTTATGGAGCAAGATAGTTGCCCAGGTGGGGGCAGCTCTTGTGTGGTACTTCTCTTCTTAGCAATCTAATGCCAAGTTACCTAAATTTACAGTTTGGCTCAATGCCTTCCATGATGTTTGGACCGGTAGGATCTAGGTTTTGGGGTGCGGAACTCAGACCCTTTGCTGTGGGAATGAGAACCTTGCGCACTCTCTGCAGGATTCCATTTAGAGTGGAGGCCCTCCCACCTAACCTCTGACCTTGTCACGGAATCCCTGGCTTGCTCTCCGCTTAAAGGGCCCTCTACACTAAATCGGGCACGTTTGGTGAGGCCGGTACATATCCCTAGAATCTGTGACTCAAGCTCAAATTATACCGCCCAACAAACGGTTACATAGCAAGATCAAAGTAAACTCATCCATAACTATTGTGCTGCTTGTAAACTGCTGTGCGCACAACCTTGGGACGCAAAACACAATTGAAAATCAAGTAAAAGGATTGTTATTCTTGGATTCGATGTGACTTTATAACAGGCTCCAGAGACAGACAATATACAAGAACTTCTGTATTCGCTAGTATACCTCTAAACCAATCGGTGTATACTGTAATCCTCTCTTCTCAACTGAATGGGAGAACGTTACGAACTCTGCTAGTTTGGTCTTAAACTTGCAATTCCTTGCTCAATTACCTGCAAATCTCCATTTCATGAATAAAATATAGTTATTATTTGGGAAACTCTGTAAAAGTTCCCCCAAAAATTGCCAATCAGAGTCCCTTACGGCCACGGATCTCACTGCTATCTGCTTCCACCGCCTACAAATAAACAAAAAATGTAAATGCAAATTCCTCTTTCTGGTGCAAAATGAACTGTCTTGTTCGATGCTGCCTACCAAGATCTGATAGAGCAGGGAGAGCATTCTCCTGGGAGACATTTAAGTCTCATAATAAATTCATGCAGGCCAGCTTTGTTGCGACTTGCAAGACCTTACACAGATCATTGCAAGTGCCGGGAGTTTTACCACCTTGTTCCGTTTGGTTGACGGTCGTCCCACTGTTTTTCGGTAACGTTGAAAGACTCTCCATCTTTTCAATCAGTCAGTCAGTCAGTTTCTTGGTCCATCATGTTTTGGGTCGGCTCATAAAAGTCTGAAATTGCCTTGGAAAATTAATATATTTCTTTATCTGATTTACAGAATGATGATATTTGGAATAGTAGGGGGACTTTGGGCGTTAGATGGGGTAAACGCTTCGACAACTGGAATAATGCCATGGAAAAGTTAGTTCGATCATGACGCAAGCTTGGAGGGGGACCTTATTTTGCAGGGGAGTTGCACACTTATGACATGCCCCAGCACCTACATTGCACACCCACGATATGTACCAGCACCCACATTTCACACTCCGGACATGCCCCAGCACCTACATTGCACACCCACGATATGTACCAGCACCCAAATTGCACACCCAGGCCATGCCCCAGCACCCACATTGCACAGTCAGGACATGCCCCAGCACCCACATTGCACACCCACAATATGTACCAGCATCCACATTGCACACCCAGGACATGCCCTAGAACCCACATTGCACACCCAGGACATGCCCTAGAACCCACATTGCACACCCAGGTCTAGTCTTCCCAATTATCCATTAGTCCCTGGCCTTATTTCATATCTAGGATAGCCTTATATCTATCACATGCATGCTTAAACTCCTTCACTGTATTAACCTCGACCACTTCTACTGTAAGACTATTCCACACATCCACTACCCTCTCAGCAATGTAATACTTTCATTAGTCCCTGACCTTATCTTATATCTAGGATAGCCTTATACCTATCCCATGCATGCTTAAACTCCTTCACTGTATTAACCTCTACCACTTCTACAGGAAGACTATTCCATACATCCACTACCCTCTCAGTAAAGTAATACTTTCATTAGTCCCTGGCCTTATCTTATAGCTAGGATAGCCTTGTGCCTATCCCATGCATGCTTAAACTCCTTCACTGTATTAACCTCTACCACTTCTACTGGAAGACTATTCCATACATCCACTACCCTCTCAGTAAAGTAATACTTTCATTAGTCCCTGACCTTATCTTATATCTAGGATAGCATTATGCCTATCTCATGCATGCTTAAACTCCTTCACTGTATTAACCTCTACCACTTCTACTTCTATAAGGAGAAAGTGAGAAAAAGAATATTAAAAAACAAATGGAGCACTGTAGTGCAAGGGAGTTACAAATATACTGTAATTTCCATTTTTCTCATATGCTTGTTTTAAATGCAGTCAACTGTAATCCCTATTTAATTAAGCAGTTAATAAGTGGAGGAGACGAAAAAGTACCAATAATTAAAGATATTATAGAGAAAGCTATGTGTTTTATTTAAGAATACTTATTAATTACTTTATTTTTGCGCTTTAAGCCAGGTGTCTTCTATAAAAACCTGCCGGCCCTGTTTGTGTATTTGCTAAAAAAAAAACTATTCTATTCATCTTATGCTAATCTCTCGCCGACACATTTTTATTCTATTAATTAAGTGTGTTTTCATACACCGCTCGCTGGTTCAAGTCTAGCAGCCCCCAAAAAATCCCGCTGCTTCTGTAAAAAAAACACCTACGCCATTAGGTAGAGCAAGCCTAACTAGGATCTAATTTGGTCAAACCTGGTGTTATAAAAATGAGAGAGATTAACGGTAGAGGGGGTGGGGGGGGGGGTCCACTGCAGGTAGCTCTTCCTAATGTCTTAAACCACCTGTGCCATACCCTATAACACTGCCTTACAACTTCCTTTGCGCGGAGCGGAGTGGTAAGTAGGCGGGGCTTATGTGATGCCGCAACTGTGAGCGCTAGTACAGATACAGGGTGCTGGGAGCACTGGGCATAGGCAGTAGTAATGCCGGGACAGACACAAATTTGACTCTGGGACTGATGGCAGCAATGCCTTGCATCAAAACAGTTGGTCAATCAGCACACGGCACTCTATCTGTCAGTACACAGTTACTCTGTGTCCACACATGCCTTTTGGGGAAAGCTGTACCTAGTAAGACCGAGAAGTGCGCACTGAACACATGCAGGAATGGCAGCTTCGGGTAAGAAGGAGGAGGATCCCATTTATTAGCCCATTTCGGCCAAGGACCCTTAAAGGACAATCACTCAACACGTCATTAGAGTTACTGACAGTGAGACCCAGCTGATTAACCCTTTGGGATACTTCAATCAAGGAGGGCAGCTCCCTGCTCCACTCGAGAAGCCGGATAAATCCTACGGAAGTTAGACGCGGCCGCACTTAACCCCCGAGCTGTACTGAGTTTACTGGCAGTTGAAGTATTCGCTACAGCGCTATATTTCCGAACTCCGCAATTAAACTCAGCAGCTCGGACCCTGCAATCGTGGGAGAAAGTGGCAAGCTGAAACCCTTACGCGTTTCAAGCTCCCTTTAGTGGCCCTTAATCATAGTAACTTTCTTCTTGAGCACGGTGGCTTCGACACCGGAGCCGGTCCCCTGAGATCTTGCTTTTATTTTATTTTTTTTAAAGGGTAAACCCAACTTGTTGGGTCATAAGGGTGTGGTTTACTGAATTAGCACATTCAGTGATGGCTAACCTTGGCACTGCAGCTGTTTGGCAACTACGTATGCCATAATGCTCGTAGTACCTAAAATTCTGACTGTTTACTGAGATCGCAATTAAAATAGTTCCACAGATGGCTTCACAGTGCTGTATGTATTAGGCAGCAACCAAGAACTGTCAACGCGTTTCGCGTAACTAGAGCGAAACTTTCTCCTACTGTAGGAGATTTGATATTTTCGCCGTGCGCTTCCGATTCTGTTTATTTCTTACAAGTCAGCTTAATCCCTAACTAGGTATCAGGAGATAAGTAGTTACCAAACATCGACAGTGCCAGGGTTAGCTATCCCTGTTTTAAGTCACTGTGGAAATTCTACAAAGAAATATACACAGTGCTTATTATTAATGTGAAAAAAAAAACCTCCACCAGTATATAAATACTTTTTTATAACTCCTGACACGTTGCAGTGTGGGAGCGAGACTTGGCGAACACTGTCCGACAATCTGGCGCTTTTTAAGAACAATTTTTTTTTTTTTACACTGGCTGCTATGGCGCACTGAACGTCGTCACAACCTGTTAGCAGGCGACCCAGGCTCCCCTAAATTTCTCGGGGAGTCTGCTTTCTACATAGGGGCACACGCCCATAGCACCACTAATTGGCACTAGCGCCGTTTGCGCTGTTTTTATACATAACAAAAACATGAACTTGTATTGACTTGAAAGATCGCATCAAGTGTAGACATTTTAGATAGAAATGTTTTAATAAAAGAATATAAATAATGTACCTTATTGAGCCCTCTTTGCTCTGTTTAGCTCTAACAGGGGGCGGACATGTTGTTTAGAATCTTGGGACAGTTCTTCGATCACCTTGGTTCAAATGAAGGAAGATCTGACCCAAGATTCTAAACAACATGTCTGCCCCCTGTTAGAGCTAAACAGAGCAAAGAGGTCTCAATAAGGTACATTATTTATATTCTTTCATTAAAGCTTTTCTATGCAGACTATCTACACGTGATGCAATCTTTCAAGTCAACATAAGTTCATTTTTTGCTACAGTTGTCCTTTAAGGCTGATTTTGTTTTTTTGCTGCTCTCTCGTCAGTTCACCACAGTTCTTGACTTGTGACGATCCCCCTACTTCCACGTGCCTTGGCTCTATCATGGAATATGGAGCTTGGCTGAGGGCGACGCGAGTTGCGTTCCGATAACCGTCTGGCAGAAGCAGCTTGCACAACCATAATCTAATTGCTACAGACGTTGTCTTACAATCACTTACAACTGCACAGTGTGTGGGCAGCAAAACCATACTGCCCAAATTGTCTCTAGCCTTCCAAGCTGGCCTTCTGCAATCCCTGCCAATTTATAGTGTTGCATATCCTTTTTTCTTTGGCGACAGCAACACCTCTTATATAAGATCTGCTGTCTCCCCTGCAGGCGCCAATGGTTTAAGATCCACTGGTCACCATTTCTCCTAAAGACACCACCCTTGTCTCAATCTATCAGATCCTCTCCAAGGTCACCACAGCGTTGCTTTCTAATTTTTCTGTGTAGGCTTGAGTCTACCCCACAACTGTGTGAGTCTTCCCCTGCCAACAAAACAAAATACGAGCTGTAAAACAAGATAAGATCTGCGCCCCCTCTCTATAGGTGCTGCCCCCTTTTTCCCTGACCTAAAGCAAGAATACATCTGGATGGGATCAATTTAGTAAAACTGCCACCCGATGTGTCAAATGGGCATCTCTTTATTAGTAAGAAGCAACCTGCGATGCTGTTCTAAACAGCTATCTGTTCATTCTTTTACAGAAATAGAAACCCCACAGGGTAAACACTGGGCTCACCTTGGTGGTAAAGTAGAATTAGATGTCCGGTAGCTCCTGCGGGGTAACCGACGGTCATCTGATGACCGCTGACCAAGCAAGAAGCAAATGTATGTACACAAGAAAATTCCCGGAATTCATGGAATCCAAGGAAAACGTGTATATTATCCAAAAAATTGAGTACAACAGAAGTCAAAAAGAACTGTGCAAAATTCGTGCGGGGAGTGAAGACTTTTACGCGTTTCGTGGCCTCCGACGCATAATAATAAAATAAAAATCAAAACACTAGACCAGTCTTCTTCAAAAAATCGGTAATGAGCCATAAAAAAAATGATGCCATGTGCATTACAGAGAACATAAAGGTTTGTGTTTGTCCACGGGCATAGAACCTGTAGGCCAAGAGCTTAGCGTGAAAAACTACCAAGATGGTGGCAAAAGCTGGCTCATCCCCCCACTGATCCCAGAGTGTGTATCGTTCGAGCGGCTATGTCTTCGTACATCTTGTGGGAGACCGCGGTTCTCTACAGGTAAGTATGTCACTTGGTCTGCATGTTTGCTGGCGATCTAGACTATATGTCCCAGCTGAGCTCCTCTATATATTCTTCTATACATTGTGCAGGGTCTGGGGAGTTTCTCCTTCTAGAAGAACAGAGTTGGCCCTGTATAATGCATTGTTATAAAGTGACAGTGTGTAAAGATGTAACTCTGCATTATCCATGGCCAGCTGAGCTCTTCTATATATTCTTCTATACATTGTGCATGGTCTGGTGAGTTTCTCCTTCTAGAAGAACAGAGTTGGCCCTGTATAATGCATTGTTATAAAGTGACAGTGTGTAAAGATGTAACTCTGCATTACCCATGGCCAGCTGAGCTCTTCTATATATTCTTCTATACATTGTGCAGGGTCTGGTGAGTTTCTCCTTCTAGAAGAACAGAGTTGGCCCTGTATAATGCATTGTTATAAAGTGACAGTGTGTAAAGATGTAACTCTGCATTACCCATGGCCAGCTGAGCTCTTCTATATATTCTTCTATACATAGTGCAGGGCCTGGTGAGTTTCTCCTGCTAGAAGAACAGTGTTGGTTCTGTATAATGCATTGTTATAAAGTGACAGTGTGTAAAGATGTAACTCTGCATTATCCATGGCCAGCTGAGCTCTTCTATATATTCTTCTATACATTGTGCAGGGCCTGGTGAGTTTCTCCTGCTAGAAGAACAGAGTTGGCCCTGTATAATGCATTGTTATAAAGTGACAGTGTGTAAAGATGTAACTCTGCATTACCCATGGCCAGCTGAGCTCTTCTATATATTCTTCTATACATAGTGCAGGGCCTGGTGAGTTTCTCCTGCTAGAAGAACAGTGTTGGTTCTGTATAATGCATTGTTATAAAGTGACAGTGTGTAAAGATGTAACTCTGCATTATCCATGGCCAGCTGAGCTCTTCTATATATTCTTCTATACATTGTGCAGGGCCTGGTGAGTTTCTCCTGCTAGAAGAACAGAGTTGGCCCTGTATAATGCATTGTTATAAAGTGACAGTGTGTAAAGATGTAACTCTGCATTATCCATGGCCAGCTGAGCTCTTCTATATATTCTTCTATACACTGTGCAGGGCCTGGTGAGTTTCTCCTGCTAGAAGAACAGAGTTGGCCCTGTATAATGCATTGTTATAAGGTGACAGTGTGTAAAGATGTAACTCTGCATTATCCATGGCCAGCTGAGCTCTTCTATATATTCCTCTATACATTGTGCAGGGTCTGGTGAGTTTCTCCTGCTAGAAGAACAGAGTTGGTCCTGTATAATGCATTGTTATAAAGTGACAGTGTGTAAAGATGTAACTCTGCATTATCCATGGCCAGCTGAGCTCTTCTATATATTCTTCTATACATTGTGCAGGGTCTGGTGAGTTTCTCCTGCTAGAAGAACAGAGTTGGTCCTGTATAATGCATTGTTATAAAGTGACAGTGTGTAAAGATGTAACTCTGCATTATCCATGGCCAGCTGAGCTCTTCTATATATTCTTCTATACATTGTGCAGGGTCTGGTGAGTTTCTCCTGCTAGAAGAACAGAGTTGGTCCTGTATAATGCATTGTTATAAAGTGACAGTGTGTAAAGATGTAACTCTGCATTATCCATGGCCAGCTGAGCTCTTCTATATATTCTTCTATACATTGTGCTGGGTCTGGCGAGTTTCTCCTGCTAGAAGAACAGAGTTCCGTTAGGCAGATGAAATGCTCATCTCACCTAGTGAATACCTCCTAATTTTGGAAGCTGTATAACTGGCACACAGACATTGATAATATAACCTTCCTGCATAAACTGTGCAAAAAATGCATTAATCTCAAACATAACCCATAAAGGTATTGGCTGGGAAATCGCCACAATTGGGATCCAGCCACTTAGCAGCTTTAATTAATGGATCCCCAGCTCCATCCCATTACAAAATAAACAATCAAGTTGCTTCGGTCTGTATTAATATCTAAAATATGTTTCACACCGTATTGCAATGGCTATCCAATTAACTGTAGTCTGCAATCAGAGAGTATTCATTTAAATGTTGTAGGTTGCCTGTCACGTGAAATGTGCCAAAATGTATACAGGGATGTTAGCTAACCCTGGCACAGCTTTAGTCTGAGTGATAATTATGGGATATGTAGATCCCAAACATCAGCAGTGCCAAGGTTAGCCACCACTGGTATAGCATTCATTTTTGCAAGAAGGGGGGGGGGGGGGGGGGGGCATAGGATGCTAGATATGGAATCTCATATGTGGTGGAATACTCGCAGCGTAAATATATATATATATTTTTTAATGCCACATCGTATTATTACTGGATGCTATGAAAAAGAAGAATTAATGTCAAGACAGGCCGGCAGTCACAGTCAGATTTCTCATTTCGTGGGGCCCCCTAGGCTCTAAGGAGCTCCTCATTACCTCTATCTGTAATGGACCCCTGAGCAAAAATCCATGCAGCGGGTGAGGTGTCCTGGGTAATTTGACCGTGAGTGCAGGACGCGCATTAGAAAACACGGAAAAGGAAGGATTGGCTGAAACACTAACAGCTCAACGCACCCTTATGACAACTGGTGTCCGGGATATACCTTTTAATATGAACTGTGTCAAATCCAGACACTAGAGACATAACAGCAGGAGAGCGACTTGTTGGCTGTCTGAGATTCATTAGAGTCGTCGTCTACACCAGCTGGACGATGTTGCCTATCTCGCTCCCTGCGTTTCTACCCAGGCGAGCTCTCCGCTCGCTTAACAAGCGGGCGAGCTAGATCTTTTTATTCCACGTCCTTTTTAATTCTTCCTCTGATGTATAATTGCAGATCTCTTTGAATCCCGCCAGGAGAGATATACCCCTCCTCCCCTCCCCCTCGTACGAGCTCTTATTACTACATTGTTATAACATATTCACCCAGGACTTAACATCCGGCTTCACACAAGCTAAAACGACCATTCAAGTAAACATGGAATCTCAATGTCCCGACACAAACGTCTTTTGATCCCTGTGGTTTTCTCCGACCCCTCTTAGCGGATAACGAGGGAAGGCTTCTCCATAATCCTTTATTTCCAGCGCGATCAAACGTTTCGAATATGATGGAGAGCTGTAACGGCTTACGGAGATAGCCTTAATATTAAGGTAGCAGTTACGAGCTAGATGTAAGACAGGGAAACATGTAGCTAACTAGAGTCTGGTAATATGAGGCTCCCAATGGGACGTAACCATCAAATCAACATATTGGCCATTCTTTAAATTAACTCTTATAGTTAGAGGTGTGCTAATTACTAGACTCCACAAGGCATGGAAAATTAGCCTCAAGACATATGTATCGCAGAGGTAAAGTAATTGATTCCATATTAGTCTTGGCACTCAATATTCCGGAGTTTGGGTCCAAATCGGCAGTCCGGGTTGTTTGGCAACCAAGGCATTCAAGGCCTTTGGATCTGGATATTTTTGCAATGAAAAGCATATGGCTTCCGTATTGAGAACTCATTCTACATGGTTAGCTGGACTATGTGAGACTGATATGTGCCCCGAATCCACCCGCAAATTGCAGACACCATTTCAAGGCCGATTATTGACGCATATTGAGTTAACCCTTCTATTTTCAAGGGCTTTGTTCCCTAAAATTGAAGGGGGAAGTCTTCAAAGTATTCAAAGGGGCATTTCACCTACAGTGTACAAAAAAAAATTATATATATTTTTCGATATTTCCTACATCATGTAAAACTTCAGCTCTTCCCATCACGTATAATCAGTATATGCGTGATCGATTTTCCAGCCAGTCTTGCCTCTCTCTCTCTCTCTCTCTCTCTCCATACCCCTTCTTATTGGATGCCTCTGAATATAGGAGCCCCGGCGGAATTATTTTCAAAGTAAAACTACGGAACTGCAAATTGTTTTAAAGAAAAAAAAAAAAAAAATCGTCTTTCACATCCATTCAAACATGTGTACAACATACCGAATACAAGTTGGATGGAAAAAAATTGTTTAGGAAAAAAAAAAAAAATCGAACAGAACCTCAGGGACACGTACTAGAAAAAGCAAACGTTTTTCCTTTTGGCTAAATGTGTAATAAATTAGTCATTTAAATGATTAGTTAACGAATGCTTGGAAAAATTGTGGTTGAGCTGTGGATTACATTACCTTTGTATTGTCACCCAGAATGAGAATCATCTTTCAGAAAATGTTTTTTAGATTGCTAACAAACTGGATTCGTTTGCATAAATAGATTTACATACATTCTTTTAAAAATGAACAGTTATCACACGGAACAGGAAAAAAAGAAATAGTAGATGACGTCGTGCGTTAGCTAATGTTTTTAGCCATTTTTTCCCCACGCGTTTCGTAGAGCTTAGGATTTTTTTTTTTTTTTTGCTCCATCTTATTTCTGTGAAGGTTAGACCAACATCTGCTGGGTATAGCTTTTCTATTAAAGTTCAACGTGATAGTAATGCTGAAAAAAATCCTTGACATAAATATTATTTTAAAATATACACTGTTATATCTGGGATTTTTCCCCCATTATGTAAACCTACCCAAAAAATATCTGAGCTCCTCCCTTTTTACCGACCATGACTTAGAAGATTTTTTTCTTCTTCTGTACATTCACAGAATAAACAAAATATAGATGACAAAGACACTAAAAAGGGAATGTCTAGTGTGCAAAATGCATCTTCCAAATATTAATGCATATTAATGTGCTTTCAAAGTACTTTAAAATGCATGTCTTATTTTGCATTGCTTAAAATATAAAATACTTACAGTTAGATGAAATTGTGAAATTACAAAAGTTTGCAAGAAACCAGGACTGCCCACACTAGCTGAGTAGAAGTCTTTTCCTTTTTTTTTTTTTTTGCTGCAGGAACCAAAGAGAATAATTTAATTCAAATGAATGGAATTTCCTTTTTCTCTAGTGATGTCATCAGTCGATGAGTTGCACTGTTAAGAGATCCTACTGTGTACGCTAGCAAGTTTATTACAGTCCACACAATGCATTATTTTCCAGCATCACATAAAGTGACTAAATTAAGCTAACCGTTATATATGCTCGGTGTCTATATACTGTAATCAGTGCTGCCGCACCTGCAGTAAACATGCAGAGTAATCACTGGAGGAGGGTTTGAGTCAAATATTAAAAATGTGATTTATACAGAATGCCTTCATCAAATCGCACAGGGATAAAAGCCTGTGCATTATACAAGCAGTGATCTTCATCTTGCACCGAGTGAGTTTAGGGTCTAGACTGTCTTCTCAAGGAACATTTGAGGTAGCACAGCTGGGTCTATTCACTAAGCAATGAACTTTGGGTGAACTGCCTACCAAATTGCAAAAATCAGGCATTACTAGCTGACTTGGAAACATAGGTGAGTAGGAGAATTTTTCCAACTCGCCTGCTAATGCCTGACCTCTTCCTCTCTAGCTGTCAGTTCCCCACAGTTGACGGTTTAGTACATAGACCCCCCCCCATTGCTTTCCAAAGCGCGCAAACATTGAAGTTTCTAGTTTCGAGTTGATTTAGCCGGTCGTTGATTCTGTGGCCTCCAGGAGACTGAGGCAATTTATTTCGCTTTAATTACCCAAACTAATCGCCATCTATCAAGGGCGATAAACGCATCTTCATTACAGCGCCTCCTCCCCCTGACACAGCTACCTTGACGTGGTTACATCATTTTTATTATTATATATCAACATGAGACAATGGAAGAGCCACAGGCTGACTTGGCGCTAAATTTTATGATCTGTAAGAAAAGTAGAATCAATCTGGAACACAAAACAGGCGGTATATTACATGTACTGAACAAGAAGTTCATTGCTCACACTCGTATTTAATTCATTACGTAATCTATCAATTCAATGGACAGACAGACCCTTTTAATGATAGACTTGGTGAAAGCCTCTGGGACCAGGTGAAGGGAAAGTGGGTAAGAGACATTACCAGGATCTGCAGGATGGGGTAAAAGACTCAGTTGGGGCAGAAGAAGGCACATGTATTGGAATGTTCCTCTTACAGGGGGTTGCAAGAATGCTTGCTGTTGTTGACCAGATGAGCACCCAGACAGTCTTCATGTAGGGTACAGTCTATGGGGTGGATCTGGTTGAACATGACTCAATGCCTAGTTGCTTGGGCCTCTCAATGTATAGCAACGCCTTTAAAAAAATATCCACAAAATTAGGCTTTTTTCAGGCACAACTGACCACCGGCGTGTGGATATCCTACTGGAGACTACAGGCAAGGCTAGTTGTACACAACTTGTCAATAAGCTTCTTAACAAGGTCCGGGTGATGTTCGCATCCACAAGACGAATATTGAGCAGAGGTAGGAACGTCGGGGGTCCTCCTGGAAACTGCTTGGGTTCCACAATGCCTGACCTTCTCTGCAATGGAGATTGCAAAATCACTTACCTGCCACCGTCTAATAACTGTAAGTCAACGGCAGCTCAGGCTTCCCGTGAATTCTGTGCACTGGTTTGTGGAAGATGCCAAGTGAGGTCCAGTCCACCAAGGAAGGCATTTATAGCCCACGCTTGGGGGTCCGTGCAACGTACCTCTTTGACCTGGCTCCTTCTCCCACTTCTAAGTATGGCTATCACTTACAACATTAAATTAAAAACAAACTATCTCTGTGATTATATGTAAGGAGAAGAGACAAGCTCTTCCCAGAGTAAATGTCCCCCGTAGCTTGCCCTGAATGCTCATTTCGAAGCCATTGTACGAGGGCAAGCTTCCTATAGGTGTCGATGGCTAAAAGTGACATATGTTTAAGGATTTCTCCCATTCTGTGTATGTACATGGGAACACACATGTACACTACGCACACCAGAAAGCTTTTGGAGTTTTAATACATAATGACATGGATTCCTTTGGCCAACCCTACCAAAATGATGCCCCGGAGTTGTGTAAATAATAGAAAACAAGGATATTTCTCAGCAGGCGAAATGTTAACCAATGAATCAGATAGACACGGTCTATCATCACATTGCTTTGTTGAATGGGGAAACCTTTTTCTGGGTAGGTCCTTTTTTTTGTTCTTCCTTGATAACTTATGTTCCTGTTTTTTGTTTGGTTACTTACCCATCTGCTTCATTCTCTCCATGACCAGTCTTTTCTTTCACCCACCCTCTTCTCTCCCTCTAACTCCCTTCCCACCCTCCCTCTCTCTTTTTTTTTCTCCTGTCTCTCCCCCCATTGATGCTGTTAGCTGTTGTACGACGAGAATATTGAAAGGTTTTATCTGTATTCAAGACACGGAAGGAGGGAATGAGAGAGCGGGAGAGAGAACGAGAGAGGGAGACAGAGCGAGAGAAACACAGAGAGAAGGATATAAAGAGCATGAAAAAAAGATATATAAAAACGTAGCCGAGAAAAAGCAAAACATGGACAGCCAGAGAGTTGGCCAAAGAGGACTTCGGAGAAGAATAAAAGGAGATTTTCTTGGAAAACTCAATGAGTATAAGTCTTAGAGACAAGTCTGAGTCTTATGACAGATCACTTAAAGTGAGATGCTCAGCGCGGATATGCGAAAGAATTACTGTAAATTAATAATGACAGACAGGTTGGCTGGCGATGACATCATAAATACTAAAAAAGCAGAACATTTTTTTTTTTTTAATTCAAAGGGAAAAATTCCCCCGGTTGGACTGGGGTTCTGCAATAAGAAGGGTTTGGAGAAATCCAAGAGGCAGAATCCCAGCAATGGAGAAAGCTTGTAATCTTGATGAGATTATACTATATCGATAGAGACTGTCGGCAAAAAGGAATTTCGGTTTATGTGTAAGATTGCATGGAGTAAATCTCTTTAACAAAAGAATACAAATAATGCACATTATAGAGACCATATAGCTCTATTGGGGGCGGAGAGGCTGTTAGTAATGGATTGGAGGCAGAGGATGAGGCAGGGGAGGCTGTTAGTAATGGATTGGAGGCAGAGGATGAAGAGGGGAGGCTGTTAGTAATAGATTGGAGGTAGAGGATGAGGCAGGGGAGGCTGTTAGTAATGGATTGGAGGCAGAGGATGAGGAGGGGAGGCTGTTAGTAATGGATTGGAGGCAGAGTATGAGGAGGGGAGGCTGTTAGTAATGGATTGGAGGCAGAGGATGAGGAGGGGAAGCTGTTAGTAATGGATTTGAGGCAGAGGATGAGGCAGGGGAGGCTGTTAGTAATAGATTGGAGGTAGAGGATGAGGAGGGGAGGCTGTTAGTAATGGATTGGAGGCCGAGGATGAGGAGGGGAGTCTGTTAATGGATTGGAGGCAGAGGATGAGGCAGGGGAGGCTGTTAGTAATGGATTGGAGGTAGAGGATGAGGAGCGGAGGCTGTTAGTAATGGATTGGAGGCAGAGGATGAGGTGGGGAGGCTGGTAGTAATGGATTGGAGGCAGAGTATGAGGAGGGGAGGCTGTTAGTAATGGATTGGAGGCAGAGGATGAGGAGGGGAGGCTGTTAGTAATGGATTGGAGGTAGAGGATGAGGAGGGGAGGCTGTTAGTAATGGATTGGAGGCAGAGTATGAGGAGGGGAGGCTGTTAGTAATGGATTGGAGGCAGAGGATGAGGAGGGGAAGCTGTTAGTAATGGATTTGAGGCAGAGGATGAGGCAGGGGAGGCTGTTAGTAATAGATTGGAGGTAGAGGATGAGGAGGGGAGGCTGTTAGTAATGGATTGGAGGCCGAGGATGAGGAGGGGAGTCTGTTAATGGATTGGAGGCAGAGGATGAGGCAGGGGAGGCTGTTAGTAATGGATTGGAGGTAGAGGATGAGGAGCGGAGGCTGTTAGTAATGGATTGGAGGCAGAGGATGAGGTGTGGAGGCTGGTAGTAATGGATTGGAGGCAGAGGATGAGAAGGGGAGGCTGTTAGTAATGGATTGGAGGCAGAGGATGAGGCAGGGGAGGCTGTTAGTAATGGATTGGAGGCAGAGGATGAGAAGGGGAGGCTGTTAGTAATGGATTGGAGGCAGAGTATGAGGCAGAGAAGGAAGAGTGGAACACACAGAGCTCTTTAGACAAATGATTCAGGTTATGGTTTTGCATGAATCACACTGTATCCTCCCTGCACACACAGTCTGTAATCACACTGTATCCTCCCTGCACACACAGCATCCTCTGTAATCACACTGTATCCTCCCTGCACACACAGCATCCTCTGTAATCACACTGTATCCTCCCTGCACACACAGCATCCTCTGTAATCACACTGTATCCTCCCTGCACACACAGCGTCCTCTGTAATGACACAGTATCCTCCCTGCACACACAGCATTCTCTGTAATCACACACTGTCCTCACTGCGCACACACAGCGTCCTGTAATTACACAGTATGCTTTCTGCACACACAGTATCCTCTCTGCACACACAGCGTCCTCTCTGCACACACAACATCCTCTCTGCACACACAGCATCCTCTCTGCACACACAGCGTCCTCTCTGCACACACATTATCCTCTCTGCACACACACATCCTCTCTGCACACACAGCACCCTCTTTGCACACACAGCACCCTCTTTGCACACACAGCATCCTCTCTGCACACATACATCCTCTCTGCACACACAGCATCCTCTTTGCACACATAGCATTCTCCCTACAGACATAAAATCCTCTTTAAAATTGCAGCATCCTTGCTACACCCACAGTATTTTCCCTGAACATCCAGTATCCTACATCTCTAAATGTACAGTGTATTCTCTGCTCAGAGCAGCATGTGTGGCCTCTCTGCACCAACACAGGACTCTACATGGCTCTCTCTGCACTAGCAGGGATATCTCAGAACACACAGAGCTCTATAGACATATGATTCATGGTTTTGTACACATGGGACTCTCTGCACAGATCATCCCCGGACACAACAGCCTCTATATTCACACAGCATCCTCCCTGCACACACAGCATACCTGCACAGCGCATCCTATCTGAGCACACAGCACCCATGCACAGACTGCATGACTGAATATCTTTCATGCACACACAGCATCATCTTTAATCACACAGTATCCTACCTGCACACACAGTATCCTCTAAAATCACATAGCATCCTCCCTACACACAGTATTCTCCCCGCTCCACATACCATCCTCCCTACACACACAGTATTCTCCCCGCTCACACAGTATCCTCCCTGCACACAGTATCCTCCCTGCACACAGCATCATCCCAGCACACACAGTATCATCCCTGCACACACACCATCCTCAAGGCACACACAGCATACCTTCACAGAGCATCCTATCTGAGCACACAGCACCCATGCACAGACTGTATAACTGAATTCTTTCCTGTACACACAGCATCTTCTTTAATCACACAGTATCCTACCTGCACACACAGTATCCTACCTTCACACACAGTATCCTCTCTGTACACACAGCGTCCTCTCTGCACACACAGCGTCCTCTATATTCACACAGCATCCTCCTTGCACACACACCATCCTCTAAAATCACACAGTATCCTCTCTGCACATGTAGCATCCTCTCTGTACACACAGTATCCTCTCTGCACACACAGCGTCCTCTATATTCACACAGCATCCTCTCTGCACACACAGCATCCTCTAAAATCACACAGCATCCTCTCTGCACTGTATAACTGAATACTTTCCTGTACACACAGCATCTTCTTTAATCACACAGTATCCTCTCTGCACATGCAGCATCCTCTCTGTACACACAGCATCCTCTCTGCACACACAGCATCCTCTCTGCACACACAGCGTCCTCTATATTCACACAGCATCCTCCCTGCACACACAGCATCCTCTAAAATCAAACAGCATCCTCTAAAATCAAACAGCATCCTCTCTGCACACACACATCCTCTCTGCACACACAGCGTCCTCTATATTCACACATCATCCTCCCTGCACACACAGCATCCTCTCTGCACACACAGCATCCTCTCTGCACACACAGCATCCTCCCTGCACACACAGTATCCTCTCTACACACACAGCATCCTCTAAAATCACACAGCATCCTCTAAAATCACACAGCATCCTCCCTGCACACACAGTATCCTCTAAAATCACACAGCATCCTCGCTGCACACACTATATCCTCCCTGTACAGCATACTCTAAAATCACACAGCATCCTCACTGCACACGCAGTGTCCTCCCTACACACACAGCATCCTCTATAAACACACAGCATCCTCTATAAACACACAGCAACCTCCCTGCACACACAGTGTCCTCCTGCACACACAGCATCCTCCCTGCACACACAGCATCCTCCCTGCACACACAGTATCCTCCCTGCACACACAGTATCCTCCCTGCACACACAGTATCCTCCGTGCACACACAGGGCCCTCCCTGCACAGCATACTCTAAAATCACACAGCAGCATCCCTGCATATGCAGTGTCCTCCCTTCACACAGTATCCTCTATAAACACACAGCATCCTCTATAAACACACAGCAACCTCCCTGCACACACAGTGTCCTTCTGCACACACAGTATCCTCCCTGCACACACAGGGTCCTCTATAAACACACAGTATCATTTATAAACACACAACATCCTCTCTGCGCACACAGTATCCTCCCTACACACACATCATCCATACTACACACACAGCATCCTCTGTAATCACACAGCATCCTTACTGCACACACAGTATCCTCTCTAATCACATAGCATCCTTCCTGCACACACAACATCCTCTATAATCACACAGCATCCTTACTGCACACACAGTATCCTCTATAATCACACACTATCCACCCTGCACACAGACTATTATCCCTGCACACACACAGTATCCTCTGTGGACAAACTGTATCCCTCCTGTATTCTCTATAATCACACAGCAATCCAATATCTCTGCACACACAACCACATCCTCTCTACACACATTGCATCCTCTCTGCACACACACACAGTACCCTCCCTGATCACAAACATCACCCTCCCTGTACACACCACATCCTCTCTGCACACACAACATCTTTTACGCACACACAGCACCCTTCCTGCTCACACTGTATCCTCCCTGCACACACAGCACCCTCTATAATCACACAGCATCCTTTATGCACACACAGCATCCTCCCTGCACACACCGTATCCTCCTTGCACACTGCATTATCTACACAGCACTCATCAGCACTACACATGATACTTGCACTGTGCATGAAATCTACCAGCGCTTACACGATCTCTGTATAAACAGCATTCTCTCTGCATCCCCAGAATCATCCTCCAGCCCACACAGCACCTTCCCTGTCTGCACAAAGCCTCACTCTTTCTCCTCTGGGATTTTTTGGAGAGGGCCTGTAACCTGGATCCCACTTCCCTCTCTCTCTCTCTCCTAAAACAACACACAGCACTGAAAGAAGAAAGCAAAAAAATATATAGAGACGGAAAATAATGACATTTGGATCTGTCCCATCTCCCCCGCCTGTGAGCACGGGACCCTCCAATCTCCACTGCTCATTTCTCAGGGACTGTAGAATGATCACCTCCTCCACTAGCCCCCTTTAATATCCCTCTGTTCTATTCCTTTATCAGATCCATCCCTCCCCTGTGAAGAGAGCACCCCTCCCCCTGAGACCCCTTTACTCACCCCATTCAGAATCTTCATTCTGTCTCCTATAAATGACTTAACAACAGCTTCTCTATTTAGACTGTTCTAAACCCCCCCCATTACCGTTTGCAGAGGCAATATCAGGATGGTTACCATCTCACCGGCATGCAGCCCTGATCCCCCCAATCTCCAGCATTACTGGGGTCTTTTCATAATCACTGCTAAAATCAAGGGGAGGTGGGCTGTCTCTGGAATTGTTTAATTTCTCCCTTTTTTCCCCACCGTCACGTCGGCGGAAGCCCCCCTCTCCTGTGGGACTCTGTGCCTTAATGACATTACCTGTGTCTTGCATCGGTTGGCTGGGGGCATAGAAAGAGAGAGTGTCAGCTGCCTCTCCACACTCCCCCCCCCCCCCTTTCGAAACAAAAAAGGACGTGATTCCCCCCCCTGCAGATGAGGCTGAATCCTCCCCCCCCTCTCCGTGTGCCGTCTCCGGGAGACGAAGGAGGAATTGAGTAGGGAGAGCAGGACTGTGTAGAAGGAGGAGGGAAATGAATTCCTTGTGATTTGTCTTTGGGGGTCTTGGAAAGGGGGTGTGATCCTCTCCCTCGTTCCTTTTTGCACCGTGTGTCTCCCCTTAGCTTTCTTTCATCGCTCCGGTGTGGGGGGCTCGGAAGAGATCTAGGAAGGAGAGAGATCTCCAGCCGGCTGAGCTGCCTCCTCATCTGTCTGTGAGTGCCTAATTTCTTGCTTTTTCTTTGGGGGAGGAATTGGAGGGGTAATGTGGGTTGGAGGGGGGGGGGGGGGTACATAGCTTATTCAGGAATTTGAATGTAGGGGGCAGATGGAGCAATGAGCACTGACAGAGGGGGGCCCTTTAAAAATGGCGGTGAACGGCAAAGCTTTGAACATCTCCAGGTTTGGTCTTTTAGAGAATGGGGGGGGGGGGGGGGGGGGCAATAGGGCACAGTAAAAAATGGGGGTGGAAAAAATATTTTGATTGCCTTTTAACATGATCAGTGCACAAGGGCCTTCCAATGAGATGGGAGGTAATGGTGTTTGGGGAGGTGGGGGGTTAATATTTAGTTTGATCTGGTCCCCCCCATTCCTAAATCTACACATTCAGGCCTAGTTCACACTGTGTGTACTAGCAGACGTATGTGCAAACACATGGGATAAGTTACCACTTGATGAGCCTCCAAATGTACTGCAGGCTACACATATGTATATGCAATGACACCTGGCTCTAAACATGTGTGCAGTGCATCAGCATGTTACATATATATTGAGTCACGAAGCTTCGGCATAAACATACTGGGCTCTGCACAAAACGTAGGAATCTGGAGCTATATACACCCCAAAATATAGTCTGGACCACCAAAGGATGGGACTCTGGACACTAAAACATAAGGATTTGGATAACTATATAGGATTGAGCAGCTATATTCACAGCAGTGCTGGGCTGTGCAACTGGCTAGTCTAAAAGGTAAACCGTGAACGAAAACTAGTTATTCACACCTTGAAACAACAATATATTAGAGTTTTACCAACCAAAAGCCTGGGCTCTGTGCCTATATAGACCAAAACATCGTCCCTCAACAACAAAATCAAGGCCTCGTCCTCAATAGACACCAGAATACAGGGCTCTTTGTCCATACACCCCCAAAATATAAGCTCTCTGCTACAAAATACCCATATACACGAAATACAAGACTCTATAGAGTGACAATCTCAGGGCTTTGTGCTCATTTGCATGAGAATACAGAGCTCTGTGAAGATAGACCAAAGTACGAAGCTCTACGGCCTCAGACGCCAACATAGAGAGCTCATGCCAGAATTTGTAAACACAGGGAATACTAGTATATTCCATTAGTGGGTGATACTTTAATAGCCGAGATGGAAAGTTTGGAAAGTTGCAGTTCACTTGTCTGTTCTTTTTCAGAGATTAGCCCCTCTAATCTTGTACGTAAACCATGAAATACTCATTTTGTGTTATCATATCCTTACGTAGCCATGGAAATTCCAGGTAATTAGTATTCCTAGCGATGCAGAGGACCCTGATACTTAGGTATGTTATAAAATGATCAGTAACATTTAATATTCAGTTATATTGTGCTCTCTCCATATAACATATGCCTCTTTCACAGAGACCCATGTAGAGCAGAGGTCTACCACCTGTGGCCCTCCAGATGCTGTAGGACTACCTTTCCCATACTCCTCTGCCAGCCTCTCAGCTGAAAGAGCGTTGTGGGAGATGTTGTCCATCAGCGGCTGGAGGGCCGTAGTTTGCTGATGTAGAACATGCTCTCTGTGAAGCTGTGGAATGAGTAAGACAGCCCAACCCAGGTACCTTTGAGGGCTGAACACCCCAAAAACTTTGGACCAACCCAAGGGGCTTTACGTAAAGTCACACAAGAGATCTACGTGAGAAGGATGTAGGCCCTGGTCAATAATTAATAACTGTATCAAAGTCGTAATTGGAAAATAGCCTTCAAAGTCTGCTTTTAGGAGACAGGGAAGCTGTACTCTCACTAACTTCTATACAAATGTGTCCATAAAGTTTGGCAACCGCAGGCATGCTGCTGGAAGTCATGGTGTCCATCCTATTGAGGTTTGCCAAGCCCAAGTCTAGTGCGGGGTAGAGTGGCACACTTCCTCTCCTCTTTTTTATATTTTCTTTCTGGAGGAGTACTGATACCTTCAGAAAGGCATCAGCTGAGATCCATACGAGAAACTAGTTGAATAGGTCCTGACTGTGATCTTCAGGAGGTGATACACAAGTTACAGTGAATAAAATGTCTACTGTAGTTGGTGGAATATAAAAAGAATTGTTTTCAATTTCCATTGCCCTTTTGTTTAAAAAAACATGTGTTGTAGCTACAGCTGTACTTATTTGGTCATGAGCTAAGGATTACCAGCAGGTGGCGATGGTTGTGATGTAGCTATGCCTTCTTGTAATTGCCACATGGGTCTCACCAAGTTGGTTCACGCTGGTCTTGGGTCCTTTAGGCGTAAGGTCACTTTGGTTCCGGGCATGACGTTGGCCTCTGTTTTCTTCGGTCTAACCATAACACTAGTTGGCCTGACCAAAGTGATAAAGATTGTTACATTTGATATTTTTATATTCAGCCTCCTTGCTTGATATCCCAAGGGCACATAAGATTTGGACATGCATTATCTTCGGACATCTGTCTTCTTCCATAATGGTGTGCGATGCACAGAACTTACCCAACATTCACAAAGCTAGCTAATAATAATGAATATGATGATTACACCAACATTCTCATAATCTCATTTTCGAGTTTGTGCCTGTTTACATGGATCCTTACTCAGTGCACCAGTACCAATACAGGAGATTTGTGCATGCATATATTCAGGTGTCTATGGTAACCATCTCCCTAGCTTCCTGTGGATCCACCGACCATCTCTGATGGTGCACTAGGATCCTCCTCTGGTATCATGGAGTTCTTGCAAAAAAGAACATTGGGATTTAATGATTTTGTTTACATTTCAAAGCATTTGTTTTAAATACTATTTATGTGTTAAGGTGGGCGTAAAGTCAAAATCTGTTTAAAAATAAATGAAATGCTCTTTTTACAATTGGTTTCTATCATCACCCATGAGGTAATAGCTCTTTATTGAAGCACTGATTTGTAGTCAGAGGTACAGATTATCCCCTCATTCCATGGTCCCCGCCCAATGCACCTCTGGTACCCTGTGCACCCCCCCCCCCCCCCGGGGTTGGATCTTAGAGAAATATCAAATTGTACCTCCAGCAGAAGTAGTCTACCACATGGGTCTCACCAAGTTGGTTCACATTGAGAGGTTATTGAAAAAGCAACACTGTTTATTGAGACACTTTCTCTACAAAGCACGGCTGTCAAATCTGTCAAATGAATTCCACCTGGTAGAAGAAAGTACTACAGTAAAAGTTTACTATCTCCTCATTCATAGGAACAAATCCAATTTGACTATTTTACTCAAAATGGCCTTTTAGTTCATATAAATATACGTTTTACCTTCCGACCAGGTTATATTCCAACCAATGGCATGTTTCCTGTTAAACACGTCACGGTTGTGATCTACAAAAGCTCTATTTCATGGAGCTTCCACAATACTCTTTCTCACTTCCATTTAAGGAAGCTCGCAGCATCCAATTGGCTGGTCGGTTGTCATAGTGACCTCTAAGCCAATCGGAACTTCCATGTCGCCAAAGAACTAAAAGAAGATAAAAGGCCCGAATCTGACGTTCCTCAAACATGCCGAATTTTGCTTTTCTCACACGTTACAAGTTAACCATTTTGTTCAGCAGCAAAAAAATACATTAAAACAAGTGGTTTCGCTTTCTGTCACTAATCTGGGTAATTAGTAGCGGTATATCTAGAATTCTATAAAGATAATGAGCATACTATGCTGCTTAATGTTACCATCAAAGTGCTGATAATTAATATTTCATGTCATACCATACTAATACTTGACTCCTTTTTTGAGGAAGGAATGTGGGGCCAATTAATCTACGGGACTGATAGACAACCGAGGACCCTGTACCACAGTCTGCTGCAAAAGTTTTCAAAAGTTACTGCTTTTCTCTTCATATAAGTCACCTTTTTGGGTGCTGGAATATAAATGTCTACTCAAAGAAATCCATACTGTGACTGAATCATTTAAACATTAATTTTACGGTGATTGCAGAGAATAAAACAAATGATTGAAAATGATCTATACATTGTGTCAGCAAAACTGCCAGCAAATGCCTAAATTAGGAGACAAATGTGTGTCTGTGGAGTCCCCTGCTTATGACATCACCTGCGGCCTTATATGCAAATTACACATTTGTCATTGAAAACCAATTCGTTTGCATATCAGGCCACAGGTGATGTCATAAGCAGCAGACTCCACAGACACATTTAAAACACATTTTTTCTCCTAATTTAGGTATTTGCTGGCAGTTTTTCTAATACAAGGTATAGATCATTTTCAATCAATTTTGATTCTGCACATTCACAGTACATATAATGTTTAGGTGATACAGTCCCATTAACCCCTTCGTGACGTTAGGACGTAATATGCCGTCCTAATTTTAAGTGCCTAAAAGTTGTTAGGACGGCATAGTACGTCCTTTGTTAAACAGCTGATCGCGGCTCCCCGCAATGAGCTGTTTTCGGATCCCGCTGCAGGCACTTACAGCGGGATCCCACCTGTCAGATGAGGCCACTTTGAGTGGCCTCAGTCTGACAGGGGAAATATAGCCGGTGCTCAAAGCGAGCACCGGCTACATTTCTCTAAACCGAGCCGTGCCCGAACTTCTGGGTTCGGGCACGTCTCCGTGACGTCCGGAGTTCTCGCGATATTTTGTCAGGGACCCACAGGGTCTATTAAGACCCTGATCGGGTCTCTGCCATAGTGTTCCTGGCCACCGACCACCTTGTGATCGGTGGCCAGGTACAATTTGTGACGTTTTGGAGCTTGCGTCGTTTGGGACGCAAGCACCTTGCGTCACGAAGGGGTTAAGGGTCGAAGTCAGCGACTTGAGGGTCATCTCGAATCTGTACGTTCCCAGGCCAACATGACGCATTTCGCCTCTTAACCTAACACTAGACAATCACATCCGCTCAACGGTATATCACAATATATAATAATCATTTATAGAGTGTTACATCCTGACATGAGATGCAGTTTTTACATCACACCCTGGCATAACACGTTGTGACATGATCTAATATGTTTCACTTAATGACATGTCACAATACTGTACTTCGAATCACAATAGATCCAATAATATTACACTAGATCACAAAAAATTACTGTATGTTACACTATGTCATATCAGATCAGGATATGCCACACTAACTTACAGTGTATCATTGCATATTCTCACCATGCAATTAAGGAGCTGTCAATGTAGTAAAAGGGGGGGGAGGGGTTGGGGCGGAGGAGAGTGAGCTAAATTATATAATAGACAACATGTTACCGTATTTGTTTACTTAAATGTTAATTCAGGGATTAATTCAGGGATTTAAACCCCACACAATGGCATAAATTGTGAATATTATAGTTTGGATCTGTACTTGATACAAGAAAGAGCACTAACACAGGGGAGACAATGAAAACAATATAAAACAATACTCCTTCTTTAGTACTGCAGCTCTCAGATAAGTGCTCCTAGTGCACTCCAAATAACAAAAACCCACAAAACACTAAAAAAAATATTTGCCATATACCACATCTCCGCTCAATAAATGAAAACATAGATCTGAACATTGAATTCTGGGAAGTACAGATCTAAAACACTCCAAAGCAGAGGCGCATGTACAGGAGAAAAAAAAGAAAAGAAACAAATATAGTGTAGTACAGTACAAATAAAGAGTGTCAGCTGGTAATATTGAGTAGTCACACAAGTAGAGTATCAGTCTCATCAAAGGGTAAAATCTTCTGATTTATTTCACAGAATCAGAAGATTTTAGCCTTTGATGAGACTAATACTCGACTTGGTGTGTGACTACTAAATATTACCAGCTGACACAAAACAGTTTATTTGTACTGTATTACACTATATTTTTTTTTTTTTTTTCTCATGTACATGACTTTTTTAGGCTCAGATATCGGTATTTTGTGACTTAATCCTCTTGCAAGTGAGACTTTCCTATAGTGATCTTGCTTGTTGTGGTGGTTTTATTACTTTATAGAGTGGGTGCAGGGAATAGCCTTCCCACAGAGGTGGTAGAGGGTAATACAGTCAAGGAATCTAAGCATGAATGGAATAGAACCTAATAAGGTACCAGGATTTCATAGGAACACGAAAGATGGGCAGGTGGTCCTTGTATATCCACACAATCAGCAGAACTATGAAGCTGTATGAGGTAAAACTAAGACTTGACTGTTCCCAAGAGGCTCTGATAGAAACATTTAAATACATAAAGGGAATCAACACAGTAACGGAAGAGAGTATATTTAACATAAGGAAAACTACCACAACTAGGGGACATAGTCTTAAATTAGAGGGGCAACGATTTAAAAGTAATATCAGGAAGTATTACTTTACTGAGAGGGTAGTGGATGCATGGAATAGTCTTCCAGTAGAAGTGGTAGAGGTTAATACAGTGAAGGAGTTTAAGCATGCGTGGGATAGGTATAAGGCTATCCTAGATATAAGATAAGGCCAGGGACTAATGAAAGTATTACTTTACTGAGAGGGTAGTGGATGCGTGGAATAGTCTTCCAGTAGAAGTGGTAGAGGTTAATACAGTGAAGGAGTTTAAGCATGCGTGGGATAGGTATTAGGCTATCCTAGCTATAAGATAAGGCCAGGGACTAATGAAAGTATTACTTTACTGAGAGGGTAGTGGATGTATGGAATAGTCTTCCAGTAGAAGTGGTAGAGGTTAATACAGTGAAGGAGTTTGCGTGGGATAGACACAAAGCTATCCTAGATATATGATAAGGCCAGGGACTAATAAAAGTATTTAGAAAATTGGGCAGACTAGACGGGCTGAATGGTTCTTATCTGCCGACACATTCTATGTTTCTATGTAAGAGTTGGCAACCATTGCTTTTGGATTTCTAATAAATTTGGTTATTCCATAACGACTGAACATGCGTGCTGCGGCCTGGTATCACTGGCTGGCTACTAAATTCATTACATATTTGTTCATCTCTGATTCAGGGCTGCGCATTTTTTTGTTGAGAGAACGCCTCCATCGAGCCTAATGAGACGGCTTGAACTGTTGTGTGGCAGAAAGGGGCAGCTATGGACTATTGGTTGTATTAGAACAATGACATGCTAAGGGAAATGAAGCCCAAATTATATATATATATATATATATATATATATATATATATATATATATAAAAAGATCAGTGTAATTAGAGAGTAACTCACAAGTCTCCTCCTTGAGCGGAACCCTTGCTGTTATTGGTTGGAAGGATAAAAGGTTTTATGGGGACTAGTATTCCACATGCCATTTTATGCTGTGATGTAGACTAACAGCTAATACTTTAAATAAGGTTCTGAATTATTTACATGCTAAAGTTAATTTAAAAAAAAAAAGACTTAATTAACATGCTTTGGTTAAAAATAACCTTAAATTAAAATGAAATTCAAATAATTTTATTATTTCATCTTTGTATAATGTTTTATTTTTGTACTAGATTTTATAAAACGTATGATTTTTATGTTTTCGTCATGTACATAGGAAAAAACAAACAAACAACCCTGAAATATAAGTGGTAGCCGGTGTTGAACTCCCATGACCCTCAGGCAAGAAGGGTAATCTGATGCTGGCTGGGAGTTACACATTATGCACCCCCGTTATTGGGCCGTTTGCTGCTAGACTGAATACCAGCCATCATCCTTGGCTGGGGCTGCGGTGGTTTACTGTTGGCCCAGGCGTTTGGGAGTAGTAACGGAGCAGTGGTGCTCTTGTGGGGTCCGTGCTAGTACAATGTACAACATGGGGCCCTTGCTAATGGTCGCTCCTGTGTAGGTTATACTGCTGTGATCTTATGTTTATGTGTTTGAATTCTTGTGTGTTGTTAGCTCTTGTTGACTAGATGCGTGACAAAAGAATCTCTTAATTGAGTCAGGTTAAGTCTGGAGACAATGTTTTTTCTACACATTTCCAGATTTATGACTTGCTGGTGCTTTTGAGTTATTCCCATTACAGCAAAGTTGCAGGCATGAGTTGAAATGTGAAATGCATCGGCCAACTGACTATGCAGAATATACACCGATCAGCATTATGACCACCTGCCTAATATTGTGTAGCTCCCTTTTTGACACCAAAACAGCCCTGACCCATCGAGGCATGGACCCCATTAGACCTCTGAAGGTGTGCTGGGGTAACTGGCACCAAGACGTTAGCAGCAGATCCTTTAAGTCCTGTAAGTTGCGAGGTGGGGCCTCCATGGATCAGACTTGTTTGTCCAGCACGTCCCACAGATGCTCGATTGGATTGAGATCTGGGGAATTTGGAGGCCAATTCAACACCTTGAACTCGTTGTTGTATTCCTCAAACCATTCCTGAACCATTTTTGCTTTGTGGCAGGGAGCATTATCCTGCTGAAAGAGGCCAATACCATCAGGGAATACCGTTTCCATGAAAGGGTGTACATGGTCTGTAACAATGCTTAGGTAGGTGGTACGTGTCAAAGTAACATCCACATGAATGGCAGGACCCAAGGTTTCCCAGCAGAACATTGCCCAACGCATCACACTGCCTCCACCGGCTTGTCACCTGTCAGTCCAAAGCATCACACTGCCTCCGCCGGCTTGTCACCTGTCAGTCCAAAGCATCACATTGCCTCCGCCGGCTTGTCACCTGTCAGTCCAAAGCGTCACCTGTCAGTCCAAAGCATCACACTGCCTCCACCAGCTTGTCACCTGTCAGCCCAAAGCATCACCTCAGCCGGCTTGTCCCCTGTCAGTATCATCACACTGCCTCAGCCGGCTTGTCACCTGTCATCCCAAAGCATCACATCACCTCCGCCGGCTTGTCACCTGTCAGTCCAAAGCATCACACTGCCTCCGCCGGCTTGTCACCTGTCAATCCAAAGCATCACACTGTCTCCGCCGGCTTGTCACCTGTCAGTCCAAAGCATCACACTGCCTCCACCGGCTTGTCACCTGTCAGTCCAAAGCATCACACTGCCTCCGCCGGCTTGTCACCTGTCAGTCCAAAGCATCACACTGCCTCCTCCGGCTTGCTCCGTGTCTGTGGCCATAATGTTAGGGCTGATTGGTGTATATAGGGTACAGCATCCCATATAAGCAAGACACTGGGATACCATATTAACACCATCCCATTAGGTTTCATGATGTATACAAATTTTAGCTCATGTTGCTAAATGAATTCATCAAGGCCTCATCTTAATGCATTTAGGTATATAATACAATGTGTGCCCCTGATTTAACTAATCAGAATGTATAAAGCCATTGATTTGGAGACAGAGGAGAACCTAAAATAACACCTTGCACTTGTATCTTGGCTTCAGCAGTTAAGGTAGAAATATAAATGTTTGTATCATTATAGAATAAAACACACTTTTCTTCATTATCTTTTCCCGGCTCTTACGTACTGTATGCAATATTCAACATTTACCCCATGGGACTTGAATGGGAAAGAAGGTTAACATTTAAAATAGGTGTCATTTTATAACATTTCCAGATATGGAGATTCTAAGAATCAAATGAACAATTATGTGCAATGGAATATTGTGTTTCTTTGTTTCTATAATCATTGTATCTCTGTCTTCATCTATTCTGGCATGGGAAATGATCACAGGTATTTAAACAGAAATACAACCTCTGCTCAGTGGCTCAGGGACTGGAGTGTTTTCAATCACTAGTCGATCTGGTGCACGACATGGTATCTTTTGCTGTAGAGATAGAGTTTGGAAATGATTATGTTAAAGGGGCTCTGTCACCCGAAACATTGCTTGCACTATAAAATGATGAAAAAAGATCTATACACTCAGAGGTGTAACTAGAAACCACTGCTCTGGAGCCCCCCGACCCCTCCATGTAACTCCACCCCAGAAAGGCCACTTACATGCCTCCCAACTGTTCCGCTTTGTGACTGACCTTGTCTTATATCTAGGATAGCCTTATACCTATCCCATGCAGCTAAAACTCCTTCACTGTATTAACCTCTACCACTTCTACTGGAAGACTATTCCATGCATCCACTACCCTCTCAGTAATGTAATACTTTCATTACTCCCTGGCCTTATCTTATATCTAGGATAGCCTTATACCTATCCCACGCATGCTTAGACTCCTTCACTGTATTAACCTCTACCACTTCTGCTGGAAGACTATTCCATGCATCCACTACCCTCTCAATAAAGTAATACTTTCATTAGTCCCTGACCTTATCTTATATCTAGGATAGCCTTATACCTATCCCATGCAGCTAAAACTCCTTCACTGTATTAACCTCTACCACTTCTACTGGAAGACTATTCCATACATCCACTACCCTCTCAGTAACGTAATACTTTCATTAGTCCCTGGCCTTATCTTATATCTAGGATAGCCTTATACCTATCCCACGCATGCTTAAACTCCTTCACTGTATTAACCTCTACTACTTCTGCTGGAAGGCTATTCCACGCATCCACTGCCCTCTTAGTAAAGTAATACTTTCATTAGTCCCTGGCCTTATCTTATATCTAGGATAGCCTTATACCTATCCCATGCATGCTTAAACTCCTTCACTGTATTAACCTCTACCACTTCTGCTGGAAGGCTATTCCATACATCCACTACCCTCTCAGTAAAGTAATACTTTCATTAGTCCCTGACCTTATCTTATATCTAGGATAGCCTTATACCTATCCCACACATGCTTAAACTCCTTCACTGTATTAACCTCTACCACTTCTGCTGGAAGACTATTCCATGCATCCACTACCCTCTCAGTAAAGTAATACTTTCATTAGTCCCTGGCCTTATCTTATATCTAGGATAGCCTTATACCTATCCCACGCATGCTTAAACACCTTCACTGTATTAACCCCTACCACTTCCACTGGAAGACTATTCCATACATCCACTACCCTCTCAGTAATGTAATACTTTCATTAGTCCCTGGCCTTATCTTATATCTAGGATAGCCTTATACCTATCCCACGCATGCTTAAACTCCTTCACTGTATTAACCTCTACCACTTCTACTGGAAGACTATTCCATACATCCACTACCCTCTCAGTAAAGTAATACTTTCATTAGTCCCTGGCCTTATCTTATATCTAGGATAGCCTTATACCTATCCCATGCATGCTTAAACTCCTTCACTGTATTAACCTCTACCACTTCTACTGGAAGACTATTCCATACATCCACTACCCTCTCAGTAAAGTAATCCTTCCATTAGTCCCTGGCCTTATCTTATATCTAGTATAGCCTTATACCTATCCCATGCATCCACTCTACATTAAAGGTATAAACATTGTTTAAGTGACAAAGTCCCTTTAAAGGGATTCTGTCTCTTAAACATTAACATTTATATTGAGAATGTAGAGAAGAAGAAGTATAATCTATACACTGGAAGCAAAAGCATAGATCAAAGAACCGTTTTACAGTCAGTGCCAGGGGAGCTTGGTGGAAAATACAGACATTGTAGGCAAACATTAAAAGTCTTTTGCCACCTGTCTATAGCAAATCTGACGTGCATCTTTGCAGATAGTCATGGGTATACTCTGAGTTCTGCCTTTTAGTTGAGCCAGAGGTCATCGGCTGCTGGCGCACACCAACGCTGTCACCGTGTGCTCAGCCAATCAGAGCAGGGGCTCGGTCCGTGTGTCTGATCAGAGTCCGGTCGTCTCTTCCTCTCTCCTAGTGCAGAAAAATACCCTTGTTTTTTTAATGCCAGTGACAGTGGAGACCAAGGTCCTCTCCGGTGGTGGCAAGGGAACAGGAAGGTCTATTACTGCATGTAACAGCCTCAACCATAATGTTTCCCAAGGGAGCATCATGGCTGCCGGTCAGAGGATGAACTGACATGTACCTTAAAAGAGTACATCTGTATTAGAAGCAAAAAAATAATAATTTTGGTGACTCTAAAACTGAGGATCCCTCACTGCTTCAACGATGACAGTTCAGCGCGGCACTTTGAACGCTAAGCTGTCAGCGGTGAAAGGCAAAGCGGCCGCTTCAACTCGGCAATGTAAGCGCTGACAGTTCAATGTCAGCGCTTACAAACCCCCCACAATAAATCAACTCCCCCCAAAAGTGACCCCAAACACTAATACTAACACTACCCCCGAATCCTAATGCTAAAATGAATCCCTATTTTAAACATTAACCCCCGAACCCTAATACTAATGCTACCCTCCCCAAACCCTAATACTAACCCCCCTGACCCTTATACTAATACTACCCTCCCCGAACCCTAATACTAACCCTCCCTGAAACCTAATACTAATGCTACCCTCCCTGAACCCTAATACTAACCCTCCCCGAACCCTAATACTAACCCTCCCCGAGCCCTAATACTAATGCTACCCTCCCCAAACCTAATACTAACCCCCCTGACCCTTACACTAATACTACCCTCCCCAAACCCTAATACTAACCCTCCCCGAAACCTAATACTAATGCTACCCTTCCCAAACCCTAATACTAACCCCCCTGACCCTTATACTAATACTACACTCCCCGAACCCTAATACTAACCCTCCCCAAACCCTAATACTAATACTCCCCTCCGCGAACCCTAATACTAACCCTCCCCGAAACCTAATACTAATGCTACCCTTCCCAAACCCTAATACTAACCCCCCTGACCCTTATACTAATACTACACTCCCCGAACCCTAATACTAACCCTCCCCAAACCCTAATACTAATACTCCCCTCCGCGAACCCTAATACTAACCCTCCCCGAAGCCTAATACTAATGCTACTCTCCCCGAACCCTAATACTACCCTCCCCGAGCCCTAATACTAACCCCCCTGACCCTTATACGAATGCTACCCTTCCCGAACCCTAATACTAATAAACCCTAATAATAGTCACCTTCAGCGATCCCGCGAGGAACTGTCCCGCAATGGAAGGTCCGGCGATGACCTCTCAGCGATGACCCGTCCCATCCCCCACTACAGATCCCTCTGTAGGCTTCAGATTAAAGCTTACACATAGCGGTGGCATGGGATGGCACGGGTGTGGCACGTTTGAGGGAAGGGACCAGTCAGTATAGCAACCTAACTGCGCGTACACAAATCTCTGCACCTGCACAGAATACTTTCTAACATCATGTGTGTGGGATAGCGGCCCTAGATCGAGATTATAGGGGCAGTGAGCAGGGTATGGATACAAGTACAGTACAACACAAGTACAGTACATTTATTGGCTTATGCTTGGGGTCTTTGCTCCCAGCAGACACTTTGATTTTATAGACAGTTAAAAAAATAAATATATTCTCCTTCTTACTTTTGAGTCCCATTTAAGATCAGCGACTCTTGTGTTCTTTTTTTTGTTATTTATTATCTTTTCTTCTCTGTATAAGATTCGATTTTGTTGGTGGGTTCCAATTAGCAATTTGTTGGTCTTTAAGGGTTTTTTTTTTATTATAGCTAGTGTGAAATCAGGACAGCGGAGGGGGGTGAGACGTGTGCTGTAAAGTCCCTCGAAAAATGCTCCTGTTGAAAGATGGTCAGAAAACAATGTGCACTTGGAAAGCTTAATATTATCAAAATAAATTTTCAAAACATTTGCAAAACATCAGCATCGTGCACTGAACCCCTACTCATTTTGTCTGATTGCAAATCATAGAACAATGGCTTCCTCCATGTGTAATTAGCAAGAAATTATAGGCAAATCACAAGCGTGGCTTAATTACTGAACATGTAGAGTCATTCCCTCCTCCGTTCATTACTGTACATAGTGGTAATCAAAATGAACAAAATTAGTAGACAGGGAGCAGCCATTTTGGTTTTTCACATGACCTCATTAGAAGGAGCTGTAGCAATTGATGTTGATTGTAATTTCAGATAGTTATGAAAGATTGATTTTAAACAGACCTTTGAGTGATGTTAGAATTGGAAGTAAGGCAATAAAAATGTATTTTTGTTTTAATGAATGGTCACTTTAAAATGTTCTCTGGATATTCTCCTTCTATGATTTACCATTACCGATTTATTAACGTTTTACTGCAACATTTGTTTTCTACTGGGAGGATTTCATTTGACAGATCTGACATCTGTGCTGTAGGAAGAGAGTTTGACGAATAACAGTGTTGCTCTCCCAGTGATGTCTGAATAAATGCATTACAATTCACAACTGCAGCTGGAGATATATCTGAATCAAATATCTCAATGTATAATCGGGCAAAAATAGGTAAAATATTATTATTTTTTTATAATGTTTGGTAAAATGTTTTGAAATGGGATCTCGGAATAGAAAATTCGAAATCATTTTTTTTTTTTTTAAATAAAAAAATAATAACTTGTGAAGTGTTTTAATGATAGAACTAAGATTAAAAAAAAAACCATGTTATTCAGCCTAATATAGTCATTTATTTAAGAAAAAGCATTTATTTCTTTACGCCCACTAAATACTTTAGAAATGTTGGAATTGCAGATGCACAGATTATGATGACACATTTTTTTTATTCATTTATCTTGAGATATTGGCATCCGATGTACCTGAGCTGTAGTCTGCAAGGAAAGCAATGCCCTGTGTCTTTTGTGTCTCAGGCAGGAGTACAGTACATGTAGCAAAGTAAACAGTGGGATCAGGGACGGGCTGGTGACGTCTGTTATCATGAGAGATAGACACAGAAATATACACAGAACAGATATACTGACAGATACAGATAGACAGGACAGATATACTGACAGAAAATGTACAGAGACTGATAGACAGACAGACACAGATAGACAGGACAGATATACTGACAGATAATGTACAGAGACTGATAGACAGACACAGATAGACAGGACAGATATACTGACAGATAATGTACAGAGACTGATAGACAGATATACTGACAGATAAGGTACAGAGATTGATAGACAGACAGACACAGATAGACAGGACAGATATACTGACAGATAATGTACAGAGACTGATAGACAGACAGACACAGATAGACAGGACAGATATACTGACAGATAATGTACAGAGACTGATAGACAGATATACTGACAGATAAGGTACAGAGATTGATAGACAGACAGACACAGATAGACAGGACAGATATACTGACAGATAATGTACAGAGACTGATAGACAGGCAGACAAAGATAGACAGGACAGATATACTGACAGATAATGTACAGAGACTGATAGACAGACACAGATAGACAGGACAGATATACTGACAGATAAGGTACATAGACTGATAGACAGACACAGATAGACAGGACAGATATACTGACAGATAAGGTACATAGACTGATAGACAGACACAGATAGACAGGACAGATATACTGACAGATAATGTACAGGGACTGATAGACAGACACAGATAGACAGGACAGATATACTGACAGATAAGGTACATAGACTGATAGACAGACACAGATAGACAGGACAGATATACTGACAGATAAGGTACATAGACTGATAGACAGACACCGATAGACAGGACAGATATACTGACAGATAATGTACATAGACTGATAGGCAGACAGACACAGATAGACAGGACAGATATACTGACAGATAAGGTACATAGACTGATAGACAGACACAGATAGACAGGACAGATATACTGACAGATAAGGTACATAGACTGATAGACAGACAGACACAGATAGACAGGACAGATATACTGACAGATAAGGTACAGAGACTGATAGACAGACACAGATAGAAAGGACAGATACACTGACAGATAAGGTACAGAGACTGATAGACAGATATACTGACAGATAAGGTACAGAGATTGATAGACAGATATACTGACAGATAAGGTACAGAGACTGATAGACAGATATACTGACAGATAAGGTACAGAGACTGATAGACAGATATACTGACAGATAAGGTACAGAGACTGATAGACAGATATACTGACAGATAAGGTACAGAGACTGATAGACAGATATACTGACAGATAAGGTACAGAGACTGATAGACAGATATACTGACAGATAAGGTACAGAGACTGATAGACAGACAGACACAGATAGACAGGACAGATATACTGACAGATAAGGTGCAGAGACTGATTGCCAGCCCTCCCTGAGTGGCGTCTACCTGGAGTTTGCATGCTCATATACTGGCAGGTTTGGATGTACAGGACCTGGTGTGGTGCAAAATACACAGAATCCAAAAAGTAGGGCATCTTATATCCTGAACCTCGGTGGGAAAGTGATCACTTCCGACCGCATCATGGTTATATGTTCTTTGACAATACAAATTACTGAGCAAATTATTACAAGGTTTAATGAACTTATTTACCACTTAAATCATCCTCCCTTGTGGCATTTAGCACAATGTATGCAGAAAAAAAGAAGTATTAATGCAGAGCTGAATTATTTCTAAATAATAAGTATTTCATATGTGTCATTAATCTCTCCTCCGTCTCAGAGCAAAAGGTTACTGGCTATTTATGGCTGGCTATGAGTTGATAACGAGATGACATCGTTAAGGTAGGAGATGATTCGGTAATCCAGGGAAATATAATGACATGAATTAAAACATCAATAATTCATCGCTCTCTTTTAGCCATGCCTAATGTATCTGCCATCTGAGTTGGCTAGTCTGGGGAATTCCACATCTCAAGTGCCCTTTCTGAACGTTCAAAGGCTGACACTCTAATTTCTAATTGTTTCTAATTTCGGAATCTCCTCTGTACACCTCTTTTATACAGTACAGTCCTCAGGGCCGTCTTTAATATTGATTGGAGTCTGGGAAAGCATTTGCTTGGGCCCCTTGACCCTGCCACCCCCCACAGGGCAGCTGCTTTGGGCCCCCCCCCCAGGAATAACTGGGCCCGGGGGCAGCTGCCCCGTTTGCCCCCGTGTTAAAGACGGCTCTGACAATCCTAATTTAATCAGTCACTAGTTCCTCATAGGGGGAATTGAGTCTGACTGGCGATCCAAACATTTTATTCCATGAAAGAAGTTCCTCTGTCCTGTGTGTGTAACCCTAACTTACACGCTGGCTTTAAAAAAACAAAACAATGAAAGAGGAAATTGAGAAGGGAATTGCAAACTTGAGGCCAAAGTAGCAGAGTTGGAAAATGTCAAACTCTGTTATTTTGGCCCTAATTATATAAGCCCATGGTGTATCGCTGGGGAATGAAAAGACCGTCACACCATGACATCTCTTCCTGTCCTACAAGAGAAGAACCAGGAAGATGGCTTGTTTTGGGAATCCTGGGTATGCGCAGAGGTTAGCGCATGTGTAGTCGAGTTGCCACCTCGAGTTACATTGCCCTGCTCATGCACGGTAGCAACGTAGCTCCCCTCCTTAAGCCGTGTCCCCAACAGCATTCTGCCTGTGGGGCATGTTGATCACTTTAGTTCAGGATCATCCTCCGGGGGAACCGGTAATTAAAATAATAATAATAATAATAGCAGGAGATCATAAGTCTTATGATTAAGCGTGCTAGTCACGCGAAACGCGTCAAGTGCGATTCCCCACTACACTTTATTGCTGTATTTATGTTTATTATTTTTTTGCCAATAAATACGTATTTCACAGTGCATATCCAGAGTGCCAGCTCCGTTTTCTTCCTCTCTTTATAGAATGCATTACTTGTGTGTAGAATGCATTACATGTGCGTAGAATGCATTACATGTGTATAGAATGCATTACATGTGTGTAGAATGCATTTCATGTGTATAGAATGCATTACATGTGTGTAGAATACATTACATGTGTGTAGAATGCATTACATGTGTATAGAATGCATTACATGTGTGTAGAATACATTACATGTGTGTAGAATGCATTACATGTGTGTAGAATACATTACATGTGTATAGAATGCATTACATGTGTGTAGAATGCATTAAATGTGTGTAGAATACATTACATGCGTATAGAATGTATTACATGTGTATAGAATGCATTACATGTGTATAGAATGTATTACATGTGTATAGAATGCATTACATGTGTAGAATGCATTACATGTGTGTAGAATGCATTAAATGTGTGTAGAATACATTACATGTGTATAGAATGTATTACATGTGTATAGAATACATTACATGTGTATAGAATGCACTACATGTGTGTAGAATACATTACATGTGTGTAGAATACATTACATATGTATAGAATGCATTACATGTGTATAGAATGTATTACATGTGTATATAATGCATTACATGTGTATAGAATGCATTACATGTGTGTAGAATACATTACATGTGTGTAGAATACATTACATGTGTATAGAATGCATTACATGTGTATAGAGAGCATTACATGTGTGTAGAATGCATTACATGTGTGTAGAATGCACTACATGTGTACAGAATGCATTACATGTGTATAGAATCCATTACATGTGTATAGAATCCATTACATGTGTGTAGAATGTATAGCATGTGTGTAGAATGCATTACATGTGTGTAGAATGCATTACATGTGTATAGAATGCATTACATGTGTATAGAATCCATTACATGTGTATAGAATGCATTACATGTGTGTAGAATGCATTACATGTGTATAGAATGCATTACATGTGTATAGAATCCATTACATGTGTGTAGAATGCATTACATGTTTATAGAATGCATTACATGTGTATAGAATCCATTACATGTGTATAGAATGCATTACATGTGTATAGAATCCATTACATGTGTATAGAATGCATTACATGTGTATAGAATGCATTACATGTGTATAGAATCCATTACATGCATGTAGAATGCATTACATGTGTATAGAGTGCATTACATGTGTATAGAATGCATTACATGTGTGTAGAATGCATTACATGTGTATAGAATGCATTACATGTGTGTAGAATGCATTACATGTTTATAGAATGCATTACATGTGTATAGAATCCATTACATGTGTATAGAATGCATTAAATGTGTATATAATCCATTACATGTGTATAGAATGCATTACATGTGTATAGAATGCATTACATGTGTATAGAATCCATTACATGCGTGTAGAATGCATTACATGTGTATAGAGTGCATTACATGTGTGTAGAATGCACTACATGTGTATAGAGTGCATTACATGTGTGTAGAATGCATTACATGTGTGTAGAATGCATTACATGTGTATACAGGGCCGGACTGGGAACAAAAACCAGCCCTGGAAAAAATTTATATACCAGCCCCATCGCATAAGATTTTTAAACCAGCCCATAGCATAATATAATTTTTTTATTCATAGAAGGGAAAATCATGCATTTTAAAAAGCACATCTGAACAGTGTATTATTTATAGATAAGACTGATATAAAAGCCTGTCTAGGGCAATATATATACCTCCAGTATGTACACAGAGTTATATGAATTGCCCTGTGCAGAGGTATATATCAGGGCAGTGTGTGAGACATATCCTGTCTCTCGCATATCTGTAGCCTGTCTCTCTCTGTCCTTTCTGTGGCGTCTCTCTCTCTCTGTCCTTTCTGTGGCGTCTCTCTCTCTCTGTCCTTTCTGTGGCGTCTCTCTCTCTCTGTCCTTTCTGTGGCGTCTCTCTCTCTGTCTTTTCTGTGGCGTCTCTCTCTCTGTCTTTTCTGTGGCGTCTCTCTCTCTGTCTTTTCTGTGGCGTCTCTCTCTCTGTCTTTTTTTTTGTGGCGTCTCTCTCTCTGTCTTTTCTGTGGCGTCTCTCTCTCTCTCTCTGTCCTTTCTGTGGCGTCTCTCTCTCTCTGTCCTTTCTGTGGCGTCTCTCTCTCTGTCTTTTCTGTGGCGTCTCTCTCTCTGTCTTTTTTTTTGTGGCGTCTCTCTCTCTGTCTTTTCTGTGGCGTCTCTCTCTCTGTCTTTTCTGTGGCGTCTCTCTCTCTGTCTTTTTTTTTTGTGGCGTCTCTCTCTCTGTCCTTTCTGTGGCGTCTCTCTCTCTCTGTCCTTTCTGTGGCGTCTCTCTCTCTGTCTTTTCTGTGGCGTCTCTCTCTCTGTCCTTTCTGTGGCGTCTCTCTCTCTGTCTTTTCTGTGGCGTCTCTCTCTCTGTCCTTTCTGTGGCGTCTCTCTCTCTGTCCTTTCTGTGGCGTCTCTCTCTCTGTCTTTTTTTTTTGTGGCGTCTCTCTCTCTGTCCTTTCTGTGGCGTCTCTCTCTCTGTCTCTGTCCTTTCTGTGGGGTCTCTCTCTCTGTCTTTTCTGTGGCGTCTCTCTCTCTGTCTTTCCTGTGGCGTCTCTCTCTCTGTCTTTTCTGTGGCGTCTCTCTCTCTCTGTCTTTTCTGTGGCGTCTCTCTCTCTCTGTGTCCTTTCTCTCTCTCTCTGTCCTTTCCGGTAACGTCTCTCTCTCTCTCTGTCCTTTCTGTGGCGTCTCTCTCCCTCTCTGTGGCGTCTCTTTCTCTCTCTCTCTCTGTGGCATCTCTCTCTCTCTCTCTGTGGCATCTCTCTCTCTCTCTCTGTGGCATCTCTCTCTCTCTCTCTGTGGCGTCTCTCTCTCTGTTGGGTATCTCGCTCTCTGTGGCGTCTCGCTCTCTGTGGCGTCTCGCTCTCTGTGTGTCCTTTCTGTGGCATCTCTCTCTCTCTCTCTGTGGCATCTCTCTCTCTCTCTCTGTGGCGTCTCTCTCTCTGTTGGGTATCTCGCTCTCTGTGGCGTCTCGCTCTCTGTGGCGTCTCGCTCTCTGTGTGTCCTTTCTGTGGCGTCTCTCTTCCCACCTTTCCCCTTAGTGTCTTTCACCCCTTTCCCCCTGTAGTCTTTCACACCCTCCTCTTCCCCTGTACAGTCTTTCACCCCCCCTTCCACCTCCCCCTGTAGTGTCTTTCACCCCCCCTTCCACCTCCCCCCTGTAGTGTATTTCACCCCCCTTCCACCTCCCCCTGTAGTGTCTTTCACCCCCCCCTTCCACCTCCCCCTGTAGTGTCTTTCACCCCCCCTTCCCCCCTGTAGTGTCTTTCACCCCACCCTTCCACCTCCCCCTGTAGTGTCTTTCACCCCCCCTTCCACCTCCCCCTGTAGTGTCTTTCACCCCCCCTTCCCCCCCTGTAGTGTCTTTCACCCCCCCTTCCCCCTCCCCCTGTAGTGTCTTTCACCCCCCCTTCCCCCCCTGTAGTGTCTTTCACCCCACCCTTCCCCCTCCCCCTGTAGTGTCTTTCACCCCCCCTTCCCCCCCTGTAGTGTCTTTCACCCCACCCTTCCCCCCCTGTAGTGTCTTTCACCCCCCCTTCCCCCCTGTAGTGTCTTTCACCCCCCCTTCCCCCCCCCCTGTAGTGTCTTTCACCCCCCCTTCCCCCCCTGTAGTGTCTTTCACCCCACCCTTCCCCCTCCCCCTGTAGTGTCTTTCACCCCCCCTTCCCCCCCTGTAGTGTCTTTCACCCCCCTTCCCCCCCTGTAGTGTCTTTCACCCCCTTCCCCCTGTATGTCTCACTCACCTTGGTTTCTACTTCCCATCCCGCCGCCGGAACTGCTGCTGCAGCATCCGGCGGCAGCAGGCGAACTTCTTAAAGCGGCGACGGCCGCTGAATTGCTTAAAGTGGCCCACCGCCGCTTTAAGCAATTCGGCGGCCGTCGCCGCTTTAAGAAATTCGTCTGCTGCCGCCGGATGCTGCAGCAGCCGAACTCTTAAAGTGCCGGCCGCCGCCGCTTCACTTTAAGTGGCCAAGGCGGCCCCGGGGCAGGCGGCCCACCGGGATTTTTCCCGGTATCCCGGTGGGCCAGTCCGGCCCTGTGTGTATAGAATGCATTACATGTGTATAGAATGCATTACATGTGTGTAGAATGCATTACATGTGTATAGAATGCATTACATGTGTATAGAATGCATTACATGTGTATAGAATGCATTACATGTGTATAGAATCCATTACATGTGTGTAGAATGCATTACATGTGTATAGAATGCATTACATGTGTATAGAATGCATTACATGTGTATAGAATGCATTACATGTGTATAGAATCCATTACATGTGTGTAGAATGCATTACATGTGTGTAGAATGCATTACATGTGTATAGAATGCATTACATGTGTATAGAATCCATTACATGTGTGTAGAATGCATTACATGTGTGTAGAATGCATTACATGTGTGTAGAATGCATTACATGTGTATATAATTCATTACATGTGTGTAGAATGCATTACATGTGTGTAGAATGCATTACATGTGTGTAGAATGCATTACATGTGTATATAATTCATTACATGTGTGTAGAATGCATTACATGTGTGTAGAATGCATTACATGTGTGTAGAATGCATTACATGTGTATATAATTCATTACATGTGTGTAGAATGCATTACATGTGTATAGAATGCATTACATGTTTATAGAATGCATTACATGTGTGTAGAATGCATTACATGTGTGTAGAATGCATTGTGCTCTTCCTTAACATATCCTCTGTGTATAAGAGTCAGCTTGCAGCATACAAGCAGGGTGGGGGTTATTAAGCTCCCCTCTCGGTTCCTACACAGAGCATGAGTTAGCTGAGGATCAGGCGTGTGAGTGGGTGTTCATCATTTACCCATTTATAAATTATGTATCTTTATGAATCATCATGACTTGGTGCAGTGATTTGTACACCTCTGGTCCGTGTGTAAGCGTGCAATCCGTGAATCAAATCTCACATGGAAGTGAGTGGATCTCGCTGGAAGCATGTGGCTGCCTTATAGAGATGGTGGTGGAGAGGAGGAGAGAGAGAGGAGAGAGAGAGAAGGGGGAGAGAGAGGAGAGAGAGAGAGGAGAGAGAGAGAGGAGAGAGAGAGAGAGGAGAGAGGGAGAGGAGAGATGGAGAGGAGAGAGAGAGAGAGGAGAGAGGGAGAGGAGAGATGGAGAGGAGAGAGAGAGAGAGAGAGAAAGAGAGAAAGAGAGAGAGAGAGAGGAGAGAGAGAGAGGAGAGAGAGAGAGGAGAGAGAGAGAGAGGAGAGAGGGAGAGGAGAGATGGAGAGGAGAGAGAGAGAGAGAGAGAGAGGGGTGAGAGAGAGAGGAGAGAGAGAGAGGAGAGAGGGAGAGGAGAGAGGGAGAGGAGAGAGAGAGAGGAGAGAGAGAGAGAGGAGAGAGAGAGGAGAGAGAGAGAGAAGGGGAGAGAGAGGAGAGAGAGAGAGGAGAGAGAGAGAGGAGAGAGAGAGAGAGGAGAGAGGGAGAGGAGAGATGGAGAGGAGAGAGAGAGAGAGAGAGAGAGAGAGGGGTGAGAGAGAGAGGAGAGAGAGAGAGGAGAGAGGGAGAGGAGAGAGGGAGAGGAGAGAGGGAGAGGAGAGAGAGAGAGGAGAGAGGGAGAGGAGAGAGAGAGGGGTGAGAGAGAGAGGAGAGAGAGAGAGGAGAGAGGGAGAGGAGAGAGAGAGAGGAGAGAGGGAGAGGAGAGAGAGAGGGGTGAGAGAGAGAGGAGAGAGAGAGAGGAGAGAGGGAGAGGAGAGAGGGAGAGGAGAGAGGGAGAGGAGAGAGAGAGAGGAGAGAGGGAGAGGAGAGAGAGAGGGGTGAGAGAGAGAGGAGAGAGAGAGAGGAGAGAGGGAGAGGAGAGAGGAGAGGAGAGAGGGAGAGGAGAGAGAGAGAGAGAGAGAGGAGAGAGGGAGAGGAGAGAGGGAGAGGAGAGAGGGAGAGGAGTGAGGGAGAGGAGAGAGAGAGAGGGGGGAGAGAGAGGAGAGAGAGAGGGAGAGGAGAGAGAGAAAGGGGGGAGAGAGAGAGGAGAGAGAGAGAGGAGAGAGAGGAGAGAGAGAGAGGGGGGAGAGAGAGGAGAGAGAGATATGGGGGTATGGAGGCTAGGTCTCTGGGTGTAGGGGTCCACACACTGCAGACTTGTGTAAAAAAACAGAGAGAGAGAGAGGTGGGGTATGGAGGCTAGCTCTCTGGGTGTAGGGGTCCACACACTGCAGATTTGTGTGATAGCCAGAGAGAGAGAGGTGGGGTATGGAGGCTAGCTCTCTGGGTGTAGGGGTCCACACACTGCAGATTTGTGTGATAGCCAGAGAGAGAGAGGTGGGGTATGGAGGCTAGGTCTCTGGGTGTAGGGGTCCACACACTGCAGACTTGTGTGACAGCCAGAGAGAGAGAGGTGGGGTATGGAGGCTAGCTCTCTGGGTGTAGGGGTCCACACACTGCAGACTTGTGTGACAACCAGAGAGAGAGAGGTGGGGTATGGAGGCTAGCTCTCTGGGTGTAGGGGTCCACACACTGCAGACTTGTGTGACAGCCAGGGAGAGAGAGGTGGGGTATGGAGGCTAGCTCTCTGGGTGTAGGGGTCCACACACTGCAGACTTGTGTGACAGCCAGGGAGAGAGAGGTGGGGTATGGAGGCTAGCTCTCTGGGTGTAGGGGTCCACACACTGCAGACTTGTGTGACAGCCAGGGAGAGAGAGGTGGGGTATGGAGGCTAGCTCTCTGGGTGTAGGGGTCCACACACTGCAGACTTGTGTGACAACCAGGGAGAGTCTCACAGCGAAAAAACTGACATGTGGGTGGCAGAAAATATATGGTAAAACACAGTATGTGCACAGTATAGCTTTGATAATGCACAGCCAGGCACACACAAGGCATACATGTTTATAGCTGTGATAGTGAGTATTCTGGCAGTACAGCTGCTGTTTGCAGTCAGCCATGTGTTCAAGGCTCTGTCCATGGTACTGAAATCATAGCTGCCATTAAACCGTGTAGCACCAGCTATTACCGTTCAAATAATGCACCTGCTTAATTACTTGCCGGAGAGAGTCGAGCACAGGATGGGTCTCTGATTGCAGAGATTGTGACTAGCAGGACTTGTGCATAGTCTCAGGGAGATGCTTTCCTGTGTATTTTGGTCTAGCAGTCCATTCTGTGGTGAGAGTCATTTTTACACAGCAGGAAAGCACACTATTTATCTGTGTGACACACGGAGTGAGGGGCCTCCCAGCGGTAGAAAGTTTTACCTTACTGTAGTAGTGGATGCATGGAATAGCCATCCAGCAGAAGTGGTAGAGCAAAGGTGTCAAATTGTGGCCCTCCTCCAACTTCTGCCCTAATGTCCTGAGAGGAGTTTAAGCATGCATGTGATAGGTATAAGGCTATCCTAGATATAAGATAATACCAGGCACTAATGAAAGTATTACTTTACTGAGAGGGTAGTGGATGCATGGAATAGTCTTCCAGTGGAAGTGGTAGAGGTTAATACAGTGAAGGAATTTAAGCATGCATGGGATAGGTATAAGGCTATGCTAGATATAAGATAAGACCAGGGACTAATGAAAGTATTACTTTACTGAGAGGGTAGTGGATGCATGGAATAGTCTTCCAGTGGAAGTGGTAGAGGTTAATACAGTGAAGGAATTTAAGCATGCATGGGATAGGTATAAGGCTATCCTAGATATAAGATAAGACCAGGGACTAATGAAAGTATTACTTTACTGAGAGGGTAGTGGATGCATGGAATAGTCTTCCAGTAGAAGTGGTAGAGGTTAATACAGTGAAGGAGTTTATGCATGCATGGGATAGGTATAAGGCTATCCTAAATATAAGATAAGGCCAGGGACTAATGAAAGTATTACTTTACTGAGAGGGTAGTGGATGTATGGAATAGTCTTCCAGTAGAAGTGGTAGAGGTTAATACAGTGAAGGAGTTTAAGCATGCGTGGGATAGGTATAAGGCTATCCCAGATATAAGATAAGGCCAGGGACTAATGAAAGTATTACATTACTGAGAGGCTAGTGGATGCATGGAATAGTCTTCCAGTAGAAGTGGTAGAGGTTAATACAGTGAAGGAGTTGAAGCATGCATGGGATAGGTATAAGGCTATCCTAGATATAAGATAAGGCCAGGGACTAATGAAAGTATTACTTTACTGAGAGGGTAGTGGATGCATGGAATAGTCTTCCAGTAGAAGTGGTAGAGGTTAATACAGTGAAGGAGTTTATGCATGCATGGGATAGGTATAAGGCTATCCTAGATATAAGATAAGGCCAGGGACTAATGAAAGTATTACTTTACTGAGAGGGTAGTGGATGCATGGAATAGTCTTCCAGTAGAAGTGGTAGAGGTTAATACAGTGAAGGTGTTTAAGCATGCATGGGATAGGTATAAGGCTATCCTAGATATAAGATAAGGTCAGGGACTAATGAAAGTATTACTTTACTGAGAGGGTAGTGGATGCATGGAATAGTCTTCCAGTAGAAGTGGTAGAGGTTAATACAGTGAAGGAGTTTAAGCATGCATGGGATAGGTATAAGGCTATCCTAGATATAAGATAAGGCCACGCATTAATCAAAGTATTACTTTACTGAGAGGGTAGTGGATGTATGGAATAGTCTTCCAGTAGAAGTGGTAGAGGTTAAAACAGTGAAGGAGTTTAAGCATGCGTGGGATAGGTATAAGGCTATCCTAGATATAAGATAAGGGACTAATGAAAGTATTACTTTACTGAGAGGGTAGTGGATGTATGGAATAGTCTTCCAGTAGAAGTGGTAGAGGTTAATACAGTGAAGGAGTTTAAGCATGCGTGGGATAGGTATAAGGCTATCCTAGATATAAGATAAGGCCAGAGACTAATGAAAGTATTACTTTACTGAGAGGGTAGTGGATGTATGGAATAGTCTTCCAGTAGAAGTGGTAGAGGTTAATACAGTGAAGGAGTTTAAGCATGCATGGGATAGGTATAAGGCTATCCTAGATATAAGATAAGGTCAGGGTCTAATGAAAGTATTACTTACTGAGAGGGTAGTGGATGTATGGAATAGTCTTCCAGTGGAATTGGTAGAGGTTAATACAGTGAAGGAGTTTAAGCATGCGTGGGATAGGTATAAGGCTATCCTATATATAAGATAATGTTCAGGAACAAGTAAGGGTCTGAGGATATCACAGCAGGCAGAAACGTGGGTTGAAGGACTCTTATCTGCCCACACACTCTGGGCATTATTCATGAATTGCAGGAAATTGACAAGAGAATTTCAAACATAAGGCCAAAGTTGCCCAGTCTGAAGTACTGCTAAATTGGAGAATTTTTCCAGCTCGACTATATTGGCCTTAAAAAAAAAATATTTTGGGAACTTGCTGAGTGATCCTGAAGCACTGAGATATGTTCCCCTTCTGAGACACAGGGAGACCATACAATTCTTACATTTCATAAAACTCATCACCATGGAAACCAATGGAATGTTGCTGTTGTTTAAACCCCTCAGATAATTGCCCCAGAATTAACCTTTATGAATACCCCCCCATGGTATTTTTTTATTGTTCTACCCCAGGCAGTACGTGTGTATGTGTTTGTGTAACACCAACAAACTCAAAGGGCTAATGTGGCAGACTAGAGGGTATATTCAATAAAGAGAGGCTCTATATGCAGGGCATTTACAGGGGAATTTCAAACTCAAGACCAAAGTAGTTGGGTTGGAAAAAGTCTCTCAGGATAGTTTTTTTCCCCCAACTCGGCTACTTTGGCCTTGTTTCAAACTCCCTTTTCGATACCCTGCAGTTCCCTCTTTCATGGATACATTCCTATGTGTGTGACAGTAAAAGAGGGGAGTGAGCAGGGGTTAGAACCCACTATTGCACATGCTGTGTATTTACTGGGGGGTCTGTGGCGTGATGATGTTGCACGGACCCTGCACTGACATTGTCACAGTCGTGGATGACCTTGTAGGGTCTCTATGCCCATCCCTGGGCCCGAAGCACACGTGACGAGAATGGATGTGATTGATACAGACTGAAGGTTTCTGTGTGTCACGGAGGATTGGTGTAAATCATACTGATGCTGTGACTGTGCATCACACACTGATTGGAGCTTGTGTTGGTGTGACACTAACAGAATGACGCAGTGTGTATAGGGCCCAGATTGCTTGTCACAATGACCGTGGCTGAGGATGCTTGTGTGACCGCCGAGCCCCTCAGGATGGGTGAGACTGGCAGGCTAAGGATGCTCGACACTGACTTAGGTATTGAGTCTATCGCAGGGCCACTTAGACACCCGTGAAGAAAAGAGAGCGTGAGAGAGAGCGAGAGCAAGAGAGTAGGGGAGGAGGTGTAGACCGGCGAGATGACATGTCACTGTGGGCAGCACTGTCACTTGCGGCTCCTTTCCCTGCTCTGCTGTAATTGCAGGCTCTGTGGTGCGTGAAAATTAACTTTAATTAACATTAACTGGATGAAACCTGAATTACAGTGTGAGCGACAGAGCCGGCGCTACCAAAGCACTGCGTGAACAGGAGGCTGCTGGGTGCTGAGCTGCTATCGCCTCTAGAGAGAGAGAGAGGGGGGGGGGGGGGGGTCACTGAATCTCATATTTTCGAAGACAGAAGAGCATATGTCTCGCTCCGTGGCGGCGCCGTCTCTATTGATAAGGGAGCTGTCCCATTGTTAAGCTAGTGTCTCAGTCTTGAAAGGTTGTCTCGCCGCTTGACCCGCGCCGTTGCCGAGGGCCGGCAGGTCTCGGGAGCAGGTATCCGGCCATTATGGGAAGGGCCTTTCTCCAAGCAGCTGTCTCCATAGTTCACGTGTGTCAGGAGTGGAATAAAAGGGGTTCAGCCTGGTGGAAGTACCTATGTATAAGCGGTTCCCCTGCCATTTTATCTCAGTAGCCTAGCGGGGGATCGGCTTTTCTGATTGTCTGTCGCTCTAGTACCACTGTCTGTCCCCCAGAAGGTGCTGCCCACGCATTCCTCATTGCCTGGCCGCACCATGTTCCGTTTCCATCCGTCACCCAAATTTAGTTACCGTACAGAATCTGAGTTAGTTCCTCAGTCTTTGCCGCCGGTGCCCCGCAGACAGCGGGCAAAAAAAGGAAGAAGGAGAAAAGAATAAAAAATAAAGACAAATGGCAGATTAAATGGGGATGGAATAAAGTATAAAGAAATATAATGGCTGACAGAGAGAGGTGGGAATAAAAAAAGGTGTAGCTAAGTGCCACGGCCGTGTCTGTCACCTACTCCACCACCTCTCTTTCTGCTATCTCTCATTTTCCCTCCAAAGTTGCCCACGCACTGGTCTTGAGGTAAACAAACCTTCCCAATGTCTGGTCAATCCGTGCTAAAGAAAGACAGACGTGAGAGGATAACAATTTATAAAATGCTAGCGAGCGCGCCCTCTCTTTCTTAAAAAAACCTTCACTGAATGCGGCAAATTCATAAGAAAAACTGATCTCTAAAAATTGTGCTTAATCCAGCCATACTCACTTTAATTTAAATGAAGTTTGTTCATATGGTTGAAGGGAGTCGAAAAGGATGACGGAGGACGTATCAGTATGAGGGCCGCAACGTACATTTTCGCAGGTCTGAAGGAAAAAAAAAAAATATAAAAAAATAAATAAAATCAGGCTTATAAATGAATGAATACGTTTTAATTGGATGTTTTTGGAGTAAATCGGCGTAATATGATTCGGAACAGGAGATTTGATCAAATGACGAGATTCAAATTGTCACAAGCCCAGTAAATTGTCGTAATGAACTAAAGCGCAACGGAAATATAACAAAAGAAAATGATTAGGATCTGTGCAATGATGAGGGTTACTCAGAGAGATAGGAGGACAGGTATCATCTGAGGTCTCTAAAAACCTCCTACACATTAATAGTAACAGACGGAAGGGGCGAAGTTAACATTCAATGATTATGGATTGAGGGTCTTAAAGCATATGGCGCACGCGACTGAGAATGCTGGTCGCCATCTTGACCACACTCTTGGTAACCTATCGGAATGAGCATGGCGGACAGGAACTGGACTTGTCAACCGTATTGCGTGGCAGAGAAAAAAAAAACGAAGGGAAATTATTGTATTATTTACATATATTTCAAGTTGCGGTGGGCTGGATAACATCTATTGGAAGAAGAAATAAACCCTTCAAAACTATTTTTAATCAGGCAGAAGTTCACTTGTGCCTGATTAAAAGGGCTTTTGAGCAGTGCAGCTGGGGAGCACCCTTCAGACGCATTTTCTTTGAGACCTTCATGTTGTCATGTCGCGGAGCTGTATCCCTTTGACCAGGCAGTGCTTATTGGTATGGATAGGGTTGCCATCTGGCCGGTATTTTACCGGCAAGCCGCTAAAAAATTGGCCTCAGGCCTATGTTAAGTCTATGGAGACAGTACCAAGTAGTATTTTTCTGAAGAAAAGGTGGCAACTCTAGGTGTGTAGCATCTATGCTGCTAAGCAAACCGCCCATAGGGAAGGCAGGGATGACCACTTCCCTCATTATTAGTTGTGTGCAGTGAGATGGGCACACATGGACACCCTTGCTGCCACAGAGCAATCCTCCATCAAAGACCAGGAAGGGAATACATTGTGAATAGTGCGTAATCGGTGCAATTTTAATGAGGCACAAAATTCCCCGCTGCCTCACTTCTAAATAATTTTAGCATGTAGTCTCTCTTTAAGAACAGCGATTGCACTTTTAAGTGTCAGCTAGATTCCATCGCAGTACTGGCAAATACAAAACATTAAGGAGTGTAATGTAAGTAAAAGCCAGAACAGTTCTCTAGAGAGTTGGCAGGTGTTAAAACAAACAAACAAACAAAGCAAGAAAACGGCTGTACGAATATATAGAGATGCTCAATCACAGAAATATAGAAACCGATTGAAAATAAATCAGATATGACAGAAAGGGGGTACGTGCACACTCTACGGAAGACTTAATCTTCCTTTATTAATATAAAGTAGACTCAGGGAAGGTAATGGTAATGTGGCTCAGCTAAGACACAAGCAATTAAGCACCTTTTAAGGGGATGTTAGATCACTAACATCTGTTAGTGTTTGCATTGTACAGAGCATTACTATAGAATCTCTGATAAAGTTCCTGCTCTAGCCCACAGTCTCCTTTTGCTTACTTGCAATAGGATCAGTACAGATGCTCTGTCACCACTATGTATAGTAGTTAAAGGGGCAGAACAGTTTTTTTTAAATTTAATTTGCACACGTGCAGTGAGTATTGTCACAGTGGGCTGATCAGAAAGCTGGCAAAAAGGTATGCAAAATTTAATAGGGTAGAACTGTCCGACCACGGACCTTTGTTTGACAACACATTTAAAACACATTTTCTCCTAATTTCAGAATTCACAGGCAATCATACAACGTATAGATCTTTTTCAACCATTTTTTATTCACAGTTAAAGCAGAAGTACAAAACCCACAACAGCTGGACAGTTGAAAACCCCTACAAAAAAAACAGTCATTCTAGAGATGCTACAGGGGTTGAATTGCTTGATCTGGTTAAAATTGGATCAAGAAAACCCTAGAGACTAAAATATACATTGGTTAATAAACTATATTCTCTGCACCTTGTCCAAACACCATGATTGAAGTGACTGTATCATGTCTTTAAGATTTGGTTTTGAAGTCAGGATGTAGAATGAAAAGCCATACCAAAGACCTGAGCGTATTAGAAGATAGGTAACAAATGTAAAATATTACTTAAAAATGTTATAGAGAATTTTTTTTTTGGGGGGGGGGCAGGGGTTTAATATTCTGTTTGATGAAAAAAATGGAGCCTAAAAATATTTAAAAGCCTTGGGTGATATCATGTTGTCAACAGTTGAAAATAACACTGTAACATTCAACAAGCAGAGACACATATAGAGGTGTGAATAAAAGCACATTACATAAAATACAGACATGGGCAGCAAATATGCTAAGAAATAGACTCTTAAAGGGACGGAAAAAATGTTAATATAAGGCAGAGAATAAAAACTCATGAGAAAATATCTATACATTGTTTTAACAGAATTGCAAGCAAAAAGTATGTTTTAAATAAAAAAGATGACAATTTATCTATGCAAATGTGTTTCAAATGTGTCTGTGGAGTCTCCTGTTTATGACATCATCACCTGTGGCTAAATATGCAAATGACACATTTCCCATTGAAAAGTAGTTCATTTGCATACCGTGCCACAGGTGATGTCATAAGCAGGAGCCTCCACAGACAAATTTTTCTCCTGATTTAGGCATTTGCTGGCAGTTTTGCTAATACAATGTATAGATCATTTTCAACCATTTTTCATTCTCTACATTTTCATTAAAAATAGTGTTTGGGTGATACAGTCCCTTTAAATCCCCAGCCACTGTAGATGACACTTCTTTTTGTTAGGGGCAGGCATCGATAGGGGCTCACGAATAGCATTTTGTGGAATGTAAATTCAGCTTCTGTTTTTGATTCTTGTCCCTAGAAGAATTCTTATCCTGATAAGAATCGCTCTGCATGCAGCAGGAGCAGCCATATCATCTGCAATACTCCAGGAAGCAGAATTATTTCTGTCATTCCTCTATGATTGTACCAGTTACACTGACAGCACCATTTGAGAAGCTGAGCTGTACCTTGCTTGCTGCTTAGCTGGAGCTGTGCCCTGTATCACAGGCGGAGAATCGCTGCATCCTTTGTGCAGTGTAGATGTGGGAAGCGTGATCAGTGAGCTGATGTACACAATATATACATATTTACAAAGCCAACCTTCCATCTTATAGGATACATCTTCTTAAAGGGGCAGTGATTCATTTTTTGAAGGCCTAAACACTGTGTATTCAGAGAATAAAAGAATGCTTCTCTTTTTATTGAATAGACCCTATAGTGTTTGTTTGTCATGAAATACATCAGTTAAGAGAAAAGTGTGTTTTAAATGTAACATTTTTTGTTTGTAGTATTGCAAACAAATTAGGAGACAAATGTGATTTTAAATGTGTCTGTGGTGTCTACTGTTTGTCATCACCTTGGGGCTTGATATGTTCACAGCAGTTTATTTGCATGTCAAGCTACAGGTGATGACATAAACAGACACATTTAAAATCCCATTTGTCTCCTAATACTGCAAACACACTGTATAGATAACTTTTCGGCATGTGTTACATGGTACATTCACAGACTATGCAGTATAGAGTTGACAGGGTCCCTTATTAATGTTACAGAATCCCTGGGCTTTGTAGTAGCTGTCTATGGTGCTGAAACACTTGTGTCGGTATAGAGTGCTTATAACCGACAACGTGGTAGATCCACGGCCAAAATACTAAGCCACGAACAAAATACCACGGTATGTCTGGAAAAAGCACATAATATTTAACCTATCCAACCCCTGCCGTTATTGCTGTTGATAACACAAAGTGAGAGATTAAATCCCCAAAGCCCAGGAAGGGAAGATTTGAGTCGGAAATCAATCTTAGCTCCTTGATAAGCATCTTCCATTGATTGGATGCTCAGTTCAGCTCTAATTGCTGATTTGTTTTCTGGTAGAAATGTGGTATTTGACTGTGCAGTGATGTGTGTAAGATATGGCCTTCAACCATATTGTTCCTCAGCAGTATGGCTATTGAGCTATATCAATATGTACGATGATGCACCTCATCCAGCTGCGGACCGGCTGTGATGATAGTTGTAGACTTGGAGCAGCTGGTGGAGAGCAAGAGTTGGATGTTCTAGACTTCAGATTGGGGGTTTGGTAGCTGCCCTTTGTGAGTTACTAAATTGTGAGTTACTAAATTGAGAGTTACTAAATTGATCTGTCCAAAAAAAAAAATGGAAATCAGCTAATGGGAACTAAAAAACAAAAAAGTGAGGTGCAGGTGAGGTGAGATGAACTATGCATGGTGCAGGGCCAAACCTGGAGAGTATCACCTATATTATTGTAGCTGTTAGCTAAGAGATCCAGAAGCCCACAAAGGCCATGTATTTTTTAATACTTTTCTGACTTGTTTTCTCGAGATGTTGCCTTTGTAAATATGTATGTATGTATTGTGTACAAACCTCATGTTTGCTCTCACAGGACATTGTGCCTATTAGTATAAACCCTGCCTAATTTTTTTCAGCTTGTTTAACATTGTCCAATATTTTCTTTTTCTTTTTTTTGTCTCTCTGTGATGAAAGTGTGAAGGAATTAACAGGATTTGTTTTATTTTTGGAAGGAGCCTGAATTTCGGACTTTTTTTTGTGATTAAAGGAAAAAAAACCCCTCTTTTTGATCACAAACAAGTCAGATCACCCATTGTGTGAATATACAACCCCCCCCCCCCCCCATGAGAATATTTTGGCTTCAAAATTAATAAATTGTAGACTGTACATATTACCCTGCCATGCGGTATAACATACATCATTGTCACAAATAGTCTGGTTATTCTAGCTGAGATATAAAACTGGGAGAGTGTATACATCTGCATGTCAACATTCCAAATTAGAACACAGAGCAGCCAATGAGAAAGAAGCCGGGCATATGGTCCATCTCTCATTGGCTGGAATAACATTATGTATATTTTACACTTATTGTACACATGTAGTGCCATGAGTTCATTGTACATGCTTGCTTTAAATGTAAACAAGCCCTTGCTTGGAAACATACCTAGATATCTCTTTCCTTATTCTATGGATTTTTACAGATACTAATATACACATGAGGCACCAGACTGCAGACATCCAGATATACAACTTACAATCATACAGGTAAACAAGGATCTATACGTGCATGCGTTTAGGGGGGAGGGGTATTGATATATGATTCCCTTTCTGAGCACTGTCCCATTTATTACATGAGAGCACCATCTCTGTATAATGGCCTGAGGACAGTAATAGAGATCATCATTCACAATGACAGCTCCCAGCCACGAATGCTCCTCACCCCAACACCGCTCTACCAGTGCTCTGTCTGATGCAGGGTTGCCAACCTGCAGCCCTACTGCCGTTGTTATCCTCACACCCCCATCACCCTGAGCCAGCTGTGGGAGTTGCATGCCAACGAAAGCTAAAAGAAGGTGCAGGCATTCCCCAGGCATCCTTTGTCCTGGCTTTTACTTCCAGCACGAGTAGGAGATATTTGGCTTCTGGCTGAGCATCACGGAGTCCTAGTCAACAACAGCTAGGGTGCCTATATCTGGCCCATGTTGATGGGAGTGGTAGCAACACCGAGAATGCAGCCCAGCAGTACACACTTTACATGATCTTTCTGCAGCATGTGAAACATGTCCCAGGAGACGTGGTGATGTTGGGAGCTATGATTGTATAGCCGTGCAGTAAACCTATCACGCGGGGGCCGACGGATTTATTTTGGTGCATATTTCATATGAATAAATGAGACTTGATCGTCAATCATGCTGCAGGTGCAAAAAAAAAAGCAATGTGCAAAAGTATCCGCGGCCCCTCGAATAATCTTCCTATTTGCGTGTGTCCCCTTACTCACAGTTACTATTCCTCTATTCACTGGAGACGTCTGCAACAAGTAATTAGTTTGCAGTGCTGTACACACGCCTCATACAGGAACTCACAGACGGTAACTGCACAGCACCTTGATGTTACGGGTTAATGGGTGTTGCTCATTTAGGAGGTTTGTTCTCACACCTTGAGAGTTTTCACCATCTGGGAGACAGAATTACATCAAAAGGAAAATGTATCACCACAGAATAGATGTATGGAAATCCTTCTGAGTAGAGTTGGGCGGACACCTGGATGTTCGGGTTCGGTGGGTTCGGCCGAACTTCGAAAAAATGTCCTGGTCCGTGCTCGAACTTGACCCCGAACTTGACCCCGAACCCCATTGAAGTCAATGGGGACACGAACTTTTGGCCACTAAAATGCCTCTAAAAAAGTCCTGGAAAGGTCTAGAGGGCTGCAAAATGAAGTAAAATGTGGGTAAGAGTGTCCCCATTCATACAAATAGGTCAATTGACCTATTCGTATGAATGGGGACTCTATTTCGGTTTATAGAAAGCCCATAGCATTACATACAAAGTAATAGCCGAACCCCGAACTCCAACCTGAACATACAGTTAAATGTCCGTGTTCGGGTCCGGGGTCCAAAAACCGTAATGTTCGGTACGAACCCGAACAGTGCGGTTCGGGTTCGCTCAACACTACCTCTGAGGGATCCAGCCAGCACTGATCCTTTTCAGACCCTATCAGTGGCTTCCAAGCAGAGCAATGGAAGGCATGATGGGAATTATAATAGACACCATTCTGTCTGTGATCTAGGAATATGTCTGACCCCTGCTGTAGAGAACATTTCAGATTTCTGGATCATTTATTCTTGGAGAGAAGATGACTGGCAAAGGGGGACAATCATCCCCCCTCCCTGGGCTGCTAGTAAACCCAGCCAGAAGTTTGTGGGCTAGCCAGCCGGACACCATCTCCGAATGGGGTTGTGAGTGGGGTCAATAAGATAGTGAGCCCCCAAGGTCAGATAGGCCCTCTGAGCGCAGACCCCCATAAGCATGCACTTTTTTTGAAAGGAGACTAGCTTGCTGTACCCATCTTCACAGCCTAAAAGGCCACTAGAGATGGGTATAAAGGCTCAACTACTGCTCTGTGTATATATCTCTATCCCTTATCTGTGGTGCCTGTCTATCTGTGTCTATAGTAACAGGTGGGCTAATGAAGTTGCCATGCGAGTTTTCTGTGGATGGATAAGCAAACTATATGTTCACATGTATTGCTGGTGACTACCAGGCACAAAAAGCCCAATAAATGTCCAATGTGGAATCGAGAGTGAGATAAACAGTTCATTACGTGACTTCCCAGCACTTAGAACAAATTCTAGCTTTTTATATAATGACCCTTAATGCTTCCTAGGGACGATAAAACTGTATTTATCATGGTGACGTGATGATGCATGTTCTATGTGACTCTCAGTGTCTGGGTCGGTATCCTAAGGTCAGCAGGGCATCAGTGGCGAGTGTAAAGCACTCTATAACCCTAAACATTACTTAAACGGTGATCAGGGTGGTCACCTATACTGTTCAGTGTGTATCTGCAGTGTATGCTCATTCTCTGTGCAGTGCGTATCTGCAGTGTATGCTCATTCTCTGTACAGTGCATATCTGCAGTGTATGCTCATTCTCTGTACAGTGCATATCTGCAGTGTATGCTCATTCTCTGTGCAGTGCGTATCTGCAGTGTGTGCTCATTCTCTGTACAGTGTGTATCTGCAGTGTATGCTCATTCTCTGTGCAGTGCGTATCTGCAGTGTGTGCTCATTCTCTGTGCAGTGCATATCTGCAGTGTATGCTCATTCTCTGTGCAGTGCGTATCTGCAGTGTATACTCATTCTCTGTACAGTGTGTATCTGCAGTGTATGCTCATTCTCTGTGCAGTGAGTATCTGCAGTGTATGCTTGTTCTCTGTGCAGTGCATATCTGCAGTGTATGTTCATTCTCTGTGCAGTGCGTATCTGCAGTGTATGCTTGTTCTCTGTGCAGTGCATATCTGCAGTGTATGTTCATTCTCTGTGCAGTGCGTATCTGCAGTGTATGTTCATTCTCTGTGCAGTGCGTATCTGCAGTGTATGCTCATTCTCTGTACAGTGCGTATCTGCAGTGTTTGTTCATTCCCTGTGCAGTGCGTATCTGCAGTGTATGCTCATTCTCTGTGCAGTGCGTATCTGCAGTGTATGTTCATTCTCTGTGCAGTGCGTATCTGCAGTGTATGCTCATTCTCTGTGCAGTGCGTATCTGCAGTGTATGTTCATTCTCTGTGCAGTGCGTATCTGCAGTGTATGCTCATTCTCTGTGCAGTGCGTATCTGCAGTGTATGTTCATTCTCTGTGCAGTGCGTATCTGCAGTGTATGTTCATTCTCTGTGCAGTGCGTATCTGCAGTGTATGTTCAATCTCTGTGCAGTGCGTATCTGCAGTGTATGCTCATTCTCTGTACAGGCAGTGAATATATCACTGCAAGCTTGGCACATGTTCCTGGTACCCTCGCCCTCACACTGTCCTCTGTCCCCGCAGGTGGTGTCAGCGTGGCTGCGCCCCGATCCGTCTCCATGTGGAGTAGAAGAAGATGCTGCAGCCTGAGCTGGGAGCTCCGCTCCTCCTACTGCTCCTGAGTGTCACCTCCCCGGGGGTCTCACTGCTGTCATCTCTACGTGTTGGTGAGTACTGAACCCTATTCTAGATCAAATGCCCATGTATGATTGTAATTGTGACGGACCCCCTGGTACCCCGACTGGGTACCTCCATCCCTAGTATCAGCCACCCCAAGCCACCAGGCAGAACCAGTGTTGTAGATGGAGCTTCCAAATCACCAGACAGGACCCTCAGCCATTTACTCCAAGTACCAGACAACACCAGTATAGGGGTAGAACATTTATTGCACAGCAGCAGAGTCTTATATACAGACATCAACAAGATAACATACAAATATAAAAGAACACATTGGATCTAATGTGGCGGGATCTCATGATTGCTCGTTATCAGGACAGGCTCTGACAGTGCTGGGTTTGGATCTAAAGTGGTGGGATCTCATGATTGCTCATTATCAGGACAGGCTTTGACAGTGCTTGGTTTGGATCTAATGTGGTGGGATCTCATGATTGCTCATTCTCAGGACAGGCTCAGACAGTGCTGGGCTTAGATGTAAAGTAGGGGGATCTCATGATTGCTCATTATCAGGACAGGCTCTGACAGTTCTGGGTTTGGATCTAATGTGGCGGGATCTTATGATTGCTCGTTATCAGGACAGGCTCAGACAGGGCTGGGTTTGGATCTAATGTGGTGGGACCTCATGATTGTTCATTATCAGGACAGGCTCAGACAGGGCTGGGTTTGAATCTAAAGTGGTGGGATCTCATGATTGCTCATTATCAGGACAGGCTCAGACAGGGCTGGGTTTGGATCTAATGTGGTGGGATCTCATGATTGCTCGTTATCAGGACAGGCTCTGACAGTGCTGGGTTTGGATCTAATGTGGTGGGACCTCATGATTGCTCGTTATCAGGACAGGCTCTGACGGTGCTGGGTTTGGATCTAATGTGGTGGGATCTCATGATTGCTCGTTATCAGGACAGGCTCTGACGGTTCTGGGTTTGGATCTAATGTGGCGGGATCTTATGATTGCTCGTTATCAGGACAGGCTCTGACGGTGCTGGGTTTGGATCTAATGTGGTGGGATCTCATGATTGCTCGTTATCAGGACAGGCTCAGACAGGGCTGGGTTTGGATCTAATGTGGTGGGATCTCATGATTGCTCATTATCAGTACAGGCTCAGACAGGGCTGGGTTTGGATCTAATGTGGTGGGATCTCATGATTGCTCATTATCAGGACAGGCTCAGACAGGGCTGGGTTTGGATCTAATGTGGTGGGATCTCATGATTGCTCATTATCAGGACAGGCTCAGACAGTGCTTGGGTTAATAGCCAACACAGAATTATGTTTAAAGTTTCATGAGCAGACTTACATCACTTACCAGCCATTTCTTGAGATTACCTTGGCCATTCCAGTGCAGACCCCCCTCCCTCTATGAATCACAATATTGATCCTTCCCTGTGATGGATTTCCCCTGCCCCCTTTTCCGAGGACATAGTTCCCATATGTCAATCTGACTGCCAAATTCACTACCCCAGTGCCCCATTGACCTCAGAGAGAAGAGGTCCATGAATTACTGAGAAGCTGATCTTTGCTGCTGACATTCCATTGGAAGCCAAGTCCTCATGTCGGGGGGCCGGTATCTGGTCCATGTTCAGTGGTAGAATTTTACAGCATCTCATGGTCATACTGAGGATTCTTAACCAGTTATGAGTCTGTGTGATTGTCAGGGATTTCGTGTGGAGACTTCCTTTTCAGGCCTATAAAGATGATATAGGCTCCCCCCAATAAACTCTTTGGACTGCACCTTGCTGTGAGCTATTGTCGGATGTCAGTCTGCTCTTTGATTTTCGTACCCTGGACATTTTGATCTGCAGTAAAAGTCGATTTCTTTAAATTTTTTTAAACCATTTTTATATAAAAGCAGCTGGATCAAGTATTTTCTTTTTTGCTTCTACAAGAGCCGGTGTTTCAAACCACCGAGTTACCCCCAAATAATGCCAGAGACTCTTGGCGATGGGTCTACAAATAATAGGGAAAAAAAAAAAAGGTCTATTGTTCAACCGGATGGGAGAATTTTTCCAATTCGGCTAGAAACCCGTAGATAGGGAACTGACTGGCAGGAAGGGAGACGCTGGTAACTTTCTGCTGTCAGCAGTCCACGTTTCTGGCGTTTGTTTTCTGTGTCTCTTCCCTCCGTGGTCCCATTAACCCTTCTTCTTTGCGCCATTTCTCGTCTGCCGTAAGTCACCGCTGCTGACCCCCGTCCGCCTCTCTCTGCTGTGAGCACCCCTCTCTACCCTGTCTGAGTGGCAGCTGCTGCCCTGTGATCTCGAAGTCCAGATGGAGATTGTGTATTTGATTTCTCCAATTAGTATCAGCTGCCTTTGGACACCGAGATCGTGCTCCGTATTACCCAGTGCTTGTTCTCTGTGACCTGCTCTTATGTCTCTCCCTGTCGGAGCTGGCGGACATCCGCCTCATGGCTGGAGGCCTGGCTTCGTCCCATGTCACACGTGGCAGCTGAGTGGCCCACACATTTGTGGGTTTTTTTTCCCCAGGCATGAATTACCATATTAGAGAACTTAAAGGGGCCCTGTCACCTAAACATGGATGATACTGTGAATCTACAAGGTCCCTTTAACATGTTACTGGAGAGATCTCTGCTGGTCCTTCAGGCTCCAGAGAAGCATCTTCATTCCTATAAACACACTTGCCGGTTTGACACTGTTACTTCATGCCCCTCCCCATTTAGTTGGCTAAGCATCGTGGTAGTTGTAGTTTTAATTCACACTGTAATGAGGATTATCACCTCCTTGTCATCTAACAGCTAAAGTGCATTTGCATAGTTGCCAACATCGGCCATGTTTCCAGGGACACATGTTTATTTCACATGCTGCAGAAAGAGCATGCAAAGTGCAGCCCGGCAGTATGTAGGATGGATGGTAGGTCCTATGAGATCTCCACCCTGATTAATTAATTGGATTGTGTCTGTGCATATATCCATTCTACATACTGCCGGGCTGCACTTTGCATGCTCTTTCTGCAGCATGTGGAACAAAATATGTGTCCCTGGAAACATGGCCGATGCTATGTGTCTACTATAATTAATAATTAAACAAATATTTTTTTATTAGCTCTCTCAACGCCATTTAGTTTTTTGTTGATAGCTCTCCATATAGATTATTTTGCATTATTTTTTTATTCTCTGTAAACAGTGTTTGGCTTTAATGTAATCATTTGCAAACTCCATCTTTCAGCACCTCATTCCATGGCATATGGCTAGAGTGTATATTGGCAGAGGCCAACAATACCCAGGGCGGTACTTTGCAGGCCATGGCAAAAAAAAAAGCCACCCTGACCCACAGGAGAGCTTTCCCGCTCCATTTTTTTTAGCCTGCCCGCTCCATTTTTTACAACCCACGTTTCACCAGAGCAAAGGTGATCTTCAGCCAGGTAAGCTGGCAAGCATTTTGGGTACAGAGATGGCACTGCGAATGTGTTTGGGCACAAAGGTGGTACCTGGAATGTGTTTGGATGCAAAAGTGGCACTTGGAATGTGTTTGGGCACAAAGGTGGCACTGATAAGCTGTTTTGGGCACAATGGTGGCACTACAAAACGTGCTGGGGCACAAATATGGCACTGAGAAGATGTATGGGCACAAAGATAGCACTAGGATTTTTGTGTTGGGGCAGAAAAATAGCACAGAGGTGGTGTTGGGCCACAAAGATGGCACTGGGAAGGTGTTTGCGGACAAAGATGACACTGGGAAGATGTTTGGGGACTAATACATCACTGTGAAGGTTTTTGGGGTCAAATATGGTGGATCCTAAATAGAAAAAGCTGGACAGGAAGGAGTGAGATAAATGAAGATTAGGTGCCTAGGACAGCACACAACCTAAATATACCACTGGCATATGGTGTCTCCTGTTGATGACATCACCTGTGTGATGCCAATGTAAAATGTATAATTTGCATATCAAGCCACAAGGTGATGTCATAAGCAGGAGACTTCCACAGACACATTTAAAACGCATATTTCTCTTATTTTATTCATTTTCTTGAAACACAATGTACAGATCATTTTTCATCATTTTTTATTCCCTACATTCACAGAAAAGGCAATGTCTAAGTTTACCCTTCATTGAAAAGTCGGTCCATTCTTTGCTCCAAACGCTATTACCAAAGCACAATATTCCCACAGTATCACTGAGACTTTGTTTTTCTAAATTACTTTGGCTTTGACGCTTCTTTGTAGTTCGGGCTCTCTAGTTAGATTTTCCTATGCCTTTTGTGCCCAACTCATTTTTCTATGCTATTTTGGTCCATTCCAAAACTAATATCCCTGCTAACCAGCTGGCTGCATTATTTCATTTTTCTATAACACTTTGGTCCTGTATCTCCTTCAGCTCAAGCTAGCTACGGAAAATGCTTCTGCGTTCAGTTCACTGTTGCTCCCCTAAGGGGTAAATCTGTTGACCTCATTTAACGAGTATCCTAGTAAGAGGCTCTCTGACTCAGTAGTTCAGCTGTGGCGAGTTGACAAGGCAATAATCAGGCCAGAATAGCTGATATGCTGATTTGTTTCCAAACTCGGCTATTTTGGCTTAATGTTGGCCATCCTCTTGCCAATTCACCAATGAGTCCCATCTGTTCCTGTCACTCAAATCCAGCTTGGTGGGAGCATCGGTGGACTGTTAGTTTGGTTGGACTGTGGGAATGGGTTCCACACTAGCTCGGGGTTAGCCCAAGCTATGGATTTCTCTTTCTTGCTAAAGAACAGCTCCCATAATACTCAACAAGACGTTAGCTTCACGGGAGTTGTAGATGAAACCGCAAGTGCTCTGCTATAAGGAACCTTCTGGACTGCAGACCTCATATTTCGTATCTCATGACCCGGCGCTTTTTTACGCATGTCTAGTCCAGAGAAGATCCCTGTGCACGAACCACATAGTCCACACCGTCTACGCGTGCGACGGCAAGTGTTCAAACCTTGAATCATTCCAGTTTGTCAGAACTAGCTTCTATCGTGTCCAATGAGTCAGAGAGAGACGCCAATAAAAACCCATAGACTCTCACGACACATATTGGTAGTTCTGCTTCATTTCTCTCATCCACTCAAGGCCTGTACCGTATTCTGCCTTCCTACTTAGCTTTCCGCTAGCGTCTTTTGTTCCGGGGAGAGGGGGGGGGGTGCACTGGGGAGATATTGAGCTGAGAGCACCTGGAGAATTCCTGACAAAATAGAATTGCTATCCTAATTTAGACTATTTGTTTTCCCTGCCTGTTTCCTAAAGAGCAGAACAGAGCGCAGGTTGTGTGAGCAGGGCCGGCCTCTCACTGTGTGAATCATTGTCTGTCGCCCCTTGCAAAGCCGGTGCGAGTTGAGGAAGGAAATCTCTTCAGTGGTTGCTGCATGATGAGTTTAAGACGTCTGGCTATAACTCCTCTTAATCTGCACATTGAATAAGGAAGGGGGAAAAAAAATCCTAACGTAACTTAGTGCCTCTCTATACTATGTCTTGGTCCGCCCCGCTGGAGGTCTGTTTTGCTGTATATCACCTCTCTCTGCTGGAAGCCTCTGCTCAGCATAAGGGAAAATACATCACATAAAACCCTGGAGCAAGAATATCTTGGTTCTTCTCCCCATAAAATAACTGTGCTCTCCCTATGACAGTGCTCCGTACCCCCTGAACTGTGTATGTTTTGATCTAGATGCTCATTATACACTTCTGGATTCCTTATTCTGCCTATGTAGTGTACGATTCTTTTCTCTCTGGATTGGCATGTCTGGTTTGGGTGCGCTATATATTCTTATTGTCACGCTGGCAACCGAACCTGGGGAAACCACAGGAGTCCTTCACCCCAATCAGCCTTACCCATAAGGTTGAGCCTGAGGCTTGGCCAACCACAGGGAGGTACCCAAGCAGGGAATCGACCTATATCAACGAATGGCAAGACAGACACAGGAAACAAGGCGAGGATTCCTTTAAACAACTGCAGAGAGACTCTGGAGACTGGAGAGCAGCGATGGGTAAAAGAACTGTACAGGTAGGTATATGCAGGCAGGTAGTCCAAGCTAGGGATCAATGCACATAGATGATAGTCAGAATAGCCAGGATCATACACGTTGTAAGTAGTTAGAATAATCATGGCCATACACAGTGCAGGTAGTCCAAATAACCAGGGTCAAACTCAATGCAGTTAGCTAGAAAAGCCAGGGTAATACCCAAGGTAAACAGGGGAACACCGTATACAAGGCCGAACAGTAACAGGGAACGGATCCCACACTAGGGTGATTGTGAGCTGCAATTTCAAATTATTGCACTGAGATAGCTCTGGCGCCACTGCACCTCAGGACTACACCGCCTCCTGTGTGCGACAGGCGCGCCTGCCAGAAGATATTCAGGGAATCAGACTGCTGATGGGATCATGCCATCACACGTGGGATTCAACACACTCTGCATACTCATGTCAAAAAAACATCATTGTATGTAACATAGAACTTCCATGAGGTTAGATGAGGTGAGCTGAGAGGTGATGAAAATCTCACCTCCCCAAATTAGCTATGTTTTTAGTGAATAGCCCCCCCATCTTATACTTGTAAATGGTAGGAGCAAGTCCCCTTAATAACCTGTATGATGTCCACTAGTCCTATCCCAATTTAAGGGGTACACAACTGCTTTATTGGAGATAAATTATTTTCATAATGGGTCAACATCCAAAGGATAGACAGACATCTCAGGTTAATCTCAAACTCTGAAAACACCAGTAAAATGCTCTGTAGAAGACCATGTGGGGAGGCTTATTCCACTAATTGGAAGCCATTGAATATTCAGGGAGTTTGTTTTTATTCACACTGACAACAGATATCAACTCAACAACTAACAACTAAGGAGAGGTTATTGCAAAAAGAGACTTGTCCCACTGACAGTGACCCACCAGATACCGTGAGTCCATCCCAACCAAAGTAGCATATCATGGAAGTACCGGGCCTCGTAACCAAGGCATAGTCCGCTGCTGCTGGGATGTAATGGCTCTGTGGAGTTGTAGTTAGCAAGTCCAACTGATGAGAACATGATATTCTACTAAAGCTAAATGCACACTGGAGATTTTTCCTTTTGGCTGCTTGTTGTTGCTGTCGGAGGATGAGGCAGTGAAGAAAGGTTATCCGAACGGGTGGGGGTATCGTTTAGACGTTTTGTATTCTCTTGCTCAGTACATAAAAGCTGTAATAAAAAGACACACATTTAATACTCTACAATTTGTGAAAATTAACATATCAAAAAAAAAAAGAAGAAGAAGAAGCCCAGAATAAAGAAATGTAATAAATCTTGAATAAAGAAAGAAGATGAAAAGCATCAAAGCGTTGCCCATCCCTCCCTCCTCCCCTTCGATGGTCCTTCTCTCTACAGTGCGGAGGGAGCCGCGTTGGGTACCCAGCTCTCGGTGGAAGTTTCGTTTTTAGTGATACAGAGGAGGTCACCGACTTCTAATTTCCTTTTTCTCAGATGTGAGTAGCTAGGATCCCCCTGGAGACCTTTAAAGGGCAAGTATCGAGGGAAAAAAAAAAAAAGGGTATATCTATTAATGCACTCTCTTTTATGTGCAAAATGATGTTAGTGTGACTCATCCGTGTTACATTATTGTAAAGATCTAAGCTTCTGTTCCCACCCCATCTGGATTGACCTCTAATCCGCTAGTTACCTTGACTCCACAGCCATCAAGGCAGCAAGATGGGATTTGCAGAAGCAACAGGTGAAGAAGAGAAAGGGCCATGGATGAGGATTATCCAGGAGTGTGTGCATCTATATAATATATTTTCCCCCCTCACCACCTAGTGTCATTTTGTGTCACAATCCCCACTAGTAATTTTGCTGCATTTGCCTCCCTGGGTTGTCTTATTTGCTTGCCCTATGTGCCCCTGACACACGTCACTCAGGCGGTTAACACAGAAGCACATTTTGGGGGGAGAAGAGCCAACTATGGTCATTGTTTGTTAAGTAATAGCTGGTTTCAGGGTTACAGGAATACTGCCATTGTTCATACTGGGAATGTGGATAATAAAAAATGAACTACACATTGGCGGGCCATGTATAAATACGGAGCGCAATCCGTCTGTTTTACAAAGCACTAAGTTAGGAGTTTAAAATGTGTGCGTAGAGTCTCCTGTTGATGACATCACCTGTGGGCTTGATATGCAAAAAACACATTTCCCATTGAAAAGGAGTTCATTTACATATCAAGCTACAGGTGATGTCATAAGTAGGAGACTCCACAGACACATCTGAAAAATCATTTCCTCCATTTTTTTGTATTTTCTTGCAAATCTGCTAACACAACGTATAGATCATTTTTTTTCCCTTCACGGTAAAATCAATGTTTAGGTGATCGTGGCCCCTCTAAGGGTCGTTTGTCTTGCATGGGTGTAACGTGTCGTCTTGTAGGTGACCAGGCAGTGATACTTGCCACTTTGGCCTCTGCAGACCAGAGTGTGGCCCCCACCGGTTGTTATGCAGAGTATAGTCTCTCTCATCGATCCAGCGACGGTGGGCCAACATTAACGATAATAACCAGATGCCAAATTGGGGAAAACTAGAGACTTTTGGCAGGAATCCATGTGTACACTTGGAGGAGCTCAATATTTAATCTGTTTACTGTTCTAGACGTTTCATCAATACCTATATATGTTTTATGCCTCCATCTCTGTACCATCGGTCTGGACCCCTACTGTCCGTGTAACTAGGGCGCGCATTGCATTATGGGATTATAAATGATGCATTGCACTGGACATGTGCAGCCATTGGTCTAAACCCCTTTGCTGAAAACCTCTGCTCGGTCCAAAGGGACTACATTATCTTTGATGGGTTTGTGCGTCGGGGAGGAGTAGACTGTCCTGCAATATAACCTACAATAGAGCAAAATAGTCCCTCTAACACCAATAAAATGCAAGAAATAATTTGATTTAATGTTTAACAATAAAATACAGCATTTTATTCCAGACAATAAATATATATATAATTTTATAAGGAACAGAACATTTTTAAAAAATATTTTTTATTTTATAGTCTACCTTGTGTCAGTTTTCGGGAATGCACATTCCTTGCTAAAAGAGTATTAACCTGTCATAGACAGACATGGCAGGATGTTTCTGATTTATTTCTCCTTTCTACTTAGTACGTTTCACAGAAATCCCACTAGCACATGACTTCATTTTCATGATATTTATTTTTCAATGCTGTGCAGTCTAAGACTTATCGCTTGATGAGATCATAATTATTGGGGGATGCATGCATAATTAGTATGCTTGCTGTTTTACCATACTGAGAAATGTGTACAGCTGGGAGAAAAAAAAAATATTTGTCCCCTAGCTCCACCCACTCTTTTCTCCTCTATACAGATAAAAGTGTACAGCTGTACTCTCACTAAACTTTGCATACTTTCCCCATCTAGGATACCAGGGAAAACACAGTATATTATACACACCATGTGCCCATTCACAGAGCTTCCTTGAATTTAATATCCCTATAAAGAATATTGCTTTTTCTAATGCGAAAGCTTTGTTTTTGTCGGTGGGTTCAATTTGCAGCCACAATACTAAAGGAGATGGGTTAAAATAGACATTGAAATATTGAATGTCTATGTTTCAGCCCATCTAGTCTGCCCAATTTTCTGAATACTTTAATTAGTCCCTGGCCTTATCTTATATCTAGGATAGCCTTATACCTATCCCACGCATGCTTAAACTCCTTCACTGTATTAACCTCTACCACTTCTACTGGAAGGCTATTCCATGCATCCACTACCCTCTCAGTAATGTAATACTTTCATTAGTCCCTGGCCTTATCTTATATCTAGGATAGCCTTATACCTATCCCACGCATGCTTAAACTCCTTCCTGTATTAACCTCTACCACTTCTACTGGAAGACTATTCCATGCATCCACTACCCTCTCAGTAAAGTAATACTTTCATTAGTCCCTGGCCTTATCTTATATCTAGGATAGCCTTATACCTATCTTATGCATGCTTAAACTCCTTTACTGTATTAACCTCTACCACTTCTACTGGAAGACTATTCCATACATCCACTACCCTCTCAGTAAAGTAATACTTTCATTAGTCTCTGGCCTTATCTTACATCTAGGATAGCCTTATACCTATCCCATGCAAGCTTAAACTCCTTCACTGTATTAACCTCTACCACTTCTACTGGAAGACTATTCCATGCATCCACTACCCTCTCAGTAAAGTAATACTTTCATTAGTCCCTGGCCTTATCTTATATCTAGGATAGCCTTATACCTATCCCACGCATGCTTAAACTCCTTCACTGTATTAACCTCTACCACTTCTACTGGAAGACTATTCCATACATCCACTACCCTCTCAGTAAAGTAATACTATCATTAGTCCCTGGCCTTATCTTATATCTAGGATAGCCTTATACCTATCCCACGCATGCTTAAACTCCTTCACTGTATTAACCTCTACCACTTCTACTGGAAGACTATTCCATGCATCCACTACCCTCTCAGTAATGTAATACTTTCATTAGTCCCTGGCCTTATCTTATATCTAGGATAGCCTTATACCTATCCCATGCATGCTTAAACTCCTTCACTGTATTAACCTCTACCACTTCTACTGGAAGACTATTCCATGCATCCACTACCCTCTCAGTAAAGTAATACTTCCTGATATTACATTTAAATCGTTGCCCCTCTAATTTTAGACTATGTCCTCTAGTTGTGGTAGTTTTTCTTCCTTTAAATATACTCTCTTCCGTTACTGTGTTGATTCCCTCTATGTATATAAATGTTTCTATCATATCCCCCCTGTTACGTCTTTCCTCCAAGCTATACATGTTAAGATGCTTTAACCTTTCATGGTAAGTTTTATCCTTCAACCCATGAACCAGCTTTGTAGCCCTTCTCTGAACTCTGCACGTCTGACATTAAATGGGCTATAATTACAATTTAATTAATAAGAATTCCGTTTTATTTTTAAATACAACCTTTATTGCCCCAGTTTTTAACGCACTTGTCTTTGCGCGTATCAACGTCACTTGTCTTTCTCAGTGGCCCGGTACATGTTTGCGGTCAGTTTGTCCTCTGTCTGTCTCGCGAGGTGCTCTTTGATGGCTGGGCCTTTTATCTGGAAAGCTAATTACATCAGGGGGCAATAGAGGACATGCAACGCTCCACGTTATTTAGAAACAAGGCTGTACTAATTGTCACTCTTCTTCTGATCTGGTGGCTTTGGGCAGGGTTTTAGTTTGTCGGTGGAGATATGGCTTTTGTCCGGTGCGCTGATAGTCTTAGAGGCTCACAGCCGTTATCGTTTCACAGAGTTAATCCGCGGTAGCAGGATGTGATATTGCTGACGGTTACGTAGTTGCAGATATCTTAGGGTTAGTATGGTGTCCTCCTGGCCGGACTCCACCAGTCATTTCGACACCTTCTCCTGGTCACTTTTAGTAACTCTCTCCTTTCTTGGTTCCTCGCAGCTGCCATACTTGACGATCAGACGGTCTGTGGCCGTGGAGAGAGGTTGGCCCTAGCGCTGGCACGTGAACATATCAACAGCCACACGCAAGGAGCAGCTAGCGGACGTGTAGAGGTGGAGATCTTCGAGTTGCAGAGGGATAGTCAGTACGAGACGACAGACACAAGTAAGTCCCCTCCTGGATGCCGGGTATAAGGGTAACATTATATCTGGTGTAAGATAACCTTGCTGCGCATGATCAGGACAGGCTCAGACAGTGCTGGGTCTGGATCTAATGTAGGGGAATCATCTGACTGCACATTATCAGGACAGGCTCAGACAGTGCTGGGTCTGAATCTAAAGTAGGGGAATCATCTGACTGCACATTATCAGGACAGGCTCAGACAGTGCTGGGTCTGAATCTAAAGTAGGGGAATCATCTGACTGCACTTTATCAGGACAGGCTCAGACAGTGCACGGTCTGAATCTAAAGTAGGGGAATCATCTGACTGCACTTTATCAGGACAGGCTCAGACAGTGCACGGTCTGAATCTAAAGTAGGGGAATCATCTGATTGCACATTATCAGGACAGGCTCAGACAGTGCTGGGTCTGAATCTAAAGTAGGGGAATCATCTGACTGCACATTATCAGGACAGGCTCAGACAGTGCTGGGTCTGAATCTAAAGTAGGGGAATCATCTGACTGCACTTTATCAGGACAGGCTCAGACAGTGCACGGTCTGAATCTAAAGTAGGGGAATCATCTGACTGCACATTATCAGGACAGGCTCAGACAGTGCTGGGTTTGTATCTAATGTAGGGGAATCATCTGACTGCACATTATCAGGACAGGCTCAGACATTGCTGGGCTTAGATCTAAAGTAAGGGGATCTCATGACTGCTCATTATCAGGACAGGCTCAGACATTGCTGGGCTTAGATCTAAAGTAAGGGGATCTCATGACTGCTCATTATCAGGACAGGCTCAGACAGTGCTGGGTTTATATCTAGTGTAGGGGGATCTCATGACTGCACATTATCAGGACAGGCTCAGATAGTGCTAGGTTTGGATCTAATGTAGCATGAACCCATGACTGCTCATTATCAGGACAGGCTCAGACAGTGCTGGGCTTAGATGTAAAGTAGGGGGATCTCATGACTGCTCATTCTCAGGACAGGCTCAGACAGTGCTGGGCTTAGATGTAAAGTAGGGGGATCTCATGACTGCTCATTCTCAGGACAGGCTCAGACAGTCCTGGGTTTGGATCTAATGAGGAGAATCACCTGTCTGCACATTATCAGGACAGGCTCATACACTGCTGGGTTTGGATCTAATGTAGGGGAATCATCTGACTGCCCATTATCAGGACAGGCTCAGACATTGCTGGGCTTAGATCTAAAGTAGGGGATCTCATGACTGCAAATGATCTGGACAGGCTCAGATAGGGCTGGGTTTTGATCTAAAGTAGGGGGATCACCTGACTGCACATTATCAGGACAGGCGCAGACATTGCTGGGCTTAGATCTAAAGTAAGGGGATCTCATGACTGCACATGATCAGGACAGGCTCAGATAGTGCTGGGTTTTGATCTAAAGTAGGGAGATCACCTGACTGCAGATTATCAGGACAGGCGCAGACATTGCTGGGCTTAGATCTAAAGTAGGGTGATCTCATGACTGCACGTTATCAGGACAGGCTCAGATATTGCTGGGCTTAGATCTAAAGTAGGGGGATCTCATGACTGCACATTATTAGGACAGGCTCAGATAGGGCTGGGTTTAGATATAATGTAGGTGTATCTTGTGACTGAACATTATCAGGACAGGCTCAAGCAGTGTACAGGTCTAAAGTACGGGTGATATCATGATTGTACATTATCAGGACAGGTTTAGACATTGCTGGGTTTGGATATAATGTAAGGTGATCTCCTGACTGCACAGGACAGACTCAGGCAGTTCTGCGTCCAAACGTTAGACATAGACTGTGCAGGATACAGACAGATTGATTAGGAAAGCTGCAGGCCATTCCAGCAACTCTTAGATGAACATAAAAGCTGTTGCACAGAGGAAGTTCATTTAATGACACACATGGGTTTGCCATCTTTTCTAAATACAAAATACCAGCCGTAGCTTTAATACAGTCAGGCCTCCCATGCCTGCTATTAATACTTTTCGGACTTGTTTTCTCGCAATAACGAGACTTGTTATATTGAGAAAACAACTCGTTATCGGAAGAAAACAAGTTCAGAGAAATAATAAAAAACACATGGCCTCTCAGGGCTTACGTTGTCTGCAAGGGTTCAAGCAGGCCCGCGTAAGGGCAGGCAGGTAAAGTCTACATTAATAAATAAGAAATAAAACCCCTGAGGAAGCAATTACAAAGCTGGTATAGTTTTTTTTTTTTTTTTATTGTTGCGCCTTGTCTATATAATTTGCTTTTTTTTGTTTGTTTTTAACCCTATCCCAGGTTCTCCAATGTTGTATTTATTTGTCAGAAGACATTACGTATAAAGTTGAATTCATTTGAAGGCCCTTATTAAGTTCTGGTACCCGTTGCCATAGCGACGGTGGTGGAATAGGCTTGAGGCCTATGTTTGGAGGCTTTGAATGAATTCGCTATCTGTGACAAATTGCTTTTTTTTTTAAATATTTTTTTGTATTTTCCTTTGTCGGGGATCATTGCATGTGTGTTGTAGGCTTGTCAAAAATGTCAACCTAACATTTTGGAAATTTTGCCCTCTATAACAGGGCTGCATTACATCCCTGGTGATTCCTGTACAGAGAGTTTAAAGGGACAGTACCGCCTAGTTTGTTTGTTTGCATATTTTGTGCATTGTGTTTAATCTGTGTTAAATGTACTCTTCTTTCCCTTTAAACCCATTTACAGTTTTCCTGTAGTTTTACACCAAATTCAGTGAAATCCAGGACTTGTAGAAACAGTCAGGACTGTTATTATAGCAACAGAAATAAATCAGATACACTTCATTTGTACTTTTTAAAATTTGATAAGACAAATCTGTTTTTTTTTTTATACTTTACAATATGCAGACATTGAAGGTTGCGCTTTTGTAGATATACATCTACCAAAATATCAGAAAGGAGCAAAAAAGTAGCATATATATATATATATAGTACAAAATAATAACTGACAATGATTTCACTTTGAAAGGAAGGTTGGACAGCTTTCCTAAATGATTATTTTTTAAAACAGGCACTAATTAATTAAAAAAAAACAGGTTAATATTAGTGATATTTCTTGCCTTGTAATATGTTTTTTTTTTTTTAAAAAGCCACACCAGAGATGCGTAACATTGTATTATTCCGAAGCACGTCCATTTTGCAAATGTAATTAGTATGTACAAATGTAATTAGGTCAGACTCTGGCAATCTAGCATTAGTGTGTCCCTGGCACCTTTTCAAAGAATGCTACCAAAAAATAAACAAATAAATAAAAAAAATAAAAAAAAAATGAAAATAATAATAATAAAATATAAATATATATGTTACTTTATGGGCAAATCTTCGATTTATGTGTACTATTAAGACTGCCGTTTTGATTATACCACCCCACTTCAGTTTACATAGGGTGTAAGAGAGGAAAAATGTAAATGAATTCTGGGATATAATGAAATTAAAAAAAAACATTATTAATTCCAATTTGTGTATAAAAGCACTGTTAATCCTGCCCTACACAAACGTTTTGAGATTCAGCTGTGTATTTCCTTTTTCTGTTTTGCCTAACCGAGGTTTTGCCTAAAGCTGGCTAGATAATGGACTTTCTGTACAACTCAATGTCAGATGGAAAGTGCCCTCCATACGTTGTAATAATAATAATAATAATAATAATAATAATAAAGTGCTTCTAAGCCAGGAAAGCTCCGTTAATATATTCTCTGCTTTTCAAGTACATCCCGTGGATGTTACACGGCTTAGAGGAGCTCATCTTATCCACCCTGTAAAAAGGTCTATATCTGTTATACTGACTGTAATTGGCTCCCAGGATGAAAAGAGGGCGGAGTCCGACATTCCCGGAGCTTCTCCAGTACAGACACCTGTTGTCTGGAGCTCAGTGCTCCTCTTTCACACTGTGTATGTCTTATAGACATACACAATGTTGCCTGCTGTGCATTGTGCATAGGCAGCATTCCTGCCGGGACAGACCTGAATTTGGCGAGACAGGACACCCCCCCCAAAAAATGGGACTGTCCCAGCAAATTCAGGACTGTTGGCAACTATGTGTCAACCCCACCAGGAACTGAACAGATTTTGAACATATTCAACAGATAGGACAAAAGGCCAACGGGCCATCTCGTTTGGAATTTTCATGGATTCTGTAGAATGTTCATGGATTCTGTAGAATATTCATGGTTTATGTAGAATATTCATGGTTTATGTAGAATATCCATGGATTCTGTAGAATATTCATGGATTCTGTAGAATATTCATGGATTCTGTAGAATGCTTAGATAATCAAGTTGAATCACTGGATTATACTCCCTTCTCTCTCACCCAATATTTGTTTCTTGTCCTCAGATTATTTTGTATATTTGATATTTCCAGCATTTTATATAACATGGGGCTGGAAGCACCGCAGGCAATGTGCTTACAGATTGTCCAAACAGAGGTGGTGTTTTTATTGCTCAGTGAACCTGTTTTGTGTTTGAAATGCTTCTCCTCGGAAAGAAGGGTGGTATAGACCCCACATTGGTGTTTTGGGACTTCTAGGGCCGAGCTAGCTGTTACTAACGTCCTCAATCAGAAAGACCTCAGCTCCTGTGAGGTTTCTAAAGACATTTCAACCTTGAACAGATACTGGACGGGTTGTTTCTTAATTTAGAGATGTCTGGACCTCACTTGCATCCTAAAAATCTGAATTACAGTTTTGTAACCTTGTAAATATGCCTGTGAGTGGGTGAGCGATACAAAGCAACACAGGGTTAGTCTTGGTTATTTGTACATGTAGGGTGTTCATTATTGTAATAATATAAATCTTTAATAATCCTTTCGTCCTGATGAGTCTATAAGTTTAGAACATACAACTAGTTAAGCAGGTTAGAAACTAAGCACTAGGAGATTTGCTTAGATCCACTGGCTATATGGGACACTATTTGTGGACTGTTTGGAGCCATCTATTTTGGAAGTGGCTCTGACCTGGTGGGCTTATGTGCTCTCTTCTGTTCTGCACTATGTGTTTTTAAGATATTGAAGCAGCCTGGGAAGGATCCTTTGACCCACTGTATAATTTTCTGCACATCATATTGCACACACAAGTTCAATCCATTTGTGCATAGATTGTATATACATACTACACTAGTGTGTATTTTTTTTTATATATTTTTGCACATTTAATGCAGCACTTTTTTTGATGGCATAATTTGACTATAAGTATTGTCAGGAGTTGTCTGGAGAGCTGTGCTTGTATACGTCGGTACAGTCTACCCCATCTCGCAAATGGATGTAAATATATATGTCTAAATGAACAGTGGATGCTCTTGAAAGGCGTCTGCTTATAGCTCTACCGAGGCATATGTTCACTTTGATAACCAATGACAGTGAACATATTCCTTATGTCAATAACTGACCTTGTCACCAGCATTTAAACATGTCACAGGTGTGTCTTTTACGTGGACTAGATAAACATGGTGTAAAGATAATTTAAAAAGTGAATAAGTCAAACAGGGCCAATATATATATATAAACACCGATCAGCCATAGCATTATGCCCACCTGCCTAATATTGGGTAGCTCCCTTTTGACGCTAAAACAGCCCTGACCCGTCGAGGCATGGACCCCATTAGGCCTCTGAAGGTGTGCTGGGGTAACCGGCACCAAGATGTTAGCAGCAGATCCTTTAAGTCCTGTAAGTTGCGAGGTGGGGCCTCCATGGATCGGACTTGTTTGTCCAGCACATCCCACAGATGCTCGATTGGATTGAGATCTGAGGAATTTGGAGGCCAAGTCAACACCTTGAACTCGTTGTTGTGTTCCTCAAACCATTCCTGAACCATTTTTGCTTTGTGGCAGGGAGCATTATCCTACTGAAAGAGGCCAATGCCATCAGGCAATACCGTTTCCATGAAAGGGTGTACATGGTCTGTAACAATGCTTAGGTAGGTGATACGTGTCAAAGTAACATCCACATGAATGGCAGGACCCAAGGTTTCCCAGCAGAACATTGCCCAAAGCATCACACTGCTTCCGCCGGCTTGCCACCTGTCAGTCCAAAGCATCACACTGCCTCCGCCGGCATGCCACCTGTCAGTCCAAAGCATCACACTGCCTCCGCCGGCTTGTCACCTGTCAGTCCAAAGCATCACACTGCCTCCACCGGCTTGCCCCATGTCAGTCCAAAGAATCACACTGCCCCCGCCGGCGTGCCACCTGTCAATCCAAAGCATCACACTGCCTCCGCCGGCTTGTCACCTGTCAGTCCAAAGAATCACACTGCCTCCGCCGGCGTGCCACCTGTCAGTCCAAAGCATCACACTGCCTCCGCCGGCTTGCCACCTGTCAGTCCAAAGAATCACACTGCCCCCGCCGGCTTGCCTCCTGTCACTGGTCATAGTTATGGCTGATCGGTGTATATTTATATGCAGATCCAGTAGTCTACTTTTTGAAATGAGTAAAAACTGTTTGGTTGTTGGAGATCCACCTATTTTCCATTGAAGATCTGGTGGTGAGTGTCAGTGAGTGGTATTATGATGTAGGGATAGTATGGGGCAATGCCAGACGAGGCAAAACAAAGAAAGACTGGTCTGGGGACTGATGATAAAAGAAAAGCAGAAAATGTACAACCACCTGATCGTCTGTATTTCTCTTTCTATGTTGCAGTGTGTCAAATTTTACCCAAAGGAGTTGTCTCTGTCCTTGGACCCTCAACCAGCCCAGCATCTGCATCCACGGTCAGCCACATCTGTGGAGAGAAAGAGGTTAGGAACAGTGTATATGTATATATATGTCCAATTATTGTGTCGCTTACTGTACATTGATATGCATTGTGAAGAATCCCCCAAGGTCACAGACTGGGACCAAGTCAAGTTTATTGTCTGTGTGGTTTGTACACAAGTCTTAAACCAGGACCCGGCCACACTATTTAATTATGAAGTCTCTGGTGCATTTTTTAATGTGTTCTAAATTATGGGGTGTAAAAACTGAGGACTGTAGTGTAACTATATATACCAAAAAAAGCTATATGAATTACATGGCACTCACTGAGGTGGGGTGTTTAATCTCACCAGTGGCAATATTTCCTACCTGTCTTTGTCAAGCCACGCTTCCTATACCTGTCACCATTTGAAAAGTGAGTGCTGGTATACTTTAAACTTTAAAGCCAGGTTATGCATAGTCCACCTGCGATGCTTTTTCATAAGACAGTAACCAGGATCATAAGACAGTAACCCAGATCATTAGACAGTAACCAGGATCATAAGACAGTAACCAGGATCATTAGACAGTAACCAGGATCATTAGACAGTAACCCGGATCATTAGACAGTAACCAGGATCATAAGACAGTAACCCAGATCATTAGACAGTAACCAGGATCATTAGACAGTAACCAGGATCATAAGACAGTAACCAGGATCATTAGACAGTAACCAGGATCATAAGACAGTAACCAGGATCATTAGACAGTAACCAGGATCATAAGACAGTAACCAGGATCATTAGACAGTAACCAGGATCATAAGACAGTAACCAGGATCATTAGACAGTAACCCGGATCATTAGACAGTAACCAGGATCATTAGACAGTAACCAGGATCATTAGACAGTAACCAGGATCATAAGACAGTAACCAGGATCATTAGACAGTAACCAGGATCATAAGACAGTAACCAGGATCATTAGACAGTAACCAGGATCATAAGACAGTAACCAGGATCATTAGACAGTAACCCGGATCATAAGACAGTAACCAGGATCATTAGACAGTAACCAGGATCATTAGACAGTAACCAGGATCATAAGACAGTAACCAGGATCATTAGACAGTGACCAGGATCATAAGACAGTAACCAGGATCATTAGACAGTAACCAGGATCATGAGACAGTAACCAGGATCATAAGACAGTAACCAGGATCATTAGACAGTAACCAGGATCATAAGACAGTAACCAGGATCATTAGACAGTAACCAGGATCATAAGACAGTAACCAGGATCATTAGACAGTGACCAGGATCATAAGACAGTAACCAGGATCATTAGACAGTGACCAGGATCATAAGACAGTAACCAGGATCATTAGACAGTAACCAGGATCATGAGACAGTAACCAGGATCATAAGACAGTAACCAGGATCATTAGACAGTAACCAGGATCATAAGACAGTAACCAGGATCATTAGACAGTAACCAGGATAATTAGACAGTAACCAGGATCATTAGACAGTAACCAGGATCATAAGACAGTAACCAGGATCATTAGACAGTAACCTGGATCATTAGACAGTAACCAGGATCATAAGACAGTAACCAGGATCATAAGACAGTAACCAGGAACATTAGACAGTAACCAGGATCATTAGACAGTAACCAGGATCATAAGACAGTAACCAGGATCATTAGACAGTAACCAGGATCATAAGACAGTAACCCGGATCATTAGACAGTAACCAGGATCATTAGACTGTAACCAGGATCATTAGACAGTAACCAGGATCATTAGACAGTGACCAGGATCATAAGACAGTAACCAGGATCATTAGACAGTAACCCGGATCATAAGACAGTAACCAGGATCATTAGACATTAACCAGGATCATTAGACAGTAACCAGGATCATAAGACAGTAACCAGGAACATTAGACAGTAACCAGGATCATTAGACAGTAACCAGGATCATAAGACAGTAACCAGGATCATTAGACAGTAACCAGGATCATAAGACAGTAACCAGGATCCAGGGCCGGACTGGGAACAAAAACCAGCCCTGGAAAAAATTTATATACCAGCCCCATCGCATAAGATTTTTAAAGCAGCCCATAGCATAATATAATTTTTTTGTTCATAGAAGGGAAAATCATGCATTTTAAAAAGCACATCTGAACAGTGTATTATTTATAGATAAGACTGATATAAAAGCCTGTCTAGGGCAATATATATACCTCCAGTATGTACACAGAGTTATATGAATTGCCCTGTGCAGAGGTATATATCAGGGCAGTGTGTGAGACATATCCTGTAGCCTGTCTCTCTCTGTCCTTTCTGTGGCGTCTCTCTCTCTCTCTGTCCTTTCTGTGGCGTCTCTCTCTCTCTCTGTCCTTTCTGTGGCGTCTCTCTCTCTCTCTGTCCTTTCTGTGGCGTCTCTCTCTCTCTCTCTGTCCTTTCTGTGGCGTCTCTCTCTCTGTCTTTTCTGTGGCGTCTCTCTCTCTGTCCTTTCTGTGGCGTCTCTCTCTCTCTGTCCTTTCTGTGGCGTCTCTCTCTCTCTGTCCTTTCTGTGGCGTCTCTCTCTCTCTCTGTGTGTCCTTTCTGTGGCATCTCTCTTCCCCCCTTCCCCCTTAGTGTCTTTCACCCCCTCCCCTCCCCCTGTAGTGTCTTTCACCCCTTCTCCCTGTAGTCTTTCACCCCCCCCTTCCCCATGTAGTGTCTTTCACCCCCTTCCCCCTGTAGTGTCTTTCACACACACCCCCGTAGTGTCTTTCACACACACCCCCGTAGTGTCTTTCACACACACCCCCGTAGTGTCTTTCACCCCCCCCTGTAGTGTCTTTCACCCCCCCTGTAGTGTCTTTCACACACACCCCCGTAGTGTCTTTCACACACACCCCCGTAGTGTCTTTCACACACACCCCCGTAGTGTCTTTCACCCCCCCCTGTAGTGTCTTTCACCCCCCCCTGTAGTGTCTTTCACCCCCCCCTGTAGTGTCTTTCACACACACCCCCGTAGTGTCTTTCACACACACCCCTGTAGTGTCTTTCACCCCCCCTGTAGTGTCTTTCACACACCCCCGTAGTGTCTTTCACACACACCCCTGTAGTGTCTTTCACACACACCCCCGTAGTGTCTTTCACACACACCCCCGTAGTGTCTTTCACCCCCCCCTGTAGTGTCTTTCACCCCCCCCTGTAGTGTCTTTCACCCCCCCCGTAGTGTCTTTCACACACACCCCCGTAGTGTCTTTCTCCCCCCCCCCTTCCCCCTCCCCCTGTAGTGTCTTTCACCCCCCCCCCTGTAGTGTCTTTCACCCCCCCCCCCTGTAGTGTCTTTCACCCCCCCCCCTGTAGTGTCTTTCACCCCACCCCCCCCCCCTGTAGTGTCTTTCACCCCCCCTTCCCCCCCTGTAGTGTCTTTCACCCCCCCTTCCCCCCCCCCCTGTAGTGTCTTTCACCCCCCCTTCCCCCCCCCCCTGTAGTGTCTTTCACCCCCCCTTCCCCCCCCCCCCTGTAGTGTCTTTCACCCCCCCCGTAGTGTCTTTCACACACACCCCCGTAGTGTCTTTCTCCCCCCCCCCCTTCCCCCTCCCCCTGTAGTGTCTTTCACCCCCCCCCCCTGTAGTGTCTTTCACCCCACCCCCCCCCCCCTGTAGTGTCTTTCACCCCCCCCCCTGTAGTGTCTTTCACCCCACCCCCCCCCCCCCTGTAGTGTCTTTCACCCCCCCTTCCCCCCTGTAGTGTCTTTCACCCCCTGCCCTTTATGTCTCACTCACCTTGGTTTCTCTGCTCCCCATCCCGCCGCCGGAACTGCTGCTGCAGCATCCGGCGGCAGCAGGCGAACTTCTTAAAGCGGCGACGGCCGCCGAATTGCTTAAAGTGGCGGTGCCACTTTAAGCAATTCGGCGGCCGTCGCCGCTTTAAGAAATTCGCCTGCTGCGGCCGGATGCTGCAGCAGCCGAATTCTTCAATTTTAGTGGCCGAGGCGGCCCCGGGGCAGGCGGCCCACCGGGATTTTTCCCGGTATCCCGGTGGGCCAGTCCGGCCCTGCCAGGATCATTAGACAGTAACCCGGATCATAAGACAGTAACCAGGATCATTAGACAGTAACCCGGATCATTAGACAGTAACCAGGATCATTAGACAGTAACCAGGATCATTAGACAGTAACCAGGATCATTAGACAGTAACCAGGATCATTAGACAGTAACCCGGATCATTAGACAGTAACCAGGATCATTAGACAGTAACCAGGATCATTAGACAGTAACCAGGATCATTAGACAGTAACCAGGATCATAAGACAGTAACCCAGATCATAAGACAGTAACCAGGATCATAAGACAGTAACCAGGATCATTAGACAGTAACCCGGATCATTAGACAGTAACCAGGATCATTAGACAGTAACCAGGATCATTAGACAGTAACCAGGATCATTAGACAGTAACCCGGATCATTAGACAGTAACCTGGATCATTAGACAGTAACCAGGATCATAAGACAGTAACCAGGATCATAAGACAGTAACCAGGATCATTAGACAGTAACCAGGATCATAAGACAGTAACCAGGATCATAAGACATTAACCAGGATCATAAGACAGTAACCAGGATCATAAGACAGTAACCAGGATCATAAGACAGTAACCCAGATCATTAGACAGTAACCAGGATCATTAGACAGTAACCAGGATCATTAGACAGTAACCCAGATCATTAGACAGTAACCAGGATCATTAGACAGTAACCAGGATCATAAGACAGTAACCAGGATCATTAGACAGTAACCCGGATCATAAGACAGTAACCAGGATCATTAGACAGTAACCAGGATCATTAGACAGTAACCTGGATCATAAGACAGTAACCAGGATCATTAGACAGTAACCAGGATCATTAGACAGTAACCCGGATCATAAGACAGTAACCAGGATCATTAGACAGTAACCAGGATCATAAGACTGTTACCAGGATCATTAGACAGTAACCAGGATCATTAGACAGTAACCTGGATCATTAGACAGTAACCCAGATCATTAGACAGTAACCAGGATCATTAGACAGTAACCAGGATCATAAGACAGTAACCAGGATCATTAGACAGTAACCCGGATCATAAGACAGTAACCAGGATCATTAGACAGTAACCAGGATCATTAGACAGTAACCTGGATCATAAGACAGTAACCAGGATCATTAGACAGTAACCAGGATCATTAGACAGTAACCCGGATCATAAGACAGTAACCAGGATCATTAGACAGTAACCAGGATCATAAGACTGTTACCAGGATCATTAGACAGTAACCAGGATCATTAGACAGTAACCCGGATCATAAGACAGTAACCAGGATCATAAGACAGTAACCAGGATCATTAGACAGTAACCAGGATCATTAGACAGTAACCAGGATAATTAGACAGTAACCAGGATCATTAGACAGTAACCAGGATCATAAGACAGTAACCCGGATCATTAGACAGTAACCAGGATCATAAGACAGTAACCAGGATCATTAGACAGTAACCAGGATCATAAGACAGTAACCAGGATCATTAGACAGTAACCAGGATCATTAGACAGTAACCCGGATCATAAGACAGTAACCAGGATCATTAGACAGTAACCAGGATCATAAGACTGTTACCAGGATCATTAGACAGTAACCAGGATCATTAGACAGTAACCCGGATCATAAGACAGTAACCAGGATCATAAGACAGTAACCAGGATCATTAGACAGTAACCAGGATCATAAGACAGTAACCAGGATAATTAGACAGTAACCAGGATCATTAGACAGTAACCAGGATCATAAGACAGTAACCCGGATCATTAGACAGTAACCAGGATCATAAGACAGTAACCAGGATCATTAGACAGTAACCAGGATCATAAGACAGTAACCAGGATCATTAGACAGTGACCAGGATCATAAGACAGTAACCAGGATCATTAGACAGTGACCAGGATCATAAGACAGTAACCAGGATCATTAGACAGTAACCAGGATCATGAGACAGTAACCAGGATCATAAGACAGTAACCAGGATCATTAGACAGTAACCAGGATCATAAGACAGTAACCAGGATCATTAGACAGTAACCAGGATAATTAGACAGTAACCAGGATCATTAGACAGTAACCAGGATCATAAGACAGTAACCAGGATCATTAGACAGTAACCTGGATCATTAGACAGTAACCAGGATCATAAGACAGTAACCAGGATCATTAGACAGTAACCAGGATCATAAGACAGTAACCAGGAACATTAGACAGTAACCAGGATCATTAGACAGTAACCAGGATCATAAGACAGTAACCAGGATCATTAGACAGTAACCAGGATCATAAGACAGTAACCCGGATCATTAGACAGTAACCAGGATCATTAGACTGTAACCAGGATCATTAGACAGTAACCAGGATCATTAGACAGTGACCAGGATCATAAGACAGTAACCAGGATCATTAGACAGTAACCCGGATCATAAGACAGTAACCAGGATCATTAGACATTAACCAGGATCATTAGACAGTAACCAGGATCATAAGACAGTAACCAGGAACATTAGACAGTAACCAGGATCATTAGACAGTAACCAGGATCATAAGACAGTAACCAGGATCATTAGACAGTAACCAGGATCATAAGACAGTAACCAGGATCCAGGGCCGGACTGGGAACAAAAACCAGCCCTGGAAAAAATTTATATACCAGCCCCATCGCATAAGATTTTTAAAGCAGCCCATAGCATAATATAATTTTTTTGTTCATAGAAGGGAAAATCATGCATTTTAAAAAGCACATCTGAACAGTGTATTATTTATAGATAAGACTGATATAAAAGCCTGTCTAGGGCAATATATATACCTCCAGTATGTACACAGAGTTATATGAATTGCACTGTGCAGAGGTATATATCAGGGCAGTGTGTGAGACATATCCTGTAGCCTGTCTCTCTCTGTCCTTTCTGTGGCGTCTCTCTCTCTCTCTGTCCTTTCTGTGGCGTCTCTCTCTCTCTCTGTCCTTTCTGTGGCGTCTCTCTCTCTCTCTGTCCTTTCTGTGGCGTCTCTCTCTCTCTCTCTGTCCTTTCTGTGGCGTCTCTCTCTCTGTCTTTTCTGTGGCGTCTCTCTCTCTGTCCTTTCTGTGGCGTCTCTCTCTCTCTGTCCTTTCTGTGGCGTCTCTCTCTCTCTGTCCTTTCTGTGGCGTCTCTCTCTCTCTCTGTGTGTCCTTTCTGTGGCATCTCTCTTCCCCCCTTCCCCCTTAGTGTCTTTCACCCCCTCCCCTCCCCCTGTAGTGTCTTTCACCCCTTCTCCCTGTAGTCTTTCACCCCCCCCTTCCCCATGTAGTGTCTTTCACCCCCTTCCCCCTGTAGTGTCTTTCACACACACCCCCGTAGTGTCTTTCACACACACCCCCGTAGTGTCTTTCACACACACCCCCGTAGTGTCTTTCACCCCCCCCTGTAGTGTCTTTCACCCCCCCTGTAGTGTCTTTCACACACACCCCCGTAGTGTCTTTCACACACACCCCCGTAGTGTCTTTCACACACACCCCCGTAGTGTCTTTCACCCCCCCCTGTAGTGTCTTTCACCCCCCCCTGTAGTGTCTTTCACCCCCCCCTGTAGTGTCTTTCACACACACCCCCGTAGTGTCTTTCACACACACCCCTGTAGTGTCTTTCACCCCCCCCGTAGTGTCTTTCACACACACCCCTGTAGTGTCTTTCACACACACCCCCGTAGTGTCTTTCACACACACCCCCGTAGTGTCTTTCACCCCCCCCTGTAGTGTCTTTCACCCCCCCCTGTAGTGTCTTTCACCCCCCCCGTAGTGTCTTTCACACACACCCCCGTAGTGTCTTTCTCCCCCCCCCCCTTCCCCCTCCCCCTGTAGTGTCTTTCACCCCCCCCCCCTGTAGTGTCTTTCACCCCCCCCCCCTGTAGTGTCTTTCACCCCCCCCCCTGTAGTGTCTTTCACCCCACCCCCCCCCCCTGTAGTGTCTTTCACCCCCCCTTCCCCCCCTGTAGTGTCTTTCACCCCCCCTTCCCCCCCCCCTGTAGTGTCTTTCACCCCCCCTTCCCCCCCTGTAGTGTCTTTCACCCCCCCTTCCCCCCCCCCTGTAGTGTCTTTCACCCCCCCTTCCCCCCCTGTAGTGTCTTTCACCCCCCCTTCCCCCTCCCCCTGTAGTGTCTTTCACCCCCCCCCCTGTAGTGTCTTTCACCCCACCCCCCCCCCCCTGTAGTGTCTTTCACCCCCCCTTCCCCCCCTGTAGTGTCTTTCACCCCCCCTTCCCCCCCTGTAGTGTCTTTCACCCCCCCATCCCCCCCTGTAGTGTCTTTCACCCCCCCTTCCCCCCCTGTAGTGTCTTTCACCCCCCCTTCCCCCCCTGTAGTGTCTTTCACCCCCCCTTCCCCCCCTGTAGTGTCTTTCACCCCCCCTTCCCCCCCTGTAGTGTCTTTCACCCCCCCCCCCCCCCTGTAGTGTCTTTCACCCCCTTCCCCCTGTATGTCTCACTCACCTTGGTTTCTACTTCCCATCCCGCCGCCGGAACTGCTGCTGCAGCATCCGGCGGCAGCAGGCGGTGCCACTTTAAGCAATTCGGCGGCCGTCGCCGCTTTAAGAAATTCGCCTGCTGCGGCCGGATGCTGCAGCAGCCGAATTCTTCAATTTTAGTGGCCGAGGCGGCCCCGGGGCAGGCGGCCCACCGGGATTTTTCCCGGTATCCCGGTGGGCCAGTCCGGCCCTGCCAGGATCATTAGACAGTAACCCGGATCATAAGACAGTAACCAGGATCATTAGACAGTAACCAGGATCATAAGACAGTAACCAGGATCATAAGACATTAACCAGGATCATAAGACAGTAACCAGGATCATAAGACAGTAACCAGGATCATAAGACAGTAACCCAGATCATTAGACAGTAACCAGGATCATTAGACAGTAACCAGGATCATTAGACAGTAACCAGGATCATTAGACAGTAACCCAGATCATTAGACAGTAACCAGGATCATTAGACAGTAACCAGGATCATAAGACAGTAACCAGGATCATTAGACAGTAACCCGGATCATAAGACAGTAACCAGGATCATTAGACAGTAACCAGGATCATTAGACAGTAACCTGGATCATAAGACAGTAACCAGGATCATTAGACAGTAACCAGGATCATTAGACAGTAACCCGGATCATAAGACAGTAACCAGGATCATTAGACAGTAACCAGGATCATAAGACTGTTACCAGGATCATTAGACAGTAACCAGGATCATTAGACAGTAACCTGGATCATTAGACAGTAACCCAGATCATTAGACAGTAACCAGGATCATTAGACAGTAACCAGGATCATAAGACAGTAACCAGGATCATTAGACAGTAACCCGGATCATAAGACAGTAACCAGGATCATTAGACAGTAACCAGGATCATTAGACAGTAACCTGGATCATAAGACAGTAACCAGGATCATTAGACAGTAACCAGGATCATTAGACAGTAACCCGGATCATAAGACAGTAACCAGGATCATTAGACAGTAACCAGGATCATAAGACTGTTACCAGGATCATTAGACAGTAACCAGGATCATTAGACAGTAACCCGGATCATAAGACAGTAACCAGGATCATAAGACAGTAACCAGGATCATTAGACAGTAACCAGGATCATTAGACAGTAACCAGGATAATTAGACAGTAACCAGGATCATTAGACAGTAACCAGGATCATAAGACAGTAACCCGGATCATTAGACAGTAACCAGGATCATAAGACAGTAACCAGGATCATTAGACAGTAACCAGGATCATAAGACAGTAACCAGGATCATTAGACAGTAACCAGGATCATTAGACAGTAACCCGGATCATAAGACAGTAACCAGGATCATTAGACAGTAACCAGGATCATAAGACTGTTACCAGGATCATTAGACAGTAACCAGGATCATTAGACAGTAACCCGGATCATAAGACAGTAACCAGGATCATAAGACAGTAACCAGGATCATTAGACAGTAACCAGGATCATTAGACAGTAACCAGGATAATTAGACAGTAACCAGGATCATTAGACAGTAACCAGGATCATAAGACAGTAACCCGGATCATTAGACAGTAACCAGGATCATAAGACAGTAACCAGGATCATTAGACAGTAACCAGGATCATAAGACAGTAACCAGGATCATTAGACAGTAACCAGGATCATAAGACAGTAACCAGGATCATTAGACAGTAACCAGGATCATAAGACAGTAACCAGGATCATTAGACAGTAACCAGGATCATTAGACAGTAACCCGGATCATAAGACAGTAACCAGGATCATTAGACAGTAACCAGGATCATAAGACAGTAACCAGGATCATTAGACAGTAACCAGGATCATTAGACAGTAACCCGGATCATTAGACAGTAACCAGGATCATTAGACAGTAACCAGGATCATTAGACCGTAACCAGGATCATTAGACAGTAACCAGGATCATTAGACAGTAACCCGGATCATAAGACAGTAACCAGGATCATTAGACAGTAACCAGGATCATAAGACAGTAACCAGGATCATTAGACAGTAACCAGGATCATTAGACAGTAACCCGGATCATTAGACAGTAACCAGGATCATAAGACAGTAACCAGGATCATTAGACATTAACCAGGATCATTAGACAGTAACCAGGATCATTAGACAGTAACCAGGATCATAAGACAGTAACCAGGATCATTAGACAGTAACCCGGATCATTAGACAGTAACCAGGATCATAAGACAGTAACCAGGATCATTAGACAGTAACCAGGATCATTAGACAGTAACCAGGATCATAAGACAGTAACCAGGATCATTAGACATTAACCAGGATCATTAGACAGTAACCAGGATCATTAGACAGTAACCAGGATCATAAGACAGTAACCAGGATCATTAGACAGTAACCCGGATCATTAGACAGTAACCTGGATCATTAGACAGTAACCAGGATGATATAATAAGTAAAGTTGATATTTTTACCCTGAGGAAGAGAAAATATATTAATGAACAGACTGGAAGGGAGTTAAAAGTCTGGAGAGCAGTGATGTGACTCAATCTGATGCTGAGAGTCCAATGGATTAGGGGGGGTACAGAGACATGTTAAAGCCTGGGTCTACTGAAATATTGCTCGCTCACAGTCAGCCTGGAGGCAGGATATCTCACTCCAGAGACTTTAATGCATGGCTAAGAAATCGGTGTGAAAAGAAAAAAAACTAGGAGGGATTTCTATTGGTTAGTCACAGTGGTTTCATTTGCAGAGATAAGTGACAGATGAATAGGAATTGCTTCCATCCGTCAGCGAATACGGATAAAATACAGAGTGAGAAGGTCAGACCATTCATTAACATGTGTTTAAAGGAACAGTGACAACATATACACAAGCTCGGCTCTTACAGCCTGCCCAGCACTCCGCTATACCTTTTAAAATATTCCTAGCGTCTGCCCGAGCCTGGTTTCTGGCATGAAGGGTCATGATAGGAGTTGTAGTCCCTCCAAAATTCAAATGGGATGGCTGATGTGTCATCAAACCGTGCATGATTAATTAATCCTGGAGAGGCTCTCCCACTTAATTGACATGATGTTTCTAATGTTTTATTTAGTTATGAGATGTTTTTAATGGGCTGGCTTCCTCCAACTAGGGATAGTTTTATCTGTAAGATATGAATATATTATACAGCAGAATAATATATGTGTATCGGATATCCCTGTGCCCCTTTTATTCTGTACATTGTGAGGACTGACTATTATACTTTATCTATAAAAGACATTTTCCCAGAGTGTTGAAGCGGAAATTCATTTTTATTATGCTCTGCTCTCACATTGTCTAGTAAATTCTCTCCTTTTATTTCTTCTTGTTCCCTCCCCCCCCATATCCTGTTTCCTCAATTTATTCCCATTTCTTTTCTGGCTCTTTTTTTTCATGATCTTGACCCCTCACACTCATCTCCAAATTCGTTTTTCATTCTTTCCCAATATATTGCTTGCACATCCCCGATTCCCGTTCTCTCCTTTCCCGTTTTTCTTGCCCATCTCCAATTCTCACTCTTTTCTTTCCTAATCGCCTTGTTGACCAATCCATCTCACTCTTACCTGTTCCATCATTTGCTGATTTTGTCTCTTCGCTTTACCAACCACCTTCCTAATTTCCCCATCATTATATTTTTGAACTATTTTCTCACTGTGTTCTCCCGTTCCCACATCTCTGTTACCTCCATATATCCCTTTCCAATTCTTTCTATTTGTCATCTCATCTCTAATTTTCTCGGTTTGTTGCTTCCTTTTCCCTTGGTGCCCCAATCTCTTGATTCTTCACCTCGTCGCAATGTTGTCTTGTCCCACCTCACCATCATTTCCTCTCCTCCTTTTCCATGATCTCACCTACTTACCTCCTTTCGATGTGCCTTTTTTTCTCCATTTCCTTGTATTCCTATGACTGGTCCCCATCTCGGCTTCAAAATGGACTTGTCTCCCTATTCTTACCTCCTCTATCTGTTTCTTTTATTCAACTTGAATCACCTTTTTCATGACTTCCTCCTATTTTAACAACACCATAATGCCCCCTCTTTCCCAAATGCTCTCCATGGTTTCGTCTTTCTTACATCTTCTTCACTCCTTTCATCTTATCTTTCCTCTTTTCCCTTTGTCCATCTATCGTACACACCCTTAGATACCCCACATAAAAGTGGGTCCAGAAGAAGCCCCCAAGCTCCAGTACCTGCGATTTGCTTCAGTCAGCCTTTACCCCAGTAACGAGGACATTAGCCTGGCTGTATCACACATCTTGAAGTCCTTCCACAACCCTTCCACAAGCCTTATCTGTGCCAAGGCCGAATGTAAGTCAAAGAAAACTACAAAACTAACGTTTGGCAGAGCAAACTGAAAATCGAAGGGTGCTACTTAGAATCGATCTTTAAATTCAAGTAGTGGGATGTGCTAAATAATGCTAGTAGAATAAGTACTTAATTTGTTGCTTAAGTTGAAGTATGCGTTGTGGAGACCAGGCATCTCTAGCCCTAGGAGAAGTTAAAAGGAGATGCTAAACGAATATCAGCTAACCATAATATATAGCAATAAGGGGAGATGCACTGGCCAGCTTTGCAATGTAGACTGCAGTTATCCGTAGAGTTATGAAGCGGCACTGTGTATGTTTATGTGGGTCATTTGAAAGAGTTATAGGGGACTTCAGGATTCCAGAATGCTTATACAACAGAATGCTTGGTTTGATTTATTTGGCTGTTAAATAACATCACAGCCTACAAAGCATAAATGAAAAAAAGATGATTTGTATTCTTTTTCCCTTTAGGAAAAAACAAAAAAATTATTTTATTATTTTTAATTGTTTTTTATTTTTTTTTTTGTATGGGAAATGGCTTGTTAAGCCCAGTGCCAGCTAAATCACATTTACCGCTGGTGCCCAAAGTCTGTGAGAAATCCAACACGACCCCCTGGGCGGTTTAATTAAGAGGCATTACTAGAACGAGAGGGGGAAGTTTGGAAGGGTAGTTTGGAGGTTGATGCTCAGAGCCCCCTTTGTGTAGAATATCCAGACAAACACAGCGACGACTGCTATAAAAAAAAATAAAAAAAAAATGAAGTTCTATTTCATTGAAAGATTATTTTAGGTATTTTAAATGAAAATGTCAAACATATGATGCTATTGAGCCCATTGTGCTAGTATAGCTGTACCAGGGGGTTGTCATCATCCCCCCCCCCCCCCCCCAGACCACCACTTCCACATTCCAAGCTGCAGAGATTACCCAGGTGTGTTTAATAAGCATGGTGTTGGTCTTAGAGGACTGGTTTTGGAGCCATACCAAGTGTTCTACCTATTCTTATTTAAGCACTTATTTAACTGGACAGTTGTGGGGTGGGGGAGGGAGTGAGGACTTGTTTGAGAATGACTGGTTTAGACATATGGGTCTAATCTTCATTCATCTGACCCAAGATGTCACCCACCTAAATGGAGCAAAGGGGACTCAATACCTAAATTCAATGTGAGCAACTTGTCAGAGTTGACTGCAGGGGAAGGCATCCTTACGGCACTCCAGATGTTGTGGACTAGAAACCATCGAGGGAAAGATTGTCCACAACATCTGGAGTGCCAAAGAGAGAATTGCAGGGAAACTTAAGGCCAAGGTAGCAGAATTGGCAAAATTCAGCTGCATTGGATGATTTTTCCAACTCGGGGTACATTGGTCTAAGGTTTCAAAAATCCCGGTCTCAGTTGCCTTTAATTCTCTCTTTCTTGCCCAGCCTATTTGCATGTGATGGCAGATGCTGATGTCACAACCTGGCTACAGCACAGACTAATGTAAAACATTTTTTTCCCCCCTATGAATCTGTGCATTGGCAATTATCCCAACCATTAAATCGAAATCATTTTAATTAAGTCTGAACTAAAGAGATGCAGGACACACTGTGATCCCAAGCAGTGAAATTAGGCCAATTAATAAGGCAGGAAAAAGAATTCAGGCATTAAAAGAATAATATGCAAGTGTAACATTTATTGCAGCTTGTCTACGCAGGTCTGATTTTTGCAGTTCCCTTGTCCGTTCACCGCAGTTCATTGGTTAATGAATAGACCCCTCTATCATTCATCTTTTCCCATCTCCCTGTTACAAATGGTCATTGAGAAATAGGGGGCAACCATGGACCCCTGTGTGTACTTGACATACCTCCCAAGTGTCCCTATATACTATACACCCAAATTCCCCTCTCCCTCTTTCCTCCTCTATTGCCCCTCTATTGTGGGATCTCAGAATCTTTTGCTTTGTATGAGTGTATCACAAACTCCTAGGCAATAAAACTCACTATAAATTGTGTTTAAACTACAGGAAAGGTGTTTTTAGATTAATTACTGAAATAGTTACCAATTCGTCATAAAGCCAAACCTGCAGCCATTCCCACAAAAATTTTTTTTAAAAAAATTGTCCCTCTTTGTCCATTTGAAATGTTGGGAGGTATGGCACTGAACCTAGAGCAGCTGGGAGAACAGATTTAGAAGTAATAAGGACCAACTGGCTTTTCCATACTGTTCTGAGCTATACTCACATGTTTGAATGATGAATAGATATATACAGGCCGAGTCTCCCTTATCCAGAAATCCCTTATCCAAAACGATCCGTTATCCTAACATTTTTTTAGGATTTTTCCCCAAGTTGGGAATTCCACACACGCCTTTCAGAAAGCAAGTGCACAATACTTTATTCAGTGTGCAGCCCCCTTAAGCTGTGGTATAGCCTTCCCATGCATGCTCGGATTCCCCCACGCACACAAAGGGTGTGCAGACCTGACACCCCAGCGGCGTGCCTCACTTATTTGCACATTTTAACCCTTGCAGTGCTGTGGGGAAAACAAACAGTGCCCCTTACAGTATTGAAAGGGATACCCTTCCAAAAAATGTTGGGGGTGCACACAGCGGCACCCCCAATGTCCTCCACCCCCCCAAATTGAAAATCATCGGCTTCCCCCGGAGTACACCCCCGTAACGTAATATTAACAGGGAAAGAGTTAAAAGTATGCTAAAAATCATTATACCATTACCCCAATACTAGTTCTTTAACGCACTAGATATCCCCCCCACTGCAGTTGAATTGCACGTTGTTGTACATGGATTAGCGCACGGTAGTTTAAAAGTCTCCCAAAGTACGACAATGTGTCAGTGGGATTTGAGTCACAGTCTGATAAACAATATTAAAATAGGAAAAGCAATGCGAGCAAGTGCTGTGCTTTATATAGACTCAGTGCGGTGTTACGAAAGCTGTCATGTTGTATTGTCAGACCTTATGTCGTCTGCAGACAGCTCACGTAGAACATATATATATATAAATATAAAGTGAGGGAGAGATATCAGGTTATTAACACATGAAGGACAGATGTAGAGCAGTCACCATGGTAACCAACAGAATACTGCTGATTTCTCCACTTTTCAAAAAAATTGCCCCACAAGTGACCCTTATAAATAGCCCACCATTCAGTAGCAATGTAGAGAACTGCACTTATCCTGTTACAGATTTACAATTGTTACCTTCTAAAGGGTGACTGGGAGTATTGAGAGTTGAATGTAAAAAAAAAAAAAAAATAATAATAATATCATGGTCAAAAACTTAAACTACTACTTTTCCCTAAAAGGTGAGGTGAGGTAAACATTCCACCTCACTACTGGTAGATGAGCCTAGCTGACCATGGGTGGTCAACCAGGTTGGTCTCTACACAATGTATTGATAACTCGGCAAGATGGAATGTTCAACTCAACTCCGACATTTCTTCCCATGATAATTATAGCTAAGTTTAAATTAAGTTCATTAGATAAGAAGAGTATTAATCTGGTGTTGCTTTTTTAACTGTTTTGTGTTAAACTGTCAGGTCACAGGTCAACTTTGAGATGTGTTTGTGGCTTATTTAAAACATTATCTGATAAAAAAAAAGAGGCAAATCTTTGTTGCCCCCCCTCCCCCCCCGCTCTGTCCCAACACCTCCCAATCCCCTACCTCTTGTTTCATCCAGGTTTACTGAGGTTGGAGGAGCTGGTCCGCCAGTTCCTTATCTCTAAAGATACCCTCTCCGTACGTATGTTGGACGAGTCCAATGATCCCACGCCGCTTCTGAAAGAGATTCGCGATGACAAAGTCTCCACGATCATCATTGATGCCAATGCAACAGTGTCACACCACATCCTTAAGAAGGTTAGAGAGGACAAAACCACTGTGCATGGACAAGGGGACTGGGAGAGTGATGACGAGATGGGGCGGAAGAGACAAATGCCGTCCTTGTTGGTTCTATGGCCAGACTGGGCAATCTCCAGAGCTCTATAGCTGTTGCTGAGGTCCAAGATTGATGGCACCAATGGGTTTCCATTGTTATTTGACACTTGCTCATGATGCTTTTTTTGGGGTCTCTTTTTCTCCCTCAGGCCTCAGAGCTCGGAATGACATCTGCCCATTACAAGTACATCCTGACTACAATGGTAAGACCTGGGGCAAGGGATGGAATTTAGGGTGCGGGGACCTGAGAATTTTGATGGAAAGAAAAAAAAAAGGGAGCAAAAGTTATGGGAGAGCTCCGACGAATTATAGTGGGAGGAGACTGTCAAGAGTTGTGAGGTTCTAAAGCAGATAACATGAAGCGTTGGTGGGGTATATATTGGGCTAGGTGTACCTAGAAACATAGGTAGAGTCTGAAACCAACTGTCTGTGTCTCTCCAGGACTTTCCTTTGCTACCTCTGGAAGGAGTAGTCACTGATCACTCAAATATTTTGGGTTTCTCAATGTACAACAGCAGCCACCCTTTCTACTTGGAGTTCTTGAGAAGCCTCAACATGTCCTGGAGAGAGAACTGCGAACTCAGCACCTACCTGGGGCCAGCGGTAAGTGTTCTGGGGGAAGTCGTTGAAAAACTACTGGACCTATTGTCTCCGAAGGTTCATGGTGGTTACAGACTGCGTGCTGTAGTTTGGCCATAGCATGATGCTCTTTAATGCCTTTCCCCTGGTCCGTTTGCTACTCAGCTTTCCGCTGCCTTGATGTTTGATGCCGTACATGTTGTGGTCAGTGCCGTGAGGGAGTTGAACAGGAGCCAGGAGATCGGGGTGAAGCAGCTGTCCTGTAGCACATCACAAATTTGGCAACATGGAACCAGCCTCATGAACTACCTCCGTATGGTGAGATAACACGTCCAAATAGCTTATGACAAAGAAAAAAACTGTGCTATCATCATTGCCCATACTCCCTTGACTTGCCCTATCTGCCCTGCCAGGTAGAGTATGATGGACTGACCGGACGGGTAGAATTTAACAGCAAAGGGCAGAGGACGAACTACACGTTACGGATCCTGGAGAAGGCAGGAGATAGTCATAGAGAGGTAAGCCAAAAGAAGCTGTCGGAAAGAAAGAGAGGCTAAAATAAGGTTTGGGGGGCTAGTGTAAGGGCTGGAGGTTTGGCCATGAGAGAGATCTGAGTGTGAATGATTATTGTGACATCCATTATGGAAGTACAATTAGTTGTCCATGATTTGAGGAACCTCATACTTTGTTCTTTCTGTGAACTCCTTGGGTGGGAGGTCAAAGATTCCTCTGCAGGTAAGTTATACAGCATGTATCATGGACAAATAATAATGCAATAGAATCTGTTGAATTCTCAGGGTTGCATGTTTGATTCACTGGTTTAGCCCTTCAGCCTTTCTGAGTTAGATAAAATGAGTACCGTTCAATTTAATGCTAGACTCCCTGGATTTTGGGTAACAGTAACATCAACAGGGCATACTTTAAGACCAGAGACTATCTGAATGTACTTTTCTTGGTTAAACACTTTTTGTTTATTATTTTATTACCTGCAGATCGGAGTCTGGTATTCCAACCGCACTCTAGCTATGAATGCCACCAGTTTGGATATTAACCTGTCAGAGACTCTGGAGAACAAGACTCTAGTGGTCACCACAATTCTGGTGAGTTTCCCCCACCCAACACGATTTTTAAGTGAGTTATAAATTCCCTCCTCTCCATAGCACCTAGTTTCTATTGTCCTTTCTGGCCAAGTTCTTGTTAATCAGACTTGACCACTACATTTCTGACCCATTTGGGTATCTTTGCCCCTGATACAATTTCCAAATCGTGATTGTACAATCTTATATCCGGCACCCACTCGGAAATTAAAATGCGGCCTGGGGAGGTGGCCAGCGCTTGTCTTCACTTGTGAGCAAGTGGCCACGTTTCAAGAAGAGAAAACAGATGACGGAGCCAATCCGTAATAAAATGCAAAAAAACATAAAAGAAATATAGTTCCCAAGTGGAACAATATACGGAGCGCTTCTTCAAGGACTCCTCTAATCCAAGAGAACAAAGGAAAGACAGAAAGAAGCATCCCTCAAAATAGAGAGGCAGATAGGAAACTGGACTTGATTGTCTCAGATGGAGACATAGTTGGTCAAATGGAGAAAGGAGAATTGAGTGCAACAAATTATATACATGCTTTTATTGGTAAAACTTACCAGCTGGTATGTTTTTATACTGAATTATGCTAGATCTCAGTCCTCCTTTCTCCACATGTCCACCCATATCTCCGTCTGAGACATTCAAGTCCAGTTTCTTTCCACTTGCTCATGTTTTTGAGGGGTGCATCTTTCTGTCTTTCATCGAGTTTCAAGAATACTGACAATGATTTCATCAGGCATGTCTAGAAGAGCTTGCTACCTAGGGATGGGAGGAAAGGGGTGTCTCCCAAAGTGCTTTGCACATAGTAACATCTCCATCATTCTACAGGAGAACCCCTACATGATGCGGAAAAGTAATTTCCGTTCCTTGTCTGGAAACGACCAGTACGAGGGGTTCTGCGCCGAGATGCTGATGGAGTTGGCGGCCCTCCTTCATTTTAACTACAAAATCAAACTGGTGGAAGATGGGCTATATGGAGCCCCAGAGCCCAATGGCTCTTGGACAGGAATGGTCGGAGAGCTCATTAACCGGGTAGGTGTGACATAACTTCATTTTGCACAACATCTCTACCCTTGCAACCCTCTTATAAACCTAGCCATACCTGACACCAAGGGAATGACTCCCATCATTCACAGCAACCAGGAAAGGAAATCCTTGTTCCCTCTAGTCTAGTCACTAAACAGTGATTTGCAGTCTATGGGTTGAGATGAGAAAAACGCTGGAACTCATCGACATTGTGCAAACCTGGTGAGTTTCTCCTGTTAGAAGAACTCCGTGGATAATGCGTGGTTACAACTTTTTTCCCACTGTGCATTATCCAGGACCCTGCATAATGTTTCATTTGAATTGTTCATCTCGCCACAACTCACCTTTTTAGTGAAGAGACCCCAAATCTTTTTTCAACATATTTCCTGGTGATGTTTTTTAGTGGACATAAAGGTCCTCGAGTTTAACGCATCCCCCATTACTGATAACCGGCCCTTTCAGAAGTCCAATTATTATTATTATTTTAATAACTCGTTAAAACCTTTGCGTGATAATTAGTTGTTATGTTTCAGTCCCGGCCTTTCCCTCAGGGCCTCCTACACACTGTATTTCGTTACAGACACATCTTGAAGCAGTCACTGTCACTGTCTTCGGATAGATTTTCAGGAAGTTTGGTTCATCTGCTTTCGTCTTTTTTTTTTTCTATCTGATCAACCTCATTGTTTTTTGTTTTTTTTGTATTCTCCTAACTCAAGCTGCATTGTGTTTAAAAATGATTCCAAGAGTCTGACAAACCACTAAACAACCATGATTAGCTGCTTAAAGGACAACAGTTGGCAAAAAAATATTTTTAATAGACAGATTGAATCAGTTGTAGACATTCAATTTTAATAGAAATGTTTAAATTAAAGAATACAAATAAAGTAAGTTATTGCTCCCTCTTTGCTCTGTGTAGCAAGTCAGCCCCCTGACAGACCAGTAAGGTACTTTATTTGTATTCTTTTATTAAAGAATTGATTTGTAAACCATCTCGCATGGTAGGACTTTGGATCTGGAAGAACAGTGTTACTGACGCCTCAGTGCCCCGAGCGGTGCATTCACCATGGGATGTAGTATGCCAACCGCGGATGGGCAGTTGTGTTGGCAGGCTGAATACGTATTGTGCGTGGGCAGAATTTAGTAATGACCCGCAGTCAGAAATTAAAAAAAGTTTCGTGCAAAGTGGGACTTTTGGGAGGTATTGTATAATCACTGCTAATTTGGACTGTGTCTATGTTGTAGGGTGCCAAGCTGGGGTTCACTTTATCTAGGATGGCCATAAAAAGGCACAGTTTCAATACTAAATCGACACTACTTTATGGCACCTGTATATTTTTCTTAACGAGAAGCCGTAAATGGGGGGGGAGTAGTTTATTTTAGGAGTTTTCAGTGACGGGTGAACATTTTCTATTTTGTCTCGGTGAATCACATTCTATTTGCCGTAATTATTGACAACCATTCATAACGACGGTGAGGGATGAGTCCCGGAGGTTGATTCTCTAAACAATGAATTGGGCTATACGGACAAGGGGAGGGCAAATATCGGGCAACGATAACTGCGCTGGAAAAATTAAACTTGCCTACCTTTTCAACGGAGCTATTTATATTTGCATTTTACGACCCCCCCCTTCCATGGGTCTCATGGGTCTTTGTAGGGTTTTTACCTATATGGAGACATGGGGGATGTATGTACCCGTCTAGCACTGATGGAGTTACAGCAGCTGAACGCAGAGCAGTTTGGATGCGCAAGAGCCGAGAGAGTCAACCTACATCTCGCCACTGCTTTCGGTCACACACGAGCGCTCCAGATGTAAATAACTCTGTCTGCAGATTTGTCCCCTACGACAAAGCTTTCACCTTAACGAATTCCTGTTTTATGTATCGCCACGGCGTCGTTTGTCCTTCTCAAACAAGAGGATAAAGACAGGCAGGGTTAACAGAAGACACTACAAAAAAAAAAAAAAATGTCAAAAAACACAGACTGCAGTGAAGTGGTACCTGGATGGCAGTAATTTTAAGACGCATTTTTCACCATGATATTTTTTGCCAGCACATGGCAGGGTGACTTGGACAGGTGACAGGAAGGGGGCGGCAGGGAAACGCTATGTTTGACCTTTGCTAAATTGGCGTTTATTTTGGATTTGGCCACATTGTCCATTGTCTAGAACATGTAAACCCTCTTGTATCGATGTGCCAGTTTTGTATTTTCTCTTGGTGTACATGGCAGTGAGTATCTCTTAACGGCAGATGTTGGTTAATGACATTTTTAATAATTTTGAATAATCATTTTTAGCCCATTTGAACCTCCATTGTAAACTACTATTCCCAAAATCCTTGGACATCCAGGGTCCATAACCCTATCCCAAGTTATATTAATCTCAGGATGCAGGTGCTAAAGCCTATCATCTCTCCGACTACCCTGATCCCGCGTCAGGGCAGTCCACAGAGCACCCCGCCCTGTCCTCATTGATCTTCGACTAATTCCTGAGATCTCATCCCCAAGTTCTGTAATCCCCAGGAGGCTGCAGAAGCCAACATGCCTCCTTTCTAGCAGTCACTGTACCCAGAATCCTTTGCCAGTTTGGGTGGACATCCATGATCATAGGTGTGCCATCGTTGGCTTAGGGATTGCTAAAAATTCTTAGGCATAATATGTGTTGAAAACTGCCTGTCTTAGATTTAAATCATTACCATCATGACATGGTTTTCGCCTGAACCAAAATCTGTTGCTTCAAATTGACCAAAGTCCAACAGAAGACTAGCGGGGAGCTGCTAAATAAATGGACGACATAGAAGGGACGTTGAATTATGAGGAAAGCATTGAGTAAATATCTTGAGTCTTTGTGTCAGAAAGGCCAAGAACTGTTTCCCATCAAGTTAGCACTCATTACCTTTATGAAATATGCAATATTTTCACACTTCTGAATCTTTTCAAAGAATGTTCACAGTGGTACCGCTGGGGGCAGCCATTTTGTTTTTCGATGCCAAGCTGGAGCCAAGTTCTGTACACTTCCCTGATTATTCTGATTGTTCCATAAGATCTTATTCCAATTTACGCACGTTCTATTTTACTGTGAAGTCAGGTTTGTAGCAAGGTTTCGCAAAACTGTGACTTCATGAATTCAACCAAGATTGTGTTTAGATCTTTTAACCCTTGCAGGATCTCTTTAATGATACTTTGGATTAATGAGTCGACGAGCCCAATTCTCTGACCCATTGGCTTCTATCATAAAACCATTGCAAGATGAAAAAAAAAACCACAAAAACACATAGTAATGTCCCTTGAAATGAGTGGCAAGGGTGTCCTTCAATTAAAAGCAGTGTTACCAGTTGTGTGGGGGTTTTTTTTTTGTAACAAGGAGTTTACTAAATACTGACCAGTAATTTATTGAAAGCAAACAATAGACCAGATACCTGGCCAAGTTGAAGAATTTGTGTGAGGTGTGTTATTTTGGCCTATGTTTTGGCCCCACCTTGACATAGGACACCTGGGGTCAGGTGTTGAAAGAGGACAGGGTCAGTTGAGGGTTGTGCTGTTCATGGGAGTCCACAGAACATGTTCCAGGGGAGCTGCCAAAAAAGGTAATCCCTGCCTACTTTTCTTGGCTTCAGAGGGGATTTAAAGGTCCAGTGTAGTCTGTGACCCTACTGTGCCGGTATGGATTCTCCCTTCTCTGAATGAGTCAGAGCTCTGTGATGTCACTTGATACCGGGTGCACTGTCTATCAGTTTTCTGACTTGGCATAGCTATCCAACACTCCAGGATTTCATGGGAAAGTCCTGTTTTTGGGGGTCCTCTCCCGTCAAATTTGGGGCTGCCCCCATCATCATTGCAGCCTATGCACAGTGCTAAGTATACATAAGGTTTAAACCTTGAAGTGACGTTCCAGACAGAGGCAAGTGGCCCATCTTGTTCTCTCTTCCTTATGTCCATATTGTGAATGCTTAGTGATGAGGGGCCATCAGGATCACCTCCTTCAAGGCAACATCTGATAATCTGTGTAGACATGGCTTCCAATCAAGAGCATCCAACTCCAGTCCAAGAATTGTTGACACATTTGATTTTTAGAAAATGAATATTTGTATATCGAACAGGAATGCAAAATGTTAATTATTTAATTACATGGCAATTAGAGAAAAGCCTGCCATTTTTTTGCAGGATTATTGAAAAAAAAAAAAAACAACAACATGGCTTTGAAACAAGTTCTCAAGGATTTATTCTATTCATGTTTATACAAAAAAAACCCTGAACATTCTACGGATTAAACCCTACCAGATGCATCAACCTTAATTTGACGCCTGAGGTCTCATTTTAATAATTGGGCTGGAAAAATTCCTAATTTTTCTGACTTATTAGTAAACAAATATAATTTTTACTAGATGATCTGGTATTTTGCATGCAGTTTCTTTTTAAAGCTCTCTTTCTCTGCAGTACATTACTATCCTCGTTTCTAAAGTGTTTTATTCTTGGCCGGGTTCGGAGTGTTTCTCTGAGTATCTGGGTTTAATTAATATTTATTGTAGACTTAAATGGTTACAGTTCTGGGCATTCATGAGAATCATGATCTCTGATTGATCCGAATTTTAGACATTAATCATTTGCTAATGCCCAAACATTTTGGCTCTTTGACAGCGGGCAGGATTATATTTGTAAAGCTTGTAGCAGCAGCAAAGCTGGTTTTCCAGGCTTATTATCCGTCCTATTTCACAGCCCTCAACAAGGAGGTAAAATACAAAAGTAGAGGTAACATATTAGACAAACAAATAAAAAATGTGAAGTGTGTTATTTCCCCCCCCCCCCCCCTGTGGTTCCTGGGCACAAAAAAAATCAGATGTGGCCCGTGTGTCTGTGATGTGATGCCTCTCCGTAACTGGCCTACGTTAGTTGTACACGGCTGGGGCTCCTTGAGAAAATTAAAACCATATAAACGACTGTTTGATTTGTTTAGAATGATGGCACCGCCCCTGAGGATCCTCCCAAATGGAACTCAGTAAATAGTAAAGGGGTCTAGTTACTCAAGATAAAAGTCCAATTAATTGAGTGGGTCAGCTAAGCTTGACGAACTAAAGGGAGGAGTGGGAGGTGTATAAACGACTGTCAGCAAAATGTAATTAATATGACTTGATGTGCTTGCATTAATAATTATAAAGGTTAAAGTGCATGTTCTAGAGGAGGGGTGTCACACTACAGCCTTCCAGTTGCTGATGGTCTCTATCTCTAAAGCACACCACCTAGAAGCTTAGGTTTGGGCGGTTGGCAGGGGGGTGCGGGGTAAATATTCATTTCATGAGGTTATGGGATAGAACCCGTAGGCTTTTCAGCCGGGATAAAGACTGTATAAAAAGCCCAGAAGTCCACTTTTAGGTTGTGGGCTGCCAAATGGACATCAACGTTCTAGAGTAATTCGGCCTGTTGGTTTGGGTGCATGGGATAAATTGCTGGTTGGGACTCCCTGTGGAGTCTGCTTGACTTGACTCACTATGAGTTTTTCCAGAGGGATAAAGCCGAATATGGCAGCAGGAGATAGGAGACGGTTCCTGGACCTGCCAGCACTGTGTTCCCTCTAGTTCTGCTCTGACTACGGATCCGTCTGCAATACTGGGGAGGAGATTGATCACTTGCCCGGGAGGGTGTAATGGAGGATTTGGTCAGCCTGATTGGGTGATGGAGTGATCATCTCTCTCCTACAGATGGATGGTAGTTGTGGATAATTATACCTTGAGGCAGTGCAGGATGTGAATTAACCAGACAGTGACTAAGTAGAGTAGAGGGACATGTTATCGGTCTAAGAAGAACTCAGTAGGCAGCAGAAGCGTTAGAATCTCCATCGCTCATGTCTACAAAGTGTGGAGACATTTAGTTAATGGTCAGGATCATTGGTCCTGTGGGGATGTTTCATGGAATTTGACCTTACAGACGTCCAGTACTAGGGATTCACCTTGACCAAACCTGAACGCAATTCTCAAACTCCTAGGGAAATAGTTCATCGCGTTCATTCTGTCAATGGTCAGTTTTATTATTCTCCATCATGCAGTAAATTGAAGGTAATAATTGCTAATCCTGTTGATTTATTATTACATTCTGGGCCCCATGTGTCCAGATTGCTTTTTGGAAAAGTCATCTTCCGAGTCGGTGATGGTTTTTCTAGATTGGGCCATTGTTTCCTGCTTTAGCCATTTGGATTCCGAGCTAGTTGTACCCTTCCAGCGTAATGATAACCCCAGCAAATAATGCATCCCAATCCTCACGATTGTCCTCTCGCTAAGTCCACCGTTCTCTTCACAGAAGGCAGACCTTGCGGTGGCCGCTTTCACCATCACAGCTGAGCGGGAGAAAGTGATTGATTTTTCCAAACCCTTCATGACCCTTGGGATCAGTATCCTCTACCGGGTGCAAATGGTAGGTAGCTCTGTGCTCCCCCCATCCACCAGTTCCTAATCCATCCCACCCTATCTCACCTCAGTTTCTGCTCATAAATCCTTGGGTATACCACACCCTAAACCCAGAACTCATATAAATCAGTGAGAGCAAAACGCGTAGGTAATTGGACCCATCAGCAAGAGACAGCAATTCAGGGAATTTGAAAGAACCTCCCCATGTGCTGCTTGCTAGAGGTAGTAAAGAGAGATTCTGACGTACACCTATACACCTAGGGAGCTGTATCTTTCTTGGGCTTTTATTCCATTAGAATGAAACTCAAATTTTAAAATCAGTCTGACATCCACTAATAATCTCCTTCATGTAGGCAAATACAGTTTGATTAATTACACATGAGCAATAAACTCCACAAGCTTAGACAGTATATAGTTATAATAAGAAAATGTAAAATGATTGATGATTTATTAGCTTTAAAAAAAAAATAATAAAAAAAAATTCATTGAGTTTGGTTAAGTAGGGACCAATCCAAACATGGCCTTTCCTCATTGGTCTGTTAGACTGTCAATCTGATAGAGTAGTGATGGCAAGGGCTGTTATTGGTGTGTCACGCTGTCCATCTCTCCCATCTTCTCCCCACCAACGAAACGGGACACTGGGGGAAGCGGAGGTTGAAAAGTCGAGCACTCTCACACAAAACGGGACAGGGGGAGGCATGGGTTGTCTCAGACCACCACCATAAACAGACACTAGAGAAAGTATGTGTCCTAGTGCTTGGTTTCAACTCTACTCTGTCAATGATAGAAAGATCATTTAAAAAGTGTGTCGGCAAAACAGGGGCCAGTTTATTAACAGCTTTTGACATACTTTAGTGGTGGGTAGGCCTATTACTTTTAATGCACAACACATACTTATAAAAACGTAAACGAAGCCACATTTTCCATTGAAAACTAGTTAATTTGCATATCAAGCCACAGGTGATGTCATCGAGACACCACGAAATGTAGCCATTTGCTGGCAGTTTTGCTAACTCAACGTATAGATCATGTTCAATATTTTTTTATTCTCTACCTTCACAACAAAAACAGTGTTTAGGTGATACAGTCCCTTAAAGCATCATAAGTGCTAAGGTATGTGGACTCTGCTTGTGTCTGATAGACCACGGGAGTGTTAGGCCGCTGCGTTGGTCTGTTGTTTGGCTTTAACGTTTTGTCATTTTTAATATATACATTTGCTACTGATTTGGCCTACGCAACAGATAAAACATCATAAAAAAAAATGAAATAGAGCCCTAAATAGATAATAAGATAATAATACTGACATCCCACATTCTAGTAATCCCTCTTGTTTGAACACTATTACTTGATGTGCACTGCACCTGACCCTGGGCCAGTGGAACCCTAGGTCCTGGTTGGCTGACAGGAGGCCCTGGTCACTGTCAGTGGAGTCTGCTGGGTGCTGGGGAAGGGGTTAAGCAGACGCTTCTCTGTGTAGTTAATAGAAGCAGTGAGGGAATTATAACAGGCTTGTTATGAAAAAGGTTAGAATAATCCATCTAATTCCACTTCCCCCCCGATACTCACAATGACTAGAAATTAATGTGTTTGAATAATTAAAATAAGAATAAAGTCAGTTCTGTAGCTCTGCCCAGTGCGTGCACTAGACTGATTTATCATAATCAGAGACAGGAAGCAGTGTATAACATAAATCCCCTTATGTTATGTCTTAATACACAAACTGCAATCTACTGTATATATAGCTTCACACACTCTGCACTCCACTGTGTGAATACATCTCTCATATTCTATTCCCCTGTATGTGTACACCTTGCACACTCCACAACCCTGTATGTGTACTCCTTGCACACTCCACTACCCTTTATGTGTACACCTTGCACACTCCACTCACCTGTATGTGTACACCTTGCACACTCCACTCACCTGTATGTGTACACCTTGCACACTCCACTCACCTGTATGTGTACACCTTGCACACTCCACTCACCTGTATGTGTACACCTTGCACACTCCACAATCCTGTATGTGTACTCCTTGCACACTCCACTACCCTGTATGTGTACACCTTGCACACTCCACTCCCCTATATGTGTACACCTTGCACACTCCACAATCCTGTATGTGTAATCCTTGCACACTCCACTACCCTGTATGTGTACACCTTGCACACTCCACTCCCCTATATGTGTACACCTTGCACTCTCCACAATCCTGTATGTGTACACCTTGCACACTCCACAATCCTGTATGTGTACATCTTCCACACTCCACAACCCTGTATGTGTACACCTTGCACACTCCACAATCCTGTATGTGTACACCTTGCACACTCCACTCACCTGTATGTGTACACCTTGCACACTCCACTCACCTGTATGTGTACACCTTGTGCACTCCACTCACCTGTATGTGTACACCTTGCACACTCCACTCACCTGTATGTGTACACCTCGCACTCTCCACAATCCTGTATGTGTACACCTTGCACACTCCACATCCCTGTATGTGTACACCTTGCACACTCCACAATCTTGTATGTGTACACCTTGCACACTCCACAATCCTATTTGTGTACATCTTGCACACTCCACAACCCTGTATGTGTACACCTTGCACACTCCACAATCCTGTATATGTACACCTTGCACACTCCACAATCCTGTCTGTGTACTTCTTGCACACTCCATAATCCTGTATGTGTACACCTTGCACACTCCATAATCCTGTATGTGTACACCTTGCACACTCCACAATCCTGTATGTGTACACCTTGCACACTCCACAATGCTGTTTGTGTACACCTTGCACACTCCACAATCCTGTATGTGTACACCTTGCACACTCCACAACACTGCATTCATCTGTAGGTATACAACACTGAACCATTCATTCACCTGAGATGTACACTGCACCTCTTCACATACAACATCACACTCTGCTTTCTACTGTATATGTGATATATCACCATGATTTCCTCTTTATGTATACATTACTACAATGTGCAACCACTGGACGTGTGACACTTCAAATAATATACACCGTGCATTTAATATGATATTCCCCGCATGAAGACACCACTCACACTATACACCCCCCTGCTGTACGCACACGCTCACTGTACCTTCCCTGTGCCTTTAATGTATACACAGTGCACACTGTCCCCTCTCCAGCGTGTACACAGCGCCCTCTCTCCTGTACCTATACACCCCCCTGCTGTACCCACACGCTCACTGTACCTTCCCTGTGCCTTTAATGTATACACAGTGCACACTGTCCCCTCTCCAGCGTGTACACAGCGCCCTCTCTCCTGTACCTATACACCCCCCTGCTGTACCCACACGCTCACTGTACCTTCCCTGTGCCTTTAATGTATACACAGTGCACACTGTCCCCTCTCCAGCGTGTACACAGCGCCCTCTCTCCTGTACCTATACACCCCCGTGCTGTACCCACACGCTCACTGTACCTTCCCTGTGCCTTTAATGTATACACAGTGCACACTGTCCCCTCTCCAGCGTGTACACAGCGCCCTCTCTCCTGTACCTATACACCCCCCTGCTGTACCCACACGCTCACTGTACCTTCCCTGTGCCTTTAATGTATACACAGTGCACACTATCCCCTCTCCAGCGTGTACACAGCGCCCTCTCTCCTGTACCTATACACCCCCATGCTGTACCCACACGCTCACTGTACCTTCCCTGTGCCTTTAATGTATACACAGTGCACACTGTCCCCTCTCCAGCGTGTACACAGCGTCCTCTCTCCTGTACCTATACACCCCCGTGCTGTACCCACACGCTCACTGTACCTTCCCTGTGCCTTTAATGTATACACAGTGCACACTGTCCCCTCTCCAGCGTGTACACAGCGCCCTCTCTCCTGTACCTATACACCCCCTGCTGTACCCACACGCTCACTGTACCTTCCCTGTGCCTTTAATGTATACACAGTGCACACTGTCCCCTCTCCAGCGTGTACACAGCGCCCTCTCTCCTGTACCTATACACCCCCCTGCTGTACCCACACGCTCACTGTACCTTCCCTGTGCCTTTAATGTATACACAGTGCACACTATCCCCTCTCCAGCGTGTACACAGCGCCCTCTCTCCTGTACCTATACACCCTCTCACTGTGGCCCCTCCTGTATATATTCCCCTGTCTCTCACAGGGCCGGAAGCCTGGTTACTTCTCCTTCCTGGATCCTTTCTCTCCTGCTGTTTGGCTCTTCATGTTGTTGGCTTATCTGGCAGTCAGCTGTGTGCTGTTCCTGGCAGCAAGGTAATGACCTTGTACCGCTAGCTGGTCACTCCTATTGTACTGTGCCGTGTATATCCCTGCTGTACTGATCCCTGCACACCTCACTATCCCCAGCCAGGAGCATGGTCCTTATTACTGAATAATACTATCCCTGGTCAGGGCTGCAATCAGAAATGTCAGGGCCCCTTACAGAACAAATGGTCTGGGTATCTCCTATACGGATACCTCCCCCTCCTGACCCCCCTGGTGGTCTAGGGCAGTTCTTCTTGAACCTATCCTCGAGAATGCCTAACAAACCAGGATTTATGAATCAACCAGTTGTGTTTAAATAAAAATATGTTTAACACCCGGTGTGGTTCCCTATCCATTAAGGAACCATACCAGGTGTTCTACATATTCTTATTTTATACAAATGGGTAATACCTAAATCCTGGATCGTTGGCTGTCCTTGAGGAGCGGATTAAGAAGCACTGGTCTAGGGAACTGCTAATTTGTAGGAAGCTCACACTTCTATGAAGTCGTCTCTTCCAGCTGGTGCGCTAGGATAAGAGTGCTTCCGTTCGCCCCGTTCGCTCTTGTCACAGTGCGGTCTTTACTGCTGAAGCTGCTTCCCACGCCCCACCGACTGCAGGACCGCCGGGTCCCTTAACTTAGTACTCTCTGTATCCCACCTGATGGCTGTCCTGTCTCCCCAATATATGGATGTGTCACACTTTCCCAACGCAGGTTTTGACAAGTTATGTTTAATCCCAATGAATAAGCCGCCCTACTAAACTGAAGACACCTGCTTTTATAATATCTCATAATAGGGGCTCACATAGATTTCGACTGTAAATCCCACCCGTCCTTGGTTGATCTGGTCTCGCAAACAGGAGCTGTCCCTTTAAGCATGGTGTAACTGATGTTTGCTATCCATAAATTTGCAAAGATTAGCAGGCTTTTTGTACATTCAACCCACTACTAGTTTTTCCAGCATTAATAAACTAGATCTCTAATACAGGGCTTGACAAACCCCAGGAGCCAGGGCTGGCTTCTAGCCATTTCATTGTTTAATATAGCATTTGATGTAAGAGCCATTATCCTGGCTCCTAAAAAATAACTAGGCTGGCTCCTGCATTGGATTGTTGAGTCCTAAAGTCTACAGACGATAGGCCTGGGGGAGTGGAACAGCCTTAGACTTCCACTATTGACTTCCTTTAAGCCCCTTTGAATGTCTTACTCTACGAAATCCATATTACACAGTGCCGTCCCCCCCCCCCCCCCCCCCCCCATTAAATATGTGCCAATTGCAGCACAGTACCCAATTGGGAAATTATACATTTTTTTTTTTTAATGGTAAAAAAAAAATGTAAATGTTAGTTTTCTAAAGTATTTATCTTTTATTGAACACGGCGTTCGTCTGAGAAGCTACTAAGGGAAGAGATTACATTACATATCATACATATGGAACAGACACTCATAAACTTGGAAAGGCTGGACTCAAATGCAAGTGACTGGGGCTTTGGGGAGAATCCCCTTCGAAAAAGTTGAAAATTAAACTCACTTCTCAATTATAATGATTTTTAAAGTGGAATTGTCACCTATATATATAAAAAAAAAAAAAAAAATGACATCAGTTTAACATGCACAAAAAAAATGGTTTTATGTTATTAGATTTTTAATTCTCCAGCAGACTTTGAAATACTATCAGTCTTGCAACTCACTATCTACCCACACCCACCCTCTAAATGGTTTGTCTCTGAGATTCCACTCTGTCCTCCGCTCTATCCTTTAGACCCTTACCCCATGAATGGTATAATCCCCATGTCTTCTTTCTTTCTTTGCCCCCTTCCCACTGAGCCTCTACTAACCCACCCTCAGTGGTCTTCTTCAGAGTCAGCCCCCCTGTGATACCAGCCCACATGTTTGCGCGACATATTTTCTTTGTCTACTAAAGGAACTGCTGCGAATGGTATAATCCACACCGCTAATCTCTCTCCCGCACAGATTGAGCCCCTACGAATGGTATAACCCACACCCCTGCCTACGCGAGCGACATCACATCTTGGAGAACCAATACACACTGGGCAACAGCTTGTGGTTCCCTGTGGGAGGATTCATGCAGCAGGGGTCAGAGGTCATGCCACGGGCTCTGTCCACGAGATGCGTGAGTGGTGTCTGGTAAGTAGCGTTCAGCAGGCTGACTTCATAAACGTGGCAGCCGTGCCACAAATGGTAAAGGGAGGTGGAATACTGTGTCTGTGTGCTGTGGCCCAGATCCCATGTGCCTATGCCATTTTTTGCTCTCCTTCCCTTCCTATATTTTCTCTTACACCAATAAGTTCAAATAAAATCTGTCCACTAAAGTGCCTAAAATCCACTAATATCGGTCACTAAAAGGGGATGCAGGGGAGTAGAGATCTCACCGATTTAGCTATATATTGTCCAGGGAAAAAACCTGGTCATTTTCCCTCACTGAGCAAACTCACCAGTGGGGGGGAAAATGTTCATCTCACCTCAGCTCACCTTTTAGTGAATAGCCCCTATAGATTACAACATTTACTGGGTCCTCCAAAATTGATGGTAATACTCTAGGCAAGTGCTGAGTGCCAACCTCAAGAGTTCTCGGTGTGTCACTTGTGGAACCTGTGCCATGGATTGTTGTCGAAAAACTGTGATGGATCAAAAACATGCACTTTATGGAACTAATTTTGAGATGTTCCTGTTTTTGTCACATATGGTCCATAGGACATAAAGCATTTTTTCGGCCCAAACGTGACATTTAGGGGTTCATACTACATGAAAAGCTAATTTTCCATGTTTTCTGCACCAACCTATGTTGAGAACCCAGTTCATCTTTCTCAGGTGGGCTTTCACCCTGATCATCATCTCTTCCTACACGGCCAATCTTGCTGCCTTCCTCACTGTGCAGCGGATGGAAGTTCCTATTGAATCAGCGGACGATCTTGCGGATCAGACAAACATCGAATATGGAACTATACATGGTGGGTCCACCATGACCTTCTTCCAGGTGAGACCCAACTCTTTACATGTAGGAATCTTTAGATAATAATAATAAAAAAGCTCAAAAACACATACAAACCAAAACTCTACTCATTGATTTAGCCTTTAAAACGACTGATGGGAATACAATTGTGTGAGCCTGAACTTGTTTTCAGATAGCGTTTGATTTATTCATTTGAAACTTTCATCCTCTTGACCGGTTTCATGATGTTTATGGCTATGGTTTGGCAGATAGGGCAGCAGTCTGATCTTTTTTGTAGGTCAGTGTCACTTCTTGTCAATTCTGTCCATTCAAAGTAACTTACTTTCTACAGAGCATCCTCTTTGACTGACTAGTCCACTCTGTGTACTGTGACCCATTACTGGGATCACAGACGGTCTTGTGTTTGACCTTGGGCCTTGGGCCGATGAACGTCATAAAGGACATCTGTTTTTTTTCCCCACTTAAAAGCTCATGCTATTAGACAGTTCCAAATGCTTTCCTACCAGAGACATCATCTTAGAGAAGTGTTGGGTTTTGTAGGTGGCATGTTACCCCACCATAGCACAGCAAGCGGGATCAAGCAAGGGCTGATGGGAAAAGGAAAGCTGGGAAAGAGTTGATCATGGAGGAAGGAATAAGGAGAAGTAGCTTAGGAGAGTTAAAAAAAAGTATACACAGCGACTGAGGGGGGATAAAAATGAGATAGTGTGGGAATAAATGGGAAGCAGACGGGATGGTGGGAAAGGCCAATCGGAGAAAATGGAAATTGTGGGTAAATGAAGGAGGACGAGGAGTAAGTGCTGGGGAAGTGGTAGGGGAGAATAAAATCAGCCAAAATAGAATCTTGTATAAACCAAAGAGGAGCTCAAGGGAAAATGTTGGGAAAGAGGGAAAGTAGCGTAGAGTGGGGGAAAAAGCACTCGGAGACGTCATGTCTATGTACTGAGGTCCTAAGCAAAGAAGGTTTGAGAACGACTGTGTATATGGCAAATGTCATGTCCACGTGCATAGCAAGCCAGGGCTGTTCAGATTTGCAGTTCGGCCTGGTGATGTGTTCAAATTAAAGAATACGAGCAGTTAGGGAAACACCCAGTGTATAGGGCAGGGCATTAGCAGATCTCCCAGTTCATTTACTATACTGGTAGCAGGGGAGGGCTGGCAACTGTTGGCAAGGGGGCAAAAGCAATTTAGTTGCCAGGGGAGGGATAATAACATTTCACCCAGTGGACAAAAATAATTTAGTGGCCCACGGTGCAACTTCACAGGTTATCATCAGAGATAAAATAAAGAGAGTCAAACAAGACAACAGGATGGCACGTTCTGGGCACTGGGACATTTAGAAGTGAAAAGTGGGCAACCCCAGCCCGTTGAGTAAGCATGGAGAGCAACCTGTGCGGCCTCCTTACCTCCCCATTGCCAGGCCTCCTCTGTTTGTTGCCCTTGGTGCCACTTTATCAGGCCATCGTCAGAGATAGACACACATAGATAGGCAAGACAGATTTGCTGGCAGATAAGGTCCAGAGATTGATAGACAGACAGGACAATTGAATAGAAAGATCGAAACAGTTAGAAAAGTGATGCAGACCATTGAGAGAGATTGAAGAGTAGCCATGGGAGACGAGGGTACAATTGCCCTCCAATCCCCCTTTCTAGCCCCCCCCCCCCCCCCAGCCTAGCAACTGATAAAACTCTCTCTGCAGTCACACTGGCATATTAGATCCAGTCTCTGACCCTTCCTTTTGCCTGTGCAGAACTCCCGATACCAGACATATCAGCGCATGTGGAACTACATGAACTCCAAGCAGCCCAGCGTGTTTGTGAAGAGCACGGAAGAAGGGATCGCGCGAGTGCTGAATTCACGATATGCCTTCCTGCTGGAGTCCACCATGAATGAATATCACCGCCGGCTCAACTGCAACCTCACCCAGATCGGGGGCTTGCTGGATACCAAGGGCTATGGCATCGGAATGCCTCTGGGTAAGAGTTTCTAGCATTGCTCTTAAGATGTGAGTAGCCTTGTGCTCTCTGTCCCCCTTGCTACTTTCTATCCCACGTACTACCTTTTTAGCTTTGTTCTCCATTCAGCCCCTTTCGAGAGCTGTAGGATTTCTCAATTCCCCTTCCCGAGCCTTGTGCTGGCCTTTCTTTTCCACACGTCAGACTTTATCCACGGAGGAGAGAATTGAGAAGGTAATTTTAAAATTTCAGGAAAAAGTTGGAATTCTTCTTCCATTCAGCTACTTATCCCCTTCTCATTTCCTTTTCGATTCTCGCTCTCTGAATAAAGTCCAAAGTGCTTCCTACTCTCCCGCAGAAGCTAATACTGCAGTTTCTCCTCAGAGCCTCCAGCTTCTCCTGGCACAGATCTCCATGTCTGTCCTCTTTCTTGACTCAGCTCTTACAGCTTAATCATAGAGCGCTGGTATATAGCATCTTGTACCAGAACTCTTTTATTGGTGCATCGGAGGGGCCATATAGAGCATGGGAGGATGCACAGGTCTCCCCCTCCTTTGCCTTTCAATAAGGTAGAGACAATGGGGGTCATGTATAGAAACTGCCGCACTGCAAAGTACCGTGAGTTTTATTTAAAAAAAAAAGGCGAATTCGCCATTTGTTATGTATAACGGCGATTGCGCATTTTTATAGCTCCCGACACTTTGCCGTGTGGGAAAGAAGCTTCCCCGACACAAATCAGACATTTTTCAGTGCCTATTTTTTTTTACACATAGGCTGCGCCAGCACAACGACCGCCAACACAACCTAAATCTAGGCATTCGTCATTTGTCTGGAGTCTGCTTTATACATCGGCACACCCACGCTGATTGCACCAGTATTTGGGGCAATCTGCATGTGCACCTTTCCACCCCATATGTCTCGATGCAACCAGCTAGACTGTTATAAGTTCCAACTAGCACTGTAAATTTATAAACCGACTTACCCAAGACCATTTGGACCTATAACAGGCCAAAATGCAGGTGCAAAAGCTAAGTTTTTTGGCTTTAGGTTGTAGCTTCCCGGCTTGCCATGATTCAAATGCTTTGTGCTTGAACAAACCTTTAGGAGTGCGGGTACAGTAAAAAAAAAAAGAAAAGAAAAGACCATGGGCATTTTAACATCAGCGTTCCCATATGCTAATTACTGGCCAAGTAGAAATATAATCGGTGTGGTTAGAGGGGATCTGATTACGCCCGTGAGAACAGGTCTTGGCAAGCAGAGTGACCCAATGTAAACCCGCCCACTCCCATGTCCTCATCCCCTCCGCGGCTTGTCTCATCGGAATGTTCCAGCGCCATGAACCCATCCGAAGAATCTCCGAGTGTTCCGGAATTACAAGTGGAATGCAGTGTAGGGGACAGATGGACTATCGCGGATCCCATACGGCCTTCCCTTGAGTCTATGTCTGTTCTCAATACCTCGGAATCCAGTAATTCCTCAGGGTAACTGAGTTGTCTAAACGGCTTAGACGTTTTGGCTAATTGTGTTTTCCATCTGTCTGGTTCAGTCATAATTCACCGAACCCTGAGGATCTGACTGCAGCACGGAGGATTTGACACTGCAAAAGAGACAATACACTAAAGCCGAGAGAATCTTACAAATACTCACAGTACTCCTACCTATCATGCGATGCAGCCACACTGATGCATACAAAGCAGCAACACCCATTACATGAGCTTTCTTCACACGGTAGGTCATCTGGCCTCAGCCCACATACTGCACCAAGAAACTGCGTGCTCACATTATATCAAGTAGAGGAACATTTTTTTTGAGGGGGGCTTCTTCATGCCTTTTCTGGTTGAGAAGGAAAACGTGGCTGCAATCTCCAGTTGTACAGATTTAGCACTAGCTTGAAGAAAACTCATGTCATAAACAAGAGACAATCTTTCTATAAAACGTACCTTAACTTTTACCAGTTGGCCTATAAGTTGGCCTATAACATTTGGCCTCGGGCCAATGCTGGCTGGGTGGCAAACCTATTCACGCGTTTCGTTCTTTAACGTAACTGTAAATAAATGAACCTATGATTAAGGCCTACGGCCCCACCCAGTTCTATTTAAGCCTGCGTGGTGAGCAGGGATAGGCAAAGTGTGAGTACAAGGACACTGGTGTGCGATGGTCCATAGAATCATTCGCTTGTCCACCATGAACAACATTGGTTGATGAATAGAATGTGCGTCTACTGGAACTGTGCTCCATTTTGTGAGCGGCTATAACCAGACAACTCCATGGTGCAAAAATCTAGAGACAACCACTTTACACCTTTAAGTAAGGGTGCCATGAAACATCTGACCCTGGTTGTGTCTACGCTTTTTTTTTTTTCAAATCCATATCTCTCATCGCAGGCGAAGCGCTCCGTCTCCAGGTAGAGAATGTGGTTTATTTGTGGTATGAATGGTCTTTTTTTTTTCTTTGTAATTGACCCCTTTGCCAGTGTCTCCTGTTTTTTTTTTTGTTGGGGGACGAGACACGGTTTATAAAATTCATTTTTTTTACCCACTCAATTTTGGATTTTGAATATATTGTTAAAAAAATGTTACTGAAATTGGAAATGACCGGAATCTCTATATATAGAATTTTTTTTTATACACGTACTATAACCACATTGCACATTTATGACATATGTGATATATATGGGAAAACCCAATAACAAGAAATCTAAAGGGGGAAAAAAAACCAATCCATATTCCATGATTTTTTCCGTGTGCAAAGTATCTCTTATGGTTAATATCTATGTAAATATCTATGGATGTCACCTTTAAAACCCGAATGAGTCCCTCCCCCTTGTTATTCTGAGCTAGACAGCTTCTGCATTGAAATGACCACCTCAGAGGATGCCCAGGATTCACAGTCTAGATTCGGAAAGAAATGATGATGGGAGAGATGGTGGCTACGTGTCCCATTTGGTGCAGTTTAACACCAAGCTGTGTGTAGAGCTCTAGCACCCCCATCTGGTACAAGCAGTGCAGTGCATCTGTTGGAAGTCACCACTGCATCAGGAACTCTGCAAAAAAAAAAAATAGTTCCATATGCTACCTAATAGGTGGAAATTAGTTAGTCGTTTACCAGAATGGACAAGTCACATGTCCAGATAGCCATGGCTTCTAATGTTGTACTGCTGGTAAATAAACAAAAAGACGTCTGGTGGCTCCATGTACTACAATTTGGAGAATAGCTATAGAAGGTTGACTTTGGTGGCCGATTTTCGTTTTGAGACCAAGTCAGATTCGGCACCCAAGTTTGACTTGGAAAAAAATACCCCAGGTTCGAATCTTCCCCACTGAAGATAATAGGAGGCGAAACGATCTAATCTATTTTTGGCACTAAGACAAACTTGGGTGTAGAATTTGACTCAAAATAAAAGTCAACCTCCTAGAGCTTTTGTGGATATGGGATAACACAGATTTTTCCTATCTTTGCTGGATGCCCAATATCAATCTATGATGACTGGTGTTAAACCTTTTAATGAACATCCATAAACGAGGCTTCGAAAGAACACCATAGACAGATCCATTGGTGAGTAAATAAATAAATGTTTATTTTCAAAATGTTTAAAATGTTCGAGATACTCTACACCCTGATTCAATCACTTACTCTCAGCTGTTTATGGGTGGTTCCATTCAGTATATATATACTGTCTGTATATGTGTCTTGGCATGGGCAGATTTTTCACCCGTCTATTCCATTTAACGCAGTTTTGTACCTCCATGTGCTGCTTTTAAACATTTTTGAAAATAAACATTTATATATTTTTTTACTCCCCAATGGATTTGGATATGATGTTCCATTGAAGCCTTGTTTCTGGATTTTCATTATTGGATGTTCTCTATTCTTGTATTATCAGAGCTACGGAGCACCTGACTCAGAAAGGTACTATTCCATACATCGCAGCTCTGGCTTTTTGAATTTTCACGATGGATCTTATAGTGATGGAACACTGGGCAGCGTAGACCTCACAGTTTGGAGCACGGCATTGTACATAAAGCCTGGGTGAAAGTTCTAATGGGTCTTGGTGTTGAGTAGCTGCCTCCTATCCATAGTGGATGGTGAAAACGTTTTATGATGTTGAGGAGGGCTTCTGTTGCTGGGAAGGGGGTTTCGAGTTTTCCGAGGAACACTTTGATGCGTTCTCAAAGGCGTTCCTGATGGAGTGTAGGGAGTTACTAATGAGTCTGAGGAAGCTTTTGATCGCGAGGATGGTTTCTCAGGGGACGTGAGTCTGTGGGAGTTTCTGGCGATGATGTTTGAGGAGAGTACCCTCAACAATTTTTGGTGATTTTGGACTTCAATGTTTCTTACACAGAAAAACTCCCCGAGACTGCTCTGTAGATATCTATATATAGAGAGGTTTAATACCAAACAGCTTCCATCAAGTGTGGTTATGGTAGTTGTAACAAATATATCATTTTGGGATTTTATTTGTGTTATTATTGAATATCATTCTCTCCATCGAATTCCTCCTTTCTCTGCCTCTTCCTCTCAGGATCCCCGTACAGAGATGAGATCACCCTCGCCATCCTTCAACTTCAGGAGAACAATCGTTTGGAGATATTGAAACGCAAGTGGTGGGAAGGGGGCAAGTGTCCTAGAGAGGAGGATCACCGTGCTAAAGGTAAGAGGGCTTGTGGTCAGGGGACCCTTCTCTTCCGATAACTCTTTCCTTCTCCAATTCCATGTCGGAAGTCTTAACTTTCACTAACATATTTCTAGGACCATGTAACAATTATAAAGGTGGACAAAAAATATGCTAATTATACAAGCGATGACTTATGGACAGTTCCTCCTATTAATTATAAGGTATATATCTGGATATATATGTGTTTTTTTGCTTAGGTGGAGAAATTCTTTTTTTTTTTTTTTTTTTTTTTATACACTCTCTCAGTCTCTCTTTTATTTTAGAGAGAGATGTAGCTACGATTTTCTTTGAGAAAATCAGAGTTTCGGACACTTCAGATTTTCACTGTCCACCCCCTGGTACACAAAGTGTATTTTTATTTTACCAGTGTCGTTTTTTGATTCAGGGGGTAGGTAGGGATTCATTTTATTTTAATTGTTTTGTCAGGCCTGGGGGGGGGGGGGCTTTGGGGGCCCATAAAAATATGCCATACATGAGCCCAATAAATATGTCACATACAAGAGCCCTATAATTATGCCAAACACGGGACCCTTTTAATTATGACACACATGGGAGCCCCGCAAGGTGATGGTGGGCCAAATCCATCTACTGTATAATTATAGAACAATAAATATATATATTTATTCACACACACATATCCCAAGCCTATCTATACACACAGACATCCTTTGCTTGCACTCATATTGCACCCAAACGATTTGGCATGCTACAGTGTCAATTTTCCCCACAGAACTGCCCCTGCAGAACATGCCACTTTGTCACTTTCCCCCATAGTACATGTTATTTCGCCCCACAGAACATGCCACAACATCACGTTGCCAAATAAAATAAGCAGATAAACGGCACTCACCAAACGTCTGGTTGCATACAGCTGTATGCGCGAAACGCGTCAAGCCTAACACTGTCTTTTTGCATTTTTGCACATTAAAATTCTTTTTGCAACCAGACATTTGGCGAGTGCCGTTTATCTGCTGAATTCCTTTTGTCTACATTGATTTCTGGCGCTGAGCCACGCACCCGCAGAGGCACCCGTTACGTTATTGATTGGGGAACTACTTTTTGGATCGTATCCATACACCAGTGAGCCCAGACTTCTTCTCTCTTGCAAATAAAATAAGCCACTGCCAGTGTTATTTTGCCCATTAATATGCCAGTGTTATTTTGCCCGTTAATATGTCATTGTTAGTTTGCCCATTAGTATGCCAGTGTTATTTTGCCCATTAATATACCAGTGTTAGTTTGCCCATTAATATGCCAGTGTTATTTTGCCCATTAAATTACTAGTGTTATTTAGCTCCATGTCCTTTGATGTCTCCTCCGCACAGTATTCCTCCTCCTCCTATGCACTGCAAAGAGCATTCCGGCTCGTGTGTCCCCCTCTCTGAGGGTGTAACCCAGCGCGGGTCCGTTCCCCCCTGCACAATCTTTGGGTCGCCACTGTTTTAGGGTTAGTATTATGGTTAGGCTATTATGGTTAGTTTTAGGATTAGTTGCAGTGTTAGTTTTAGGGTTAGGGGTTAGTATAAGGGTTTCAGGCTTAGATTTAGGGATAGTATTAGGTTTGGTATTATGGTTAGTATAAGGGTTAGTTTTAGTGTTAGGGTTACCTTTAGGGTTAGTACGAGGTTTAGACTTTGGATTAGGGGTTAGGGTTACTCACTGGAGCTGACATTTCAGTGCTGAAACGGCTACGCAGTACTGTCAGTGCTGTAACATCCGAGAGGAAACTTCCCTGGTTTGTAAATCACTGGATATCTTAAACGCCCCAGTTTCACTATAAGTGAAGCTTTGTGATAACATGTAGAGTGTTTTATAGGAACCCTTGATATTACTGGCTCCACAGCACTTAATAAGCAATTTTATTACAAAAACGCATCACCGATCTACTCCCAACTTGTGATAATGGCCCTCAAATAATCTTGTCTGTCATCTGTGTCTAACGAAAAGAGTACTTATACCCCAGAGCAGACGCGGCACTCCAGGCTATACTTCCAGTACTGCGGACGCAGCCTGGCGGTGCTGTAATTAGAGATATTGTAAATTGAAATCCCCAAGTAGGCTGGAGTTAGTCACTGAACCCTGGACTGTTTGCAATCCCATTTTACAACCCTCTTGTTCCTTTTCTTAGAAAGCAACTACAAAAGCCTGCCACCATATAGGGACTACTGCTAAATAGAATGGACACTAATTAATCACCATGCTGTATAATTATTGAGTGAGGTAGCCCAGTGGTGAGAATAGGAGCCCGCCCCATTCTTTCTTTATTTTTTAAAAATTTTCTACAAAGTGTGTGTAAGCACTAAAACGATGCCTTAACTATGTATTACTATGCACTCTGCTGACTTGTGTAGCCATGTCTGACTCTTTCTGTGCTTGGTCTCTCTCTCTCTCTCTCTATGATACTGTCACAGGCCTGGGAATGGAGAACATTGGTGGAATCTTTGTGGTTTTGATATGTGGTCTGATCATCGCTGTGTTTGTGGCCATTATGGAATTTGTCTGGTCGACAAGGCGCTCCGTGGACAATGAAGAGGTGAGATGGGCTCTCCTGCCTCCAGCAAGCTCTCCTTGATCTGTGTTCCATCTCTACGTCTACCCTCATTCACTGATCTCTCCTTTTTTTCGTCGTTGTTCCAGATCTCAGTATGTCAAGAGATGTTGAGCGAGTTACGAAGTGCTGTGTCCTGTAAGAAGACATCTCGTTCCCGCCACCGACGCAGGCCTGCACGCCATCTACATGGCCGGACACTACTATCTCTGAGCAGACCACCTCGTTCTACAAGGGAGACACGCCTCTGTAACGGGCGACTCTACCAATCCCACCAGCACCCTCCAGCCCCGCCTCATCCACCGCCTGCCCCAGGTGCCCAACGACTTCATGAGGACCCCCCGTCTTCCTCTAGCAGGGGAGGTTGTGCCCATTTCAGAATTTGCCAGGAGTGCCGACGGATACAGACTCTTCGGGGACCCCCGCCACTGCCTAGACCACCCCAGTCTCCTAAGCCGCCACCTCCTCCGGCTGCTGAGGACCTTACACCTCTCTCCCACCACAGGAGACTGGCAGATCCCCTCGATGCGGGGACACCTGAGTGAAAACAGGGGGTGTTAAACATAATAGACTGTGTATGGACCTTTAGAGAGAGAGGGAAAGAGGCACGGAAATGGGAGAACGTGTGGAGGGGACTGAATGAACAATTATTAAATGCCCTCACCAACTGTTCCTCTGAACAATCTGTTTTGGGGTGGGGGGGCTTTTTGAAGCCTCCCCTGTATTCATCAGAAACCCTGCGATGCCTCAGTCTTTTACAATGTACGCTGTGCGTGCGAAATAAACTTCCCACTCCTAATGTGCACGTGTGAGTTTGCCCCATCCTATTTTTTCCTTCCCCCTCCCTTTCTTCTCAAAGTTCCCCTTTCACTGATCTTGGGGGGGGGGGGGGGGGAGCTTGGAGTATCCTGGGCACAGTATCCATGGCTGGAGTTGCATCCTTTGAATCTCCTAGGAAAGGAGAGAGCATTGCAGGGAATTGAAAGGGGAATTTCAAAAGGAAGGCCAAAGTAGTTGGAAAAATTCTCCCCTTTGTAGAATTCTTCCAGCTCGACTACTTTGTCCTAAAGTTTGAAATTCCCGTCTCACGTCCCTGCAATGCTCTCTTTATTAAGTAGGCCGTTAAATGTTGTTGTTTTTTTAAGCAAAATTAAAGACTTTGTGGGAGGGGCCAAGGTGGGATATGGACAGGCCATGTACACCTCCGAGTATGGTCGATGCAGGTGTGGGCCAAGCGGACACTTAGCCACGCCCACTAGTATCCAGTGGTGGCCTTATCCTCAAACATGTCAGTCTAGGCAAGTCCTGGTGTGCCAAATCTAGCTCCTTTTAATGGAGGTGTGAAGCCCTTTACTCAATGAGAGCTGGGGGTGCGTGTGCAGTTTTCTGGCTTTTGAAAACTGGAACATATTATATCTTATTACATATACAGCTTGCAGGTTCGAAGCCGCTCCCTGCAAAAAAGGTGGTGCTTATTGGACAAGATAAAAAAATATCCCACCCAGAGTGACATCCTCTCTATCCAGGAACGTTGGCAGTTGCTGAAGTGTTTAATCAAATGAGAGTTATAGTTCTAATATACCCGAGCATGCTCAAGCGACAACCAGCCCTTATGGAACATCGGCTGATTCCGAGCATACAGCTGTACACTCAGAACTGTGCATTCCATGCAAACTTCCATATTGAAGATAAAAGGGGGTGTTGACCTGATTTGCATATCCTCACCCAGAATCCATTGCAGTAGGTGATCGCACTGCACACTGGAGATATGTGTGGGTGGAACAGGTCTGCGGCCGTATCTTGGGTATGCAGATACGTTTGAGAATGTTCTATGACCCTTGCTAATAAGTGATTGGACCACGAAGTTGTAAATCTGGTCTAACTAACCCCACTCTTGATGTTAATTATGTTTTTACTTGTCAAGAGTGTACCCTACATTACTATTTGGTTTCTGTTTGGCTTCTGTAACTACCATTCAGTTAATGCCAGGGTTTCTCAATGGGGGTATTTTTCTCCCGGCTACATTGGACGTTAGAAATTCGGTTCTTGTTTTTGGTATCAGTCCTCCTCTCTAAACTAGACGATGCAGTCTATTGACCATTAGATTGTCAGTAAAGATGTGCTGAGCATTGCAGACATTACAGCAAAGTGCTAACAGACAGAACATCTGGCAATCAAATCTGCACAGACTGTCCTCTTGTCCTTTAACAGATTGGTATAGGAGATTACATGATAACTGATCTTCACCTTGTGCTATTTTCTGTCTGGAAGATGGACCAATTGAAGCTCGGATATTTTGTCCCCTGTCCAAGGCTTTATTTGCAAGAAAAAGGGAATTTCGAACATTAAAAAGACAACTGTCTCTTTAACTGAAAGATGGCCTCGAGTGCAGACATTTTAAATAGAAACACGTTAATGAAAGAATATTATTCCATAATCTTATTGAGCCTTCTTTCCATGCATATCTCTATCAGGGTGCGGCCATGTTGTTTAGAATCTTGGGTCAGATGAAGGAAGATGTGACCCAGCATGTCTGCCTCCTAATGGAGCTATACGGAGCGAAGAGGGATCAATTAGGCACTTTATTGGATAGTCTTTCATTAAATGATTTTTATGTAAAATGTCTACACTTGATGCAATCTTTCTATTAAACGGATCGTATTTTTTTGCAGACAGTTGTCCTTTAAGGCAACTGTTCAGTTGAAGGGGAGAATTTTTCCAAACTAATTTGGCCTTACGTTTGAAATTCCCTTCTCAATTTCCTGCATTTCTCTTTTTCATGCAGAGAAACCTTACTGTCAATGAAAGTAACGAAATGTGTTAAGGCTCTGATCCCTCTGACTCCCCTTCTGAAAGCAAACTACCACACATCACTTTAAACTTGTAGTGAATAGCTCCTCCAGTCTAATAAAACAAATGACAGTGCACACGCGAGGCTAAGGTGAGACTTCAGCTGTCCCTGTGTAGGGCAGACATAGACAGGTGTAGGGCAGACATAGACAAGCGCAATAACAGATGTTGGAAGAATCCTGTCTGTCCCTCACACACCTAGGGTGAACTTGGATTACTGTATAGGGCAACAGAGCTCAAATGAGGCAGGGGAAGCTGGTTAGGGAAAGACATGGCTCACTGGAAGGGTATTTTGGGGCAAGAATGGGACTGTGAAAAATGATTTGGGCCCAACATTGTCCAAGGTGGACATTTACTTTATTTTGTGATGGGCAGTTGAATTATCTTCTAATGACCTTGCCATGGATACTTTGTGTAAATCTTTTTTTAGGGGCACACTATGAGGAAGAGGTGGAGTCTGAAGAGGAAGGGGTGCAACAAACGAGAGTTGGCCGGGGATTAGTTTTCGTTTTGGCCTAGAGCACAAAACCTGAGTACACCACTGTCCCCCGGTATCACTCCCCAACTGCAACAGGTAGGTGACTCCATGGTGTCGCTTGAGGAGAGCCTCCTCCTGGCACTGGGATCTACAAAGGGACATCCTACAAATGGTGTTACTCTTGAACCTGCTGGAGAACCCAACGCCGGTCAGCTCCTTCATAGACTGCTCTGCTGTGCCTACAAATAGGAGGAGAGGACCAGAAGTAGATATCACTACCGGAGATAATTAAAAGACACACCCTACATTCTCCTTGAGGCTGCTTGTTGGGAGTCGTAAATGTTACTTCAAATGTTTCAATGCATTTATTATAACGTGGCAAATAATAAGATCTGGATCAAATCCTGGTTCTAATTATTAAGACCTAATCACACAAAGAGAAGCAGTTGTGGAACTAGAAATGCATTTTTACAAAGTTTTACACTGGTCTTTTATCTGCCTGTGATTAGGGTTCTCACCCAGCCAGTATTTAAAAAAAAAATTAGCTTGAGGCCAGTGTTAAGTCTTTGAAGCACTACTTTGAATAAAAGATCCAGAATTACAGAGGGGAGAGAAAGGCTGTGAAGGCGGAGGGTGCATGCCTATGGGGTCTGGACGGAAGGCCAAAATACAGAGAATACCTGTCCTCGAGGATTTCTATCCTCACCTATAGATCCCCGCAAGAGCCTTATAAGAGGAAGAGGGCTTACGCACTGGGACATATAGAAATAATAGCTGATAGGGATCATTCCATACCAAGACAGAAACGTTATACTAACCGCAATAACATTTGCTGTCTACACCACCAAGGGTACCATTTGTCCTCCGACTCCTGCCTTACTACCAATTTTCCACCAGAGAGCGCTATCGGTAAGTGTCCTACTGGTGTGTAACAGGCTTAATGTTGTGCAAGAGAGCTGTGCAAAGCATTGATCTATGATACATTGTACACGCCATGTGGAACAGAAAGGGTTTAAACATTAGGTACAGTTACCGTAGGCACTAAAAGAATCAAAACTAACATTTAATACCAACTTCAGATAGGTCCCGTTATTTTTTTTTTTTATAGAGGGATGTTGTAGGCAATTTTGGAGATGGGTGGATGCAGGAGAGGAGCATACCTGGCAGTATTACATTATCTATTTGTTATTTCTCTTTTGAGAAAGCGTACAGCTGTACTGTTAGAATTCTGCATTTGCAGCGTATGTGAAGTCAGTTGCCAGATCTGACATTTGTCCTAGACCCAAATACCTGCCCTGTACTATGTACAATTCACATATGTACAAAACAAAATCCATCAATCAAGGTATTTCCTATGGGATCCCCTGCTTGGTTTGTTAAGTGGTCTCCCCTGGGCAAACTTCGGTTTTTACATTCTGCAGGGGGCCAGAAAAAAAGTGGTAGTTCGGGGGTGTCACAAATCCAGTAAGAAGGTATAGGTGCTTACTGGAGTCAGTGTTCTAGACCAGTGCTTCTCAAATCAGGACCCTCCAGTTGTCCAAGAATTAGGGATTGCCCAGTTGTGTTTATATAAGAATACGTATGGATACCAAAGTTTGAAGCCGTGTATCCGCCCATTTAGCCAATCAGTCTCCCACAGATCCAATCCCCGAGACGATTGGACGCCCCGGTGGTGGATTAACTTTTTTGTGTATTTTAGGTATGTGATAGAAATTCAAACTGGGAATTTTTTAATCATAACTTATAATTCTGGATCTCTCACCATCCCCCATTCTCAAACCATGTGTAACCAGATCTTTTAAAGGTTAAATTCCTGAGTTGGATCTGAGAGTAACTTAGTATATGTGTTTACGTCTAATAATGTTTATTTATTCATTCACTATGTTGCAATGTGTTGATTGCCAAGAGCAGTAGGGGATTCAATAAATGGAGATTTGAAGGAACAGTTTCATTTAAACAGTATTTGTAGGGAAACTGTGAAGGTTCGAAACTATTTGAAAATAGAAATGCAGCTGCAAAGGTGAGTTATCTTCGGTGTAATGCTATTTATCAGTATCTGTGTCTGCTTTAAAGGTCTGACACTTAGAACTTTAATATACCAATTTTCAAAGCACCATGAGGCAACTAACAATGTTCCAAACAGGCCAATCAGTGCCTGCATTGCAAATGCATCTCAGGAGCTACAATGAGGAAACATTTGTACCTTATGAAGAATCCCTTCTACTTTGTCCATAATTGCCGTAAGTAATAATTGGGTGTATTAGCTTTGTTTGGAGGACCAATCATTGGGCCACACAGGCGATGTCATAAACAGACTCGGCAGACACCTTTAATACGGCATTTGCTTGCAATTCTGCTCACACAATATATAGAGGCCTCATAGTATGCATAGCATTGTATCCCCAGAGGGTATATGCCAAAGCAGAGGAGGCCCCTTAGCTAAAATAAGTGGCCTTCGTGATTGTGTCCTGGTTTCTTAATGCAGACTTCGAAGCATGAACCATATAGAATGTGACCGACTGTATACTGAGCGGCTGATGCAGCCGAATCTCAATGCACTGCCTTATTTGTTGATGATGAGACTCTAAGGGGCCATCACTTCTTCAGCTCATTATCCATGGTAATTTGGAAGACAGCATCAATGTACAATTATCGACCGCAAGCCACGTTTGGGGGGTTCATTGGGGATCATTAGAGAGCAACCTTACATAATCACCAGTAAATCCGAGCATGGCTGATTGCTCTTGGAAGCAATATATTAAAGGCCCTCTCTGACTTAAACATTACTGGCCTTTTTTTTTTTTCATGCATATTAAAGTACAATAATTATATACATGTTATATGTGTGTTAAAGTGTGAGTGTCTTTAATATTTTTAATTCACTCGCAAATATCAGGTTTGCAGCTTCTACTGACCCTCCCCAGCTTTAGCATTTGGAAAAATGCCACATTCGAAAGTGTTTTTAAAAACGCACCAGTTTTTAAAGTGTGCATTCACATATTGCACAGGAGGCTGACAGAGCACACATCGGCAGGTTTTCCCACCAGTTGTACAGCTGGGGTTGCAGGTCAGTCAGTATTTTTTTTGCATGCTCCCTTGTAGAATGCAAGTGTGTCCAGGATAAAAGTTGTATATCTCTCTCAAAAAATTGGCAAACATACAGCTGTATCTGTGGAATGAGTAGTACGAGGAGTTAATGTCAGGTCTATTCAGGGAGCTGATCATACAGCTCTATGCGTGGAATGAGAAGTAGGAGGAGTTAATGTCATATCTATTCAGGTAGCCGATCATACAGCTGTATGCGTGGAATGAGAAGTAGGAGGAGTTAATGTCAGATCTATTCAGGTAGCCGATCATACAGCTGTATGCGTGGAATGAGAAGTAGGAGGAGTTAATGTCAGATCTATTCAGGTAGCTGATCATACAGCTGTATTCGTGGAATAAGAAGTAGGAGGAGTTAATGTCAGATCTATTCAGGTAGCTGATCATACAGCTGTATGCGTGGAATAAGAAGTAGGAGGAGTTAATGTCAGATCTATTCAGGTAGCTGATCATACAGCTGTATGTGTGGAATAAGAAGTAGGAGGAGTTAATGTCAGATCTATTCAGGTAGCTGATCATACAGCTGTATGTGTGGAATGAGAAGTAGGAGGAGTTAGTGTCAGATCTATTCAGGTAGCTGATCATACAGCTGTATGCGTGGAATGAGAAGTAGGAGGAGTTAAGGTAAGATCTAATCAGGTAGCTGATCATACAGCTGTATGCGTGGAATGAGAAGTAGGAGGAGTTAGGGTCAGCTCTATTCAGGTAGCTGATCATACAGCTGTATGCGTGGAATGAGAAGTAGGAGGAGTTAGGGTCAGATCTATTCAGGTAGCTGATCATACAGCTGTATGCGTGGAATGGGAAGTAGGAGGAGTTAGGGTCAGATCTATTCAGGTAGCTGATCATACAGCTGTATGCGTGGAATGAGAAGTAGGAGGAGTTAAGGTAAGATCTAATCAGGTAGCTGATCATACAGCTGTATGCGTGGAATGAGAAGTAGGAGGAGTTAGGGTCAGATCTATTCAGGTAGCTGATCATACAGCTGTATGCGTGGAATGAGAAGTAGGAGGAGTTGATGTCAGATCTATTCAAGTAGCCGATCATACAGCTGTATGCGTGGAATGGGAAGTAGGAGGAGTTAATGTCAGATCTATTCAGGTAGCCGATCATACAGCTGTAGGCGTGGAATGAGAAGTAGGAGGAGTTAGGGTCAGATCTATTCAGGAAGCCGATCATACAGCTGTATGCGTGGAATAAGAAGTAGGAGGAGTTAAGGTCAGATCTATTCAGGTAGCTGATCATACAGCTGTATGCGTGGAATGGGAAGTAGGAGGAGTTAATGTCAGATCTATTCAGGTAGCCGATCATACAGCTGTAGGCGTGGAATGAGAAGTAGGAGGAGTTAGGGTCAGATCTATTCAGGAAGCCGATCATACAGCTGTATGCGTGGAATAAGAAGTAGGAGGAGTTAAGGTCAGATCTATTCAGGTAGCCGATCATACAGCTGTATGCGTGGAATAAGATGTAGGAGGAGTTAAGGTCAAATCTATTCAGGTAGCCGATCATACAGCTGGATGCGTGGAATGAGAAGTAGGAGGAGTTAAGGTCAGATCTATTCAGGTAGCTGATCATAAAGCTGTACCCATGGAATGAGAAGTAGGAGGAGTTAATGTCAGATCTATTCAGGTAGCTGATCATACAGCTGTAGGCGTGGAATAAGAAGTAGGAGGAGTTAAGGTCAGATCTATTCAGGTAGCCGATCATACAGCTGTATGCGTGGAATGGGAAGTAGGAGGAGTTAATGTCAGATCTATTCAGGTAGCCGATCATACAGCTGTATGCGTGGAATAAGAAGTAGGAGGAGTTAAGGTCAGATCTATTCAGGAAGCCGATCATACAGCTGTATGCGTGGAATGAGAAGTAGGAGGAGTTAAGGTCAGATCTATTCAGGTAGCCGATCATACAGCTGTATGCATGGAATGAGAAGTAGGAGGAGTTAAGGTCAGATCTATTCAGGTAGCCGATCATACAGCTGTATGCGTGGAATAAGAAGTAGGAGGAGTTAAGGTCAAATCTATTCAGGTAGCTGATCATACAGCTGTATGCGTGGAATGAGAAGTAGGAGGAGTTAAGGTCAGATCTATTCAGGTAGCTGATCATAAAGCTGTACCCATGGAATGAGAAGTAGGAGGAGTTAATGTCAGATCTATTCAGGTAGCTGATCATACAGATGTATGCATGGAATGAGAAGTAGGAGGAGTTAATGTCAGATCTATTCAGGTAGCTGATCATACAGCTGTATGCGTGGAATGAGAAGTAGGAGGAGTTAAGGTCAGATCTATTCAGGTAGCCGATCATACAGCTGTATGCGTGGAATGAGAAGTAGGAGGAGTTAATGTCAGATCTATTCAGGTAGCCGATCATACAGCTGTATGCATGGAATCAGAATTCAGAGTAAATGGAAGATGAATTCAGGTTAATAGCAAGAAAATAGCAATTCAGAAAGTGTGATTGAGAGGGATGGATGCTGAGAATACAAGTATATTAGCCACTTGGCCATTTCTCACTGGTTCCAAATAACTTTTGCCTTGCAGTGTGTAGAAGGTACATGATCAGGTGAACCTAATGAATCAGTTACCTAATCAACGTGGTCCTACTGGAGCATATCCTTGATTAGTTCATTGATTTCCTTCTCATCACATATGATTTTGGCACTGCAAGGCTATATGTGGCTGACAAAAAATCCTAGCTACAGGTAGCAAATCACTGGGAAAAGATTGTAACTTGGGTTGGACCTGTAGTGTACCTAGCAGTGAATGCCACATTAAAGACAACTATTTGGGTGGAGAATCTATTTTCTGTTACTACCTGCAGCACAGCTAGACCAGTGTGACTCACACTGTTTGACACACACAACACATGTAAAGCACTTTGTCGCCCTCCCCACCGGGATAATCTAGTGAGTCAATGTGTCAATCCTAAGAGACAGACACAGGCTGGGCTCCTTCCAATATGTACCTAGCTAGAACTGCACAGAAGATAGAGAAAACATAATGACATTTAATATTCCCGGTACTAATTAGCTTTCTGTCTATGTGTCGCAACTTAATGACCAAACATAACCCAACAGGAGACCCCTCCGATCCATTGGAAACCCATGTTTCTCTTAATGCATGCATTAACTTGCAATACAATGTATAGATCATTTTTTTTTATTCTTTACATTCACAGTAAAAACAATAAGTTAAGACTTTCTAATAAACACTGAACACCTCTTGCTTACAATGACTATGAGGGGTTCCATGTTATTGGCCTTTGGTTGGGATCTCTAACCAGGCCAACTAGGTCTAGGGCAGCAGACTGGAGGGGCGACGAGAGAGCCAGCACCAATCTTGTTCATACATCCTCCCTAACTGCCCTGAATTGCCTGCATAGACATTAGATCACCAGGGAGCAATCTGGCACTTTGGACCAGGATGTGGGGGCAATAGGGCACTGATGTAAAATATGTGGGGGTAGGGCTGCACAAAACCTAAATCACTGACTCTGAATTCTAGTTTACCACCACTGTGCAAATTCAACACACTCAGCTTCAATTGGGGTCCTTAAATATCTCTTACCCTACAGCAGATGTGATTACTGCTCGGGGATCTGGGGTACCAGGTATAAAGACCTTTTGCAGAGATCGAGCAGGCATTGGAAACTGCCATACGGTTTATATAATTAGTTCCTGGTGTCACTGATACCTCTGTCAGATGTACTGTAATTCATCACTTGTTCAGCAGAAGAAGAATGGTTGGCTGCTCGGTTTTCCCCTTTGAGAAAGACTTGACAGTCATCTGTCTGTCGTAGCAATGCTTGTGAACTCAATCGAAATCCCAGTTTCAGGATTGTTAGCGACCGTCATCTTGATTACCTAGACCAGGAGCTATTTGTACGTTCTAGACTGGTGAAAAGGGTGGTCTAGAACACAACCTGTGCATTCTTTACCTACTGGTTGCAGCTGTAGACCATGTCAATGTATATGTTGCTGGTAATGTTTTGCTGGGGCATTTGTTCTTGTTACTAGTAGTAGTATATAAGTTACTCTATAGATTTATGTGGAATGGAAATAAAACAGGTGTTTCCCAATTCGGTAAACATCAAATCCTTCCACTGCTTGCGATTAAAGGGCAACTGTAGCAAATGATTAACTTATGTTTTATAGAAAGATTGAATCAAGTGAAGATGCTTTACATAGAAATTAATTAAGGAATGAACACAATTAAAGTACCTTATTGAGAGCTCTTTGCTTTATATATGGCTATCAGGGTGCAGACATGTTTAGAATCTTGGTTCAGATCTTCATTTAGCTCGGGTCAGATGATCGGGTCTAAACAACATGTCTGCCTCCTGTAAGAGTTCTTTGGAGCAATAGTGGGCTAAATAGTGGACCATATGATTGTTTTTTTTCACTGAAATATTTCTGTATAAACCCTGTACAATATTTCAGGATCCTTTGTTGCCCTATGCCTTTAGCCCATAGGCTTATGCTTAAATGCGAAACGCATAAGTTCATAATAGTTCCTGACTGTACCAGTCTTGGGTTTTTTAAAATTTTTCTTATTGAAGACTTTAATAAAAGCTTCTCTTTTACATGATAGAGTGATCACTCTCTAGTATTTATTGGTGTCTAAATTTATCCTGAGTCAGGTATAGCTTGGACCTTGATTACCTGGCTGATTTAATTCCTTGAGCACCAATGACTAACTAGCTGACCCAAAGGGAAGACGATCCTGAATAACAGGACTTTCCATGTCCTTAAACACTTATGGAAAGGGGTGTTTACAATGGTTACAGGAATTTCTTAAATCAAGTACAATTCTGTGGCAGCTGGTAATGAAATTATTTTGAAACTCATTACTCCGGCATTCTAATCGACTATTTCTGTATTTAATTTCCATGCTGCTATTTTATAGACTGCAAACAAAGTGTTTACCAGCAAAGCTAAGTGATGTTTGATGTGATCCCAGTGGCATGGCTGTAAATTGCTCTGAATGGGAATAACGATACTTACCTCTTTGTGGAGATATATGCAGTAAATAGGATAATGCAGGCTTCTCCATAACCTTCTCACAAGAGATATACATGTGTTAAGCCTTAGTGTATAATATTCAAAACCCTACAACCCCAGTTTTCATAAAACTTCACCATGCAAGAACAATCCTGCAGGATGGGTGAAATGCGTTGTCCGTTTTTTTTTTTGTGTGTGTGTGTGTGTGTGTGTGTGTGCATTGCTTTCCATTTGTGCTGTTGTTTGTCATCTGGTTTTAGTCTAGTGGCTCAGAATACTCACCTAGCTTGTGCGAAATGCGTCAGGCATGCTTTTAGTTTTGCTCTCTGAATGCGCTGCTGTTTCGTATGGGTTCTTAGTCTACAAATTCAGAATAAAAAAAGGTGATCGATCTGCCAACCTAAACATTTCTTATTCCATACCTCTCCATTTCTGTGGGACTGCAGTCCGAAACATGGCTATCTTGCCGAGCTCTAACCTCTGTCCTGGAAAGTAGAACAGAGAGAGAGAGAGCTCAGTGGGACAGACCCCCAAAATCAGGACAGTCCCATGCAAAACCTAGACAGTTGGAGGTATGTTATACTGTGAATATAGAGAATAAAAATTATGATTTTTTTTTTTTTAAATGTGACTACAGTGTCTAAATTAACTAATTTTCAGTGGCAAATGTGTAATTTGCATATCAAGCTGATGTCATAAACAGGAGACCCCCACAGACAACGTATTTTTCTCTTATTCCATGCATTTACTTGCAATTCCAAAAACTATAAATTTTGTGTGAAATGCTTCAAGCTTTTGCTGTTTTTGCTATGTTCTGTGCTTGGGCTGCTGTTTGTCAAGTGGTTTCAGTATTCGATTTTTCTTCTTTTTTTTTTTTTTTTCCCTTGTAGAGCTGCTGGTATAATTGGCTTTGGTATAATCTTGGCTCTATTCATTTCCTGTATTTTCACAGCTGACACAGTACCATTTGTCCCCTATTTCTAGCTAAATCACCAACAGTGCTCATTAAAGGACTGACTGCTAAATGGAAGCTGAGCGCTAAGCGTGGGTTTCTTCCATTTTGTGTTTCTTGCTCTGGGCAACAATTTTTACTTATCTGAAAGACTGCATCAAATGTAGGCATATTAAAAAGAACAGGAGATAATGAAAGAATACAAATAAAACACCTTATTGAGCCCTCTTTGCATATAGAATGTTTAGAATGTTGAATCAGGTGGGTCAGATCTGATTCAACATGTCCGCTCCCTGATAGAATTATAGCAAATATATTTATTTGTATTATTTAATTAAAGCATGTCTATTTAACATGATCACCCTTGCTGCAATCTTTCAGTTAAACATAATAACATTTTTGCCAACAGTTGTCCTTTAAATAACTCAACCCTTGACTGCGGTACTTGCTGACACCTTGACAGATCATCTATAGGACCACAAGCTTTCCACCGATACATATCTTTGGTCTTTTGAAAGTCAATGTTAGGTACTCCGTTAGGAGTCAACAGATGGCTGATCCTGGGCGGATAAACAGGGTGGACGGGGGGTCTGTGTTGGTCCTTTATATCAAAATAAAGTTTGTTCTGCCCCCGCTCCCAAAAAATTAAACGGGCATGCGTGGAACAGAAATTTGTAAAGTGGAGGAGTTAGTGATTTAGCCACACCCACCTGGGGCGCCAAAAAAACAACCCTGTGGCGCCCCTGGCCCTAGGATTGGCCCTGATTCCACAACTGATCATCCTGTATCACGACAGATAGAGATATGAAGACAAATATTTGCAGCTAAACGTTGAGAGGGGAAACCAAGATGGCTGCTAATTCGGTCAAATAATGGCAACTTTTAGCTACAATATATAACATTGAGGCCACCTTTGATGGATATCTTATATCAAGGCAGCCAGGGCTGGTGGCATGACAGCTAGACAATGTTATGATGTCACAGCGGGTTACTTCCTGCAAAATGTCCCGAACTCTGCCCATTTTGGCTCAAATAAGTGACCAGTGGCCGGGGTCACTAGCCAGGACTGTCCCAGCAAATATATATATAGGGAATTAGGAGTTATATTCAGTGTGACAAAGAAAGTTATTTAAATGGGCGATGGTGGTATGTGAATGAATATTCTCTAATGGGTGCAGCGCAATAGGATGTGTTTTATACAGATTAGGGGGAGAAACAAGGTAACTGCAAATTATTATTTATTCACATTATCCATGTCAGTGGCAGAAGCCTGATCAACCCATTTTTGGCAGTTAAAGTGTTAATACAGCTCCTCCCTCCCCCCCTTTTTTTTGTTACTCCTGGTCTCAACCACAGATCTCCCAGTATACCCTCCCCTTGCTGCAGTGTAATGGGGGTAAACTGGGGGATACCACTGAAAGGGAAGGGGGGGAGGGGCAGTCGTGACATGGAAGTTGGCTCCCTTGTGTTTCTATGGTAACTGCTGACATCATTTCTATTTTTAAACCTGAAAAATCGGAGCTGTGTTACAATGGGCCTAGTGTACAGCGAGAGAGGGGAATCCTCGGGCATGCAAATATCCATAGTGCACACAATGCATGGGATGTGCATATATATATATATATATATATATTAAATCCAGAGAGTGCACAGAATGGAATAAGGATTGCAAAAAACAAGGAATTAAATGTGCAGTGCATGGCTAGCTCCCTCAAGCGTTATGGAACATGCACCTGTTCTCAAGCAGAGCTTGCTGGCTAAAAACATGTTCCTTAATGGGAAGGACTTAATGCAAAGTGTTCCCCCGTTTTAAAAGTAATCCCCCCCCCCCGTTCTGTGTGCTAGAGGTCGGGAGCCTGTGTGTACAGTCCTCCAGAAAGCACCTACGCTAATTTCCCACCATCTGCCAAGGCTATCACGAGGGCCCTGCCCCGGGGTTACCATAGCAATCTTGCTTCCTGTTACCACGGCGACTGCTGGACTGCTGAGGGGAGAGGGTCCTTGTGGTTACCGTGGAAACCTAGTCTGCCCTAATGGCAGCTGCCCATTGGCTGGATCTTTGTTGTCATGGAAACTGGGAGTGACAGCCACGAAGGTCACAGGAAAGGTTAGCGTAGGCGAGACAGGCCCCAGTGTTCAATCCTCGAGTTGCACGCCACAGTGATTAACCTACTGCCTGCTCTTATCTGCTACATCATACGAATCCAAACCTTTTGGGCCTAAATGGGATGATTAGGGCTGCCGACCAGCCAGCATTTTTTTTATTTGCAGGCCGGTAATAAAATAATTGGCTTGAGGGCAATGTTCAGGTGATGGAGGCCAGAGCATGGTATTTATTAGGAAACCTGGCATACTTAGATACGATAAATTGAGGCTATTTTATTTATGATGAAATCTCTCCAATTCATCTTACTCTCCAGCAACTCCAGCAACACTCAGCCAGGAAACATTTTTGTCTATCCCTACCATTTCCCTCTTCGTGGCTTGCAGTTTGATCTCCAAGGGGTTCATTTTCCTTAAAAAAAGCATTAAAAAGGTGTAGGTTAGACTGCTTTGTGTGCCCAGTAGGTGGTAGGGGAGTTTAGGGTCTCACCCTATTGAGAGTGTGCCTTAGAGCGGCAGGTGAGATTAATTATACTTTGACCAATTCATATAACAAAGTCTCTAATTTTTATATAGTTTATACCCTTATTGCCATCTTTATTAGTATGAGAAGCGCATTCCATTTTTATTTTTATACATCTCTCCTTTGTAACCTAAACAGTTATATACGTTGCTGCAAGGCTAAGTATGTGGGCATTTTATAATTAAAAGATAACAGATGACCTTCAGGAACTTGACTTATTATTATTTTTCTCTGTATGAATCTTATTTCTAAGGATTATGTGCTGCAATAGCAGAGATATAAGCTATTGAACTGCAAATCCCATCCATGCTGCTCCAGGAAGGGTGACACAGTGACCCAGCGATAAGAGAAATGTTCTCATAGAGAAAATGCTTCGGATCTAATTATAGAGGTTATCTGAGGAGATGCTCTAATAGTTTGGACAGCAGGAGAGAGCATGTGGGCTGAGTGGTGTGCCATGTGTGTGTGTAACTGTCTTACACACAGAGAGGATGCTTTTTACTGCAGTTAAATACCATGCTTACCTGGGGGGTCTAGTCACCAAAAAAATGACCTGAGAAGTTAACTGAAAAGATCAGTCATTAATAGATTTTTTTCCCATCCACTAAGAAGTATTCCAGTCCCCAGTTGGGCATCTCATGGAGATACCCAGTCTCCAGTATTTTCCAGGCCTTTGCTCATCACATGGGTCCAGTGCCTCTCCCGGTATTTACAGCTGGATATGTGCAGGTGTGAGTGTACCTGTACAGCTGTATGCTCAGAATCTTCAACCGGGATTTAGTGGGTGGAGAATGCTATTTTTTTTTTTTTTATTGGTTGCAGGACTGAGAAAAAAAAATGGATCTAAAAATTTATTTTCTCTGTGTCTGTGGCATCTGGTTTCGGTTATCAGTTTGTGGCTCCAAGGGCAGATGAGCTACTTGCAGTGGCAAATATGTATTTTGCATATGGAGCCAAAGGATGATGTCATAAGAAGGCGACACCCCAGACAAAACCCCTCATACATTATATTAGCAGATTAGCAAGTAAATGTAAAGGTTAAGACAAATCTCTGGTTTTAAATGGGTCTAGGGCCTAGGTGTCCAACTGCGGCCCTCAAGCGGCTGCAGAACTACAAACCCCATAATCCCCCACCAGCTTTCTAGAAGGGCATGGAATTATGGTAGTTGTAGTACAGAAACAGCTGGAGCGCCACAAGGGTCTAGGGAGTCCCTTGCTTATGACGTCACCCTGCGGCCCAGTATAAAAATTACATGTTTACCACTGAAAAGATCTCATCTGGACTTGGAGACCCAAGTCCTAAACAAGAGGCCCGGAGGAGCAGTCTATTTAATGGGGGGTTTTCCACATCCTCTCGTTCGATGAAAATGCACATGTTCTTTTGTATTTTCCAGATATTACTATTCATGTAAAATCAATTTATACGTTGAACCCTACATCAATCAGAGGACAAGTTCTGAGACTTGGTTTGAACGTTTGATTGCCCACCTGGAAGGTTCACAGAACAAGATGAGACAGAAAAACAATCTCACTCCAACAAAGGCACATCTAACGGATGACATGCCACGTCAACAACAACAAGTAGAAACACGGCCACGGTGGACAGTATACACCGACGGTGTCCACGCAAGATAGGGCAATAGAATGAATACATCCTAGCACATAGTAACAGCAAACGATGCACGAAAGGGACTAAACGCATTAACAGTATAACTAAGAGTAATAGATTACTGAATGACAGCACAATGGCAAATGAGGCAATCGGTGGTCGATATTTACATGGTAACTGAGCCCACGTGGATTATACAGAACAATGCCTTAGAGCAGGGGTTTCCAAATGAGGGCCTGCGGCCCTGCACAGACCTAAGGGCCAGTGTGACCGTTTGGACCCCGCCCATTGCAGCTCCACCTATCACAGCACACACTTCACTACTGAATGACAGGATAGCTGGAGCCCCCCCGAGGTTGATTGGAGGGCATTACACTGCGGCTGTTTAGGCATTTGAATGAGAATCAACACATTGTGGCGGAACAGAATGCTGGCACCCCCTTCCTGCACCCGGGACTGTCCGTCCTTCCCTCCTCTCCCCTGCTGGGTATGCCACTCTCCATTGTGTCTGGATTTATGGACATATACTGCTGCTGTTGATAAATTTATGAGATGGATTCTGATCGTTACACAGTTTTTCAATAGATATTGTAAATTGTTACATATTATGTTCATTGTCAAACAGATCTTGCTATTTCTTTTTAAATACCCAATGTCTGGTACAATTCCAACCAATAGGCAAATAGTATTTATATTAGAGGCACACTCAGGACCTGTGAAGCAGAGGGTCAGTCTAGTTCCCAAACTAACTTTGGTGCATGTTAAAGATTACTGCTTGTATAGTGCACGGCCTTTTTATTTCCAATGTGATTTGATGCAGGCATTCTGCACAAATACATTTTTTTATATTTTGCATGTATAGTACAGGTGTGGCAGCACTGATTACATAGAGTATATATACTTTTTTTTAGTCACTTCCTGTGCTGCTGCAATAGAATACATTGTGTGGAATCTAAGTGACCTTGGTTTTGTACACGTAGGATCACTTAACAGTGCAACACATTGTCTGGATGATATCACTAGAGAAACAGGATATTCCATTCATGTGAATGCCCTTATTCTCACTGGTTCCTGCTGCAAAAAAAGAAGCGCAAATGACTTTTACTCAGCTAGTGTGGGCAGTCCTGGTTACTTGCACACTGCTGTAATTTCACAACTGCATCTAACTCTCCATTCTTTATATTTTAAGCAATGCAAAATGTAAAACATGCATTTTACAGTACTTTGAAAGCACATTAATATGGATTAATATTTGGAAGATGCACCAGACAGTCCCTTTAAATATGTTTGGTCAAATGTAAACAAACTGATCTGATAGCCTATGTATCCCATGATACAGTGTCAGCTAACAGGCTAGAGCATGGGAAATGCAGTTATTAAACAGATGAAGGGGCTACAGTTTTAAAACCCTGGTCTAGAGTATTATGATCACACTAGGTCTTGGATAACTGATGGGTTTGATATCCTGAGGAAGAGGAGGACAATGGATACATAGTGTATGAGCTCTGTAGTGTATCTTACATGTTTCATTGAATTCAACAGTGTTCTATTAGATTGTCTAGTAAACTCAACACTGTCTTTTTTGCGAGTCCATCCTGCTCAGGTTAGTTGTCTTGGGCCTAATAAGGGATTAGTGACCAGACTTTACTTAGGGCTTTGATTCATTATACAATCAACATGGAAGACCTGTTGTTCTTAGAGATTAAAGTATCAGACAACCTTTTTTTGGGGTTTTACGATGCCAAAGAATGTTTGTGAGTTTAAGTGATGATCCTCATTAGTTGGATATAGGATCACATTGATAAAAACCCAAATTGGCGACATTGAGCTAGGTATAACTCCAAGATGATAAATGTCAAAGAATGATACTCTGAATGTACCGGTAATCACTAACAAGTTTTAATGTAATCCACCTTGGAGGCTCACCTCTTTCAGGGTCCCTATTAACCTTGGCCCCTGGAGAGAGCTCCTGCAAAGAACATTATAGATGTACCCACGTTGCTCAACATGGAAAAATGTGTTCTACTGATTTTTAAATATATGCTAATATAAGTGGGTGGATAACCTGGGAATGATCACCTTAGTCAGTCATTTGGGGATTCAACACCATATTTACAAGGATGGAAACTCGCTTGGTACTCTTTAAACAAGTGCCCTTCGACATGGCAATTCATTTGGAAGATTCCCCGAGGGGTAGTTATGGATATTTCCTTCCACCAGGCGAAGACTTTGAACCACATGTCTGAGAGAACCCTGGGGACCATAATTACTTTATATATGGATTAAAGTACAGCAGTAAGCAAAAAAAAAAAAAAGAAGAGCACTTGTGCGGAACGATTGTATGAAGTATTCAAAGATAGAACTGCTTTAATGAAAGAATATAAATAAAGTCCCATTTCGACCTCACTGTACTTTGTATAGCTCTATCTAGGGATACTCATGTTGTACGGAATTTTGGGTCTGACCATTCTTCATGTATCCCAAGATGAAGGATGATCTTACCCAACATTCTAAACAACATGTCTGCCCCCTTATGGAGCTATACGAAGCTCAATATGGTGCTTCATTTATATTTTTTCAATACATTTCTATTTAAAATATCTACACTTAATGCAATCTTCCAATTAAATGGAAGTATTATTTTATTTTTTTTGCCTACTGTAGTCCTTGAAGAATTCCTCCTGAATAAAGAACTCCAACTATTATAAGCCTTACACTAGGCTCGATTTATATTTAATCTTCTCTGAATAAACAAGAACATCGAATTCCAAAGATGTCCAGGCAAGAAACCAAAATCAAATCTCGGAAATACCCTGTAAAAGGGAAACGTGTCAGCACAGATGGACTGCTTTCAGTGTGATCAGACTGTGGATAAGAGCTGTCGTTATGCGCCTGTATCCATCCGAGTCTAATCTCTAGATGTCTTTAGGACACAATTAACGCACATAGGAATGACATTGAAAGCTCCAATCCCAAGGCTTGTCCCCGTAGTCTGACATTTTATTGATTTATGTTAGGCTAATTTGAATTTGTCATTCCTTTCCGACTCCAAAACAGCAGTCATGCAAAGTCCTGAATCAAACGCAACTATCAATTTCAATTAGTAGAATTTTATTGCCTCTTCCTCTAAAAAAAAAAAAAAAAACTCCCCTTCTAAATTATTTTCCAAAATGGCAGCCACATCAGATCAAGAATCAACTGTAATTCCTACAAAATGGCCTGCTTCTAGTGACTTAAAGGGATTCTGTCACCTATTCTATATTGATCTATACATCGTGTTTGCAGGATTACAAACGTTTGCATTGATTATACCTTTTCAAAAAGTATCTGTTGTGTCTAGTGCATATGACATCATCTTGCTGCTTGACCTGACAATGACTCGTTTAACTTAACTAGCAGCGAGAGATCATCGCATTCAGCTGTCAGAGCGGGGCGGGCCCCCTCTCTCATTGGCTGTGCGTATGCTGACGTTTGTGAGCACGCCACAACCAGGAACGGCTGTGTCTCGCATGTGAGACACAGCAGTTAGTAAACCCGCGTGTATCTATTAAGATACATGTCGGGTTTACTTAATTCTACCGGGACATGTAAGGGTTAAACAACGTTTAATTTCCCTTTAAATAGTGAGAGAACGTACTTTGTGTGGGTGGATGCAGATTTAAGAGTATATAACATTAATTTGAAGTTAATTCCCCACCCCCGTCTTTGCACTTCCATTATAAGACTGTTAAGATCCTCCCTTTTACAATAACAAGAGTGATGGACCTGAATTACTCTGATTTGTTTTACATCAAGTGGTTTATAAACTAACACCTCAAATGTACTTAATTGACCTTGTTTTTTCCAAGTCAGTTTGTGCTGTGAAAATGACTATTTATTTACCCCCCCCCCCCCCTGATTTATGGTAACAGTAACTCATGCATCAAATTGAAACACTGAATCCAGGCAGGAAGCATACAATCACCTAAAAACCTTTCTACAGATATATCCTGCCTGTAAACTGAAACTTTAGTCTGCTGTGTGATGGATAGCCCATGTCTGCTCTGGGCAATGATTATATGCCTCATTATTTGTGTGTAATGGGGCACAAAATAGACAAATCGTGTCACAACTAGAGGACAGTCTAAAATTAGAGGGGCAACTATTTAAAAGTAATATCAGGAAGTTTTACTTTACTGAGAGGGTAGTGGATGTATGGAATAGCCTTCCAGTGGAAGTGGTAGAGGATAATACAGTGAAGGAGTTTAAGCATGCATGGGATAGGTATAAGGCTATCCTAGATATAAGATAAGGTCAGGGACGAAGGAAAGTATTACTTTACTGAGAGGGTAGTGGATGTATGGAATAGCCTTCCAGTGGAAGTGGTAGAGGTTAATACAGTGAAGAAGTTTAAGCATGCATGGGATAGGTATAAGGCTATCCTAGATATAAGATAAGGCCAGGGACTAATGAAAATATTGCTTTACTGAGAGGGTAGTGGATGCATGGAATAGTCTTCCAGTAGAAGTGGTAGAGGTTAATACAGTGAAGGAGTTTAAGCATGCGTGGGATAGGCACAAGGCTATCCTAGATATAAGATAAGGACAGGGACTAATGAAAGTATTACTTTACTGAGAGGGTAGTTCATGCATGGAATAGTCTTCCAGTAGAAGTGGTAGAGGTTAATACAGTGAAGGAGTTTAAGCATGTGTGGGATAGGTATAAGGCTATCGAAGATGGGGAACTGGTTACTAATAAAAGTATTTAGAAAATTGGGCAGACTAGATGGACCGAATGGTTCTTATCTGCCGACACATTCTATGTTTCACTTACCCACATGTGTGAATGGTCTACATTAAACCTCAAATGGGGTCTAGATGAGTCTGTCCCAGGCCTACTAGACTGTTCCATCATTGAACTTTTCCCTGCTCACCTCTATGTTTTGTCACTTTTAAATATATTTTTTGTTCTTAGCTAAACTTCATGAGTGACAGGCAACAGAGGGTTGTAGTCAATGGGGTATATTCGATGCAAGGTCTTGTTACTAGTGGGGTACCTCAGGGATCTGTTCTTGGACCCATTCTCTTTAATATTTTTATTAGCGATATTGCAGAAGGTCTTGTTGGCAAAGTATGTCTTTTTGCTGATGATACAAAGATTTGCAGCAGGGTTGATATTCATGGAGGGATAAGCCAAATGGCAAATGATTTAGCTAAACTAGAAAAATGGTCAGAGCTGTGGCAACTGACATTTAATGTGGACAAGTGCAAGATTATGCACCTTGGGCGTAAAAACCCAAAAGCAGAATATAGACTATTTGGTACAGTCCTAACCTCAACATCTGAGGAAAGGGATTTAGGAGTAATAATTTCAGAGGACTTGAAGGTAGGTAGGCAATGCAATAGAGCAGCAGGAAATGCTAGCAGAATGCTTGGTTGCATAGGGAGAGGTATTAGCAGTAGGAAGAGGGAAGTGCTCATGCCATTGTACAGAGCACTGGTGAGACCTCACTTGGAGTATTGTACGCAGTACTGGAGACCGTATCTCCAGAAGGATATTGATACTTTGGAGAGAGTTCAGAGAAGGGCTACTAAACTGGTTCATGGGTTGAAGGATAAAACTTACCAGGAAAGGTTAAAGCATCTTAACATGTATAGCTTGGAGGAAAGACGTAACAGGGGGGATATGATAGAAACATTTAAATACATAAAGGGAATCAACACAGTAAAGGAAGAGAGTATATTTAAAAGAAGAAAAACTACCACAACTAGAGGACATAGTCTTAAATTAGAGGGGCAACAATTTAAAAGTAATATCAGGAAGTATTACTTTACTGAGAGGGTAGTGGATGTATGGAATAGCCTGCCAGCAGAAGTGGTTGAGGTAAACACAGTCAAGGATTTTAAGTATGCGTGGGATAGACACAAGGCTATAAGAACGGGAACGGGGGACTAATAAAAGTACTCAAAAAAAAATTGGGCAGACTAGATGGACCGAATGGTTCTTATCTGCCGACACATTCTATGTTTCTATGTTTCTATGTTTCATTCTGCCCTCATTTGCAAAAGATAAATATAATTCCTTCAAAGTCCTGCATTTACAGAACAAATCATTGATATATGGAAAATCCTTACATTGAGAGTAGAAACAAATACCATAAAACAATCAAAGAAATTCTGAACTCTGAATAAGTCTGTCTTAAAGAACAAATAAATCTGAGCTTTCATAATTGGTGTAGACAAGATGGACCAACTGGTTCTTCTCTGTCATCACAATCCACATGACAATGTTTTGATGGCTGCCATCTTGTGGGTGAAGTCCGTACCTACAGTTACCCTACATAACACATGGCTCTGGGCACCACTGTATTGCTTCTTTTATGGCCTTATACTGAGGGCAGGTCAAGAAAACCTTCTACTGAGGGTAGGTCAAGGGAGCCTTCTACTGACAGCAGGCCAAGAGAGCCTTCTACTGAGGGTAGGTCAAGAGAGCCTTCTACCGACAGCAGGCCAAGAGAGCCTTATACTGAGGGCAGGTCAAGAGAGCCTTCTACCGACAGCAGGCCAAGAGAGCCTTCTACTGAGGGTAGGTCAAGAGAGCCTTCTACCGACAGCAGGCCAAGAGAGCCTTATACTGAGGGCAGGTCAAGAGAGCCTTACATTGAGGGAAGGTCAAGAGAGCCTCATGCTGAGGGCAGGTCAAGAGAGCCTTATACTGAGGGAAAGTAAAGAGAACCTTAAAGTGAGGGCAGGTAAAGAGAGCCTTATCACTTCAGAGCTCTACACTGCATGTTTGGTAATCTGCTAAATAAATACATATCTCACTAAAATAGTTTCTTGAATGTTCTTACAATTTACACATGTATATATATATATATATATATATATAGATAGGTGTGCTCTAGAATTAAATCTTGGAAATCCAAAGCAGTGCACCCAATTGTAACCACAAGCCATTTCTTCAGAAATCTTCCTTTAATATGTGTGTCAGGAATACATCTCCTATCTGTCGATTTCTGTATTTAGTAAACAAAGATCATCATTAACTGGAATCTGATCAAGGTGAAAGACGGCACTTACTCGTGGCTTTGGCTCTCTTCGTCTCGATGCATTGTCAGGCAGAACCAGTAAACTCTCAACCTTGTATTTAACACAGATATTAGGTTTCCTGTCTGTCCTTGAAAATATAATTTCCCTGAATTACAATTAGAAGTGAAACATAACTGGAGATGGCATTTAGTAGGACATTACAGTCAACAATCATTATTTTTATTCTTACTATGATATTGACATGTATAAATTTAGTCTAATTATTGCATGTGTGGATTTGCAGACATCTCACCAAGAATGGACAACACTGACCAAGCCTGTCTTATAGCCTACTCAGGGGAGGCATCAGCCATATTTTGGTCACTCTGACCATTACAGAGAAGACCTCTCCATTAGATCAGACTAATCCCACCCAAAAGAGCAGTCTAGTCCCGCAATGCCTAGGCAGGAGGAACACAGCGACCACAGGCAGACGTTTCGGCCTATCACAGGCTTTGTCAGTGTGGTACGACTGCTGCCCCTCTAGGTGCCACGGACCCACGTCTGGGCTTATTCTCATAACTCGTGGAGACAAAAGAAGTGGGAGCCACATCTCACCGATGTGTGGATTTGTAGCCTACAGCCCATTGTAAATTTGCAGTGCAATCAATTCCTTGTTTTTATAACAAACGAGCAGTTTGCATGATTAGCATCAGCAAAAAACAAACAAAAAAACACCCAGCTCTATGCGAATTTCACTCATCTTTACATAACCTTAAAATGCTGCTTATGCTGTTATATTGGGAAGACGCAGACAGCTTGTGTTAAAGTCACGGCACGTGATTTAATTCAATAAGACCTTCTCCCCTACATAGACAACTTTGGAGACTCCAAAACAGGGTTGTTGTTTGCTGTTCACCCATGGGCTCATTTTTTAAAGTGTCTGTGGAGTCTCCTGTTTATGACATCACCATGCAAATGACACATTTCCCATTGCAAATCAATCATTTTTTATTCTCTACATTCACAGTAAGATCAATGTTTAGGTGATACAGCCCCTTTAAGTCAGTAGGATGGTATGTTCATCTCCCTACTACTCAATTCTTAGTGAAAAGCCCCCTTGTTTCCTCCTTTAGAACTTTGATGCCTTCCTTTTATAAGATCTGATGGGATTTGTATTCCTTGGATGACTCTTTGTGATGGATCTTCTCATAATTAGGTTTACTAAGATCCAGTGCAGGATCAAGTATCATCATGAAGACTTTGGAAAGTTTGGTACCCAGTGGAAGTGTCACAAATAATATAACTTGTATGGAAGTAAGACTTTGTCAGAACATGCCGATTTAACGTGTGTTTGGGAGCATGGCATGGAATGCTGACACTGATCATACTGCTATATGTGATCATCCATGATGCCAGTTGTTCTTTAAAATTTTCTGCCTTAACCATTGTCACACTAGATGTCATTTCATTGATTCAACCAACCTAAAAATAACATCTTCTCATGTTTCCCCTTACTCTTCAGTAGCATGCGTATGGTATGGATGACATCTGTATGTCTGTTTTTAGTAATGGCATTGAGGAGAGCATCAATGAAAATGTTTATACCATCAGTAACCTATAGATAAGTACTTTTTATCCCTTGGATAGGCAAAGGTTAAAAAAAAAAAAAAAAAAAAGATGAAGGTCCCGGATAGTAATAGCATCCACCCACTTACTAATTACACGTCTGTTTAGTTTGTCTTTGTGGGGATTTCTCTCCTAAGTATCTGTAAGATCTTAATTTGATCTACGTGGGATCATCTTCCTGTTATCACTCCCTCTCTGTCTTTCATTATAAGAGCGGAATCTACAAATACCAAGGGTTGGATGCTAGATCAATGCCTTGGAGGTGAAGGGAGTTCAGCTATACCCTACCCTAGAGTCTAGAGGGATACACGGAATATTTTTGATGATGGTGTAGAGGTAGTTATCGAAACAGAAAATCATTAATCCTCCGTTTAATCAGCTCGTAACACAGATCTAAATGAAAACATTGCAACTGTTCTGGACCTTGTACAAAAGAAAAGCTTTTGGGTTTTCTGGGAGTTGGTTTCTTAGCAGCAGTTGAATGTTGTTCATTCCAAACTGTATCTTTCATCTTGCTAAACAGATGGATGACATGCTGTATATATATCAATGGACTAGGCACATTAACAGATTAGTTACAAACGGCTGGTCTGATCTGGTGATTTACAGACCGGTGAGGCAGTCTCCGGTACCACCAGACATATTGAAATAGAAAATAAATTAAAATCCAACACTATTAGAGGTGAAATCAAATCTTAAGGTATCTGAATTAAATCATCTTAATGACATATTTCACAGGCTGTTAGGAGACAGGGACTCAATTTTTTTTTAAAAAATCATAAAAAATGCATACATTAAGAGGAAAAATATATTATTTTGAAATAAATTTGCTTGCCATTCTACAAACACAATTTATTGATCTATTTTTTTGATAATATTTTGCATTGACAGGATATATTTAAGGTGACCGGGTCCCTTTAGTCCCATAGGGTTTTAATACATTTAATGTATCCAGTCTTTTTAGAAGAACGTTGCCCTATGCCACTTCCATTTACTGAGCTCCATTTTCCATTAAACTCCTCCCATTTTTCCATACAGGGAGTCTCTGAGGAGGCGGGCTCAGTTTCCTATTGGCTAGGATGACATCCAATACAAACTCTCAGTGTGTCGAGTGCTTTATAAAATCAGGACCATGGAGTGCTCAATATCTGTTGGCTCTCGTCAAGATTGTGTATAAATACTAGGAAACAAGTTTGTATTTTAAAACCATTTTATAAATGTACTATACACATGTATAGAGGTATTATTTATTTTTCTATATGTATGAGTCACATATGTATGTCGATTCTTTAACAACTGACATTGCTATGTAGAAAAATCCTACTCTCTCTAACTGATTAAAAATACAAATCGGCATCATTTCCTTAAAATAAACGCTCACCTCCAAATAATTGGCTAGATAGATTTATTCGTCTACTCTTAAGACATTAAATTTAGTTTTGGAATGAGTCAGCTATGCCAAACAATAGCAATCTCTAAATACGGAAAGATTATCTACAATGAAACATACTTTTGTCTTCGCTGTATCAGTAACGTGGCCTGAAGTTTTAGCTAGTGTAAAAAAAACACATTATCACCATCGTTTCAAAGTATTTGGATGGCGAAATATATCATTCTTAAAATAAATGAACTGTTTTACAACATGTAAACAAAACAAACAGGCCGATATTTTTTATTAATACATAATTAACTCACTGTCAGCGCTTACAAACGTACAAGTTAAAATAAAATAACCCCCCTAATAATAAATGAATCCCCCCAAAGTGCCCCCTCAAGCCCTTATACTAAAATTAACCCCCAAACCCCAATACTAAAATTAACCCCCAAACCCCAATACTAAAATTAACCCCAAACCCCAATACTAAAATTAAGCCCAGAACTCTAATACTAACCCCCGAACCCTAATACTAACCCCCTAAACCCTAATACTAGCCCCCGAACCCTAATACTATCTCCCTAAACCCTAATACTAACCCCCTAAACCCGAATACTAACCCTCGAACCCTAATACTATCCCCCGAACCCTAATACTAACCCTCAAACCCTAATACTATCCCCCTAAACCCTAATACTAACCCCCAAACCCTAATACTAACCCCGAACTCTAATACTAACCCCTAAACCCTAATACTAACCCCCTAAACCCTAATACTAACCCCCGAACCCTAATACTAACCATCGAACCCTAATACTATCCCCCTAAACCCTAATACTAACCCCCAAACCCTAATACCTACCCCCTAAACCCTAATACTAACCCCCGAACCCTAATACTAACCCCCTAAACCCTAATACTAACCCCCGAACCCTAATACAAACCCCCTAAACCCTAATACTAACCCCCAAACTCTAATACTAACCCCCTAAACCCTAATACTAACCCCCGAACCCTAATACTAACCATTGAGCCCTAATACTATCCCCCTAAACCCTAATACTAACCCCCAAACCCTAATACTTACCCCCTAAACCCTAATACTAACCCCCGAACCCTAATACTAACCCCCTAAACCCTAATACTAACCCCCGAACTCTAATACTAACCCCCTAAACCCTAATACTAACCCCCGAACCCTAATACTAACCCCCTAAACCCTAATACTAACCCCCGAACCCTAATAGTAACCCCTAAACCCCAATACTAAAATTCTAATTGTAACACTTTAATTCTAACATTAAAACTCACCTTTAGCGATGAAATGTCCCGCGACGAGCTGTCGAATGGTGAACAGACGGCGGTAAAGCGGATGCAGCCGCGATGAAGTGTCCCATATCCCATAGTAGTCCTGGCTCCCAGTGTATTATACGGAGGGCTGGGAACCATTTCGGGGGCTCCCAGCCCCATTCATCTAAGGGGCACTTCAGCATGGCTGATTTGTGTGCCAATTCAGAAGCACTTTGTGAGTATTTCAAATTTGTGGGCTATCACTGAAGAAATCCTAAACTCGCAGTCGACCCTACAGTAAAAACAATGTTTAGGTGACACAGTCCCATAAAATTAGTTCCATAAATAAATATATTATATAGTGTTAAAAAGAAATAAAAATACAAGTTCAGAGTGCCTTCTGGCGTGCAGATTTAATTACAATTTTAAATAGTGAACTTCCAAGTGAGCTACACGGGCCAAGCACTAGTAATTGGGTAGGGAAGATGATCAACTTGGATACAGTTTCCAACATAGACGGGTCGATTCATTGAGATGAGGTGAACATTCCATCTCACCAGTTGAAATATACATTGTGCAGGGACAAACCTGGGGACTTTGCTTAGCGGGGGCTTGTGGCTTGATTAAAAGAGACAGGTGTAATCTGCATATGGACGATGTCATAAACAAAAGAAACTACAAGGACATCTACAACATGTTTCCTTTACGGTATGCCTTTGCTTGCAATTTTGCCAAGATAATTTTATGGATCAATTAGACATTATCATAGAGATGTGCCATGTAAGTCATTGTGCTTGTGCAAGGCGCGTGTCACTGTTCTAAGCGTACTGCTGTATGCTCAGGCTCTTCCACATGGGTCCAGTGGGTGGAGCATACATATCATTTTTTTGGCTGCTTAATTATGTACAAAATATGCATGAAAAAAGTATGCAAAAAGGAACAAGCTTAGTTCGGCACAGGTCAGGGTCAGATTTACATACCCAGTGTATTTAGAAAGAAACCCTGTAAATAAATAAAACAATTCACACAATTGGGTGTTTTGTAGAGGATATATCCCACAAGTGGGCATGGTATACGTCCAGCCTGGCTGGCTGAGGGTAGTCACTGGAGTGATTGAGTCTATTGATAAATCCCACAGTCCTTTTCGCCTCAAAGTGTGGCGCTCCATCTCCACTCAATCTGCGCTTTATCTGTGGCTGTCCTCTTTACTGGTATCCACTGCAGGGCAGGATTACTGTCGTTGTATTATTAAGTGTTGTAACCACTCCCAGCAAGTCTTTGCTTTTTAAAATTTCTACTTGTCCAGTGTCCACCTGATGAGCCCCTTTCTCATTGGCACTGTGCCTTTCCCACCCCATAATCACCCCATAATCCAAACAAGAGGCAGACACATTAACTTCATGTCATTGATGTATGATGGTTCTGCTATGCGATTTATTAATAGGTATTTCTGACTGTTCCCGCAGTGATCAGCTTGCGTTACATACCTTGTCACAATGACAGATTACAATGGACATGGAGATCATTTAATAGAAAAGAGTATCTGAGTTGAAACCTCAGGGTTTTCTATCTCTTTTGACAGAGCTCACTTCTCTGGCAAACAGACGTGATGTCTGAAGGAAAGGCTGTGTCTATCTGACCATGCCATCCCAGAGCTGGGCTATTGGCTCGTTGTGTGACCTCAAATGAGTTCTTAATCTCAGGTGAGAGGAGTCTCAGGTGAGGGGGAGTGTATAATCAGGATTAGTTTAAATACTTTACCAGTCTCATTGCACAGTCATTGTGAGCAAGGTCGAGGGGGTGGGGGGAGAGAGAGGAACAGTTAAAAGACAGTAACAGAGAAGGGAAAATGAAAAAGACTAAGGAAAAGAAAGTGGAGGAGGGGAAGAAAAGATTGAGGTTATGGGTGTTAAAAGAGAGAGATTCTGGGGAAAAGTACTAAAAGTCATCCACATAAACTGGAGCTGCTGATTTTTCCACTTTTATTACTTTGAGACAGGTCTGCTCTGGAGAGTGAGATTATGAAAGGCAGAGAGGATGGAAACAGGGCATATAATAAAAAGGTGAAAGCAGGGGAGAGAAAGGAGAAGGAGAAGTACGAAATAGGATGGAAAAGGAAGAGAGTGTAAAATAAGGTAGAAAGGAGAGGGAAAAGGACATGGGAAGGAAGTGAGATAAATATGGATGATGTGGAAGGAAGGGAAGGTTGGAAAGAGTAGGGGGGTCAGGCAAAAGGAAGGAAGGGAGGGAGAGGGAATAAAGCAGACAGGAAAAGGGGAAATAACGGTACAGAGGTGGAAGAGAATATGAGTGTCGAAAAGGAGAGGAAAGAAGGAAGAGAAACAGGGAGGGGAAGGTGAGATTTTAGAAGGAAGAAGAAGGCAGACCATTTAATTCCCCTAATTCTAAATGTACAGAACTAGAAGAAAATAGAAATAGAGAAATAGAAAGAGTTAATCCAAAAATTAAACATGTACAAAAAATCACAGGTTTGAGGTGTAATGTGCGTAATGCTCGGCAGAAGCTGAGATATGGGTGCGCAGAGACGGAGGGAGGTGAGCTCACTGCGAACGTGAGACTCATGGGAAAGTAACTGAGCAGTCAGGAGGAAAAAAATAGAGAATTGATAGTTGGCACTAAATGGTGGGCTTTGGAGAACACAGGGGAGAAAGGCATCGAGCAGATTATAATCTGGAGAGTGTAGAAAATCATATAATCTTGTATTGTAATGACCATCACCCACCCCAGCCACAGGGATACAGGTGCCAAGCCTGACCATACTGGGCTCTTCGGCAGAGGGATACAGGTGCCATGCCATACTGGGCTCTTCGGCAGAGGCTTACAGGTGCCAAGCCTGACCATACTGGGCCCTTCGGCAGAGGGTTACAGGTGCCAAGCCTGGCCATACTGGGCCCTTCGGCAGAGGGATGCAGGTGCCAAGCCTGACCATACTGGGCCCTGCGCCAGCGGGATGCAGGTGCCAAGCTATACTGGGCCCTTCGGCAGAGGGATACAGGTGCCAAGCCTGACCATACTGGGCTCTTCGGCAGAGGGATACAGGTGCCATGCCATACTGGGCTCTTCAGCAGAGGCTTACAGGTGCCATGCCATACTGGGCTCTTCGGCAGAGGGATACAGGTGCCAAGCCATACTGGGCCCTTCGGCAGAGGGATGCAGGTGCCAAGCTATACTGGGCCCTTCGGCAGAGGGATACAGGTGCCAAGCCTGACCATACTGGGCTCTTCGGCAGAGGGATACAGGTGCCATGCCATACTGGGCTCTTCAGCAGAGGCTTACAGGTGCCATGCCATACTGGGCTCTTCGGCAGAGGGATACAGGTGCCAAGCCATACTGGGCCCTTCGGCAGAGGGATGCAGGTGCCAAGCCTGACCATACTGGGCTCTTCGGCAGAGGGATACAGGTGCCCTGCCATACTGGGCCCTTCGGCAGAGGGTTACAGGTGCCAAGCCATACTGGGCCCTTCGGCAGAGAGATGCAGGTGCCAAGCCTGACCATACTGGGCCCTGCGGCAGAGGGATACAGGTGCCAAGCCTGGCCATACTGGGCCCTTCGGCAGAGGCATGCAGGTGCCAAGCCCACCACAGAGCACAGCAAGCCACATGCACATGGGCTGAGGGTACTTCATGGTGACATAGGCAACAAACAGATGGTAAGAGTGATAAACTCGCTTAGTGGGATATTGCTACTAGATACTAAATGTATGTAATGCTCGGAATGGCACTTGGTACCACGTATGTATCCAAAATGATGCTGGAGAGAGAGGCAATATTAGATACTTATCCTTCAAATCAACTTGCTGTTGTATTGTTAACTGGAGAAATGAAATCTGTATCTTAGGCGACCAGGGATAGGGCTCTCGCTCTCTCTCTCTCTCATCTCTCTCTCTCTCTCTCTGTCTGTCTGTCTGTCTGTCTGTCTCTGTCTGTCTGTCTGTCTGTCTCTCTCTCTCTCTCTCTCAAGCCCTATTCCTCTAAATAACAAGATAGTAAAATAAATTTAAAAAATGGCCACGTTGTTCAAAACTAAGATATATTTTTATATCACCCCCAGCTATAATTTACCCAATAGCCAGGGGAGAGCTGGCAAGGGGGTGACAGAGGGGCAATTACCCCCCAGGCTGCACCCTATTCTAACTCAGTGGACTGAGGAAGCAACACTTTCCACTTCTAAATGCCACCTATTTCTATATTTCTATCCAATTGTCTTGTCTGGCTACCAAACTCACTACTTTATCTGTCCATGGATCTGTCTTGCCTGTCTACTTGTGCCTATCATTGGTGATAAGCAACGACGTGTCACCATTGGCCTACAAATAGTTTTTGCCCCTGGACGGGAAGTTGGCAGTCCACCCTGGCCCATGACAATAACATAAAAACAATATTCTGGTTAATTATTTAGACACCAGGCAGTGAGTCCTGTCTAATGCTGACATCATATTTCTAATCATCAGATTAGCTAGATGTCCGGCATTACCCATAATGCAAGTGCTGGTTCAATTGCACACTTGAAAAGCCAACCTATCATCTACATTATTCCTCTGTCTTCCTCAAACACCCCCCATTTGGCTATTATTTTGCCCTTTGATGTACTTTCTTATTCCCTCTCACTGTATAATTAAACAGTCTTATTTCCCAGTCTCTCGCTCTCTTATTTCCTTCCCCGTATTCTGTTTTTATTCCTCTCTGTCGTCTTTCACTCGCCTTCGGTCCCTGCCTCTTTCATCGCCTCCCTCCCCAGAATTGCTCAGGACGTTTCAAGGTCAGAAGCAGAAGTTCCAGTATATATCGTGATCCGTGGAGAATCCCAATGCATAAGCCAGCAGCAGGCGAAGTGGTTGCATGAATGGGTTAATCTAGCATCCCTCTCCCTGAGTCAACTCCGAAAATCTCTCTGATGATGTAATCATGGTCCTGTATCAGTGATGGCTAACCTTTTGGTAGCCCAACTGTTGTGGACTACAGTCCATATGATCCTTGGTCAACCCTGAGGACCATTGTTCATATATAGTATTGTTTGTCGTACACTCCCAACTGGGGCCTGTCACATGTTTCTGGACTACAACTACCATCATTCTCTGCAGTTCTAGAAAGCAAGTGAAGGATTGTGGGATTTGTAGTTCAATATCAGCGGGAGGGCTACTCTTGGATGCCTAGGTCCTAATCAAAGTCCTATCTGTGCAGTTTACTAAACACGAGGGAGCTGTCCTTTCAGCACTAGCTTAGAATGCACAAGAGGCTGAATCCATTTGGTACAACAGAGGCTTCATTTAATCAGCTTAAAGCTCACATAACAGGGAATCCCTATCCCCCCCCCCCTCCCCTCCCACTGTTCTCCCCCCCATCAGTAAATCATCTGCCTCCCCCAGCTCAGTGACATACTTTCAAGGTCTGTCAGCCTGTCATGTCTATCTCACACGTGTGGGAGGAGATCTCCTTTTACCTGTTTGCACATACATGTAGCAAGCAAAGAAAACAGGGGCTGGGTAGAGGAGGATCCATGTAATTGAGAGGAGAAAGATAGTTGTCTGTGCTAATTACCTCTCCTCCACTGCGAGTCTCAAACCTAGAAATTCCCACAAAACATTTTATGGCCTTGTCTCAAACAAGCAGAGCTTTTAATCTATTTTTTTTTTTCAACAGATGCATAAGGCCACGGAGCTATAATGATGGCATTCCCACAAATTAAAAGGATTTCAACCTAGCTGACCCAGCTCTCTGTCAGCCTGCTTTTCCATACCACTGTTTGCTATGTGTCTATCATTGGAGTTCATCCGATGCACAGAAACGGACCTGCAATCAGTAGATATGTCATGCATTATTTGCTGACAGAGTAGGCTCCACCACTTGAACTTTACCTGTGCAGTACCCATGAGGCTGACAGACATATGGATATAAGTAACAACAGTGAGTTTAGGGACTATCCATATGGCTTGTCAGGGATAAAGCAAGTGATGTAGTTTGTCTAGAGCCAGGATTTCCCAATAAGCCCTGGGCTGGAGTTGATTAGACACTGTAGAAGATGTAATAAATCTGAGATTTGTTTTTATGGGCAGAGTAGCTGGGCCAATCCACTCTTATTTGTCATCACAATCTGTGTTTCATTATTTAGACACTAAGTAGCAGCTAGAATAGAGAGTATAATGGCATGGTACCTACTGGATTTATACTTGGCTCTAAATATAGTCAAAAACCTGAACTCAAATAATTCTGTCCCTAGGGCCACATAAAATGTAAATTGCTCCCATATCAATACAAACTGGGATGGGGGTGGGTATTCGTACAGAGCCGCTGTATGGCGAAATTCTAAAAATAGAGCAGTCACCGTGGAGACCAATATAGTATTCCTGCTGATTTCTCCACTTCTTGTCCCAGAATAGTCCAGTATATATGATGTGCTGATGGGTCATGCTCTTGTAACCCTATTAATTATTTACCAAATCACACAGTTTAGTTAATACTTCCCTTGTAAATTCCGGGGACTCTATATACATGTCTCTCCTGTCTCCAGATACTGAATAGCATCACACAGGCCATTCTATAATCTCATTTTCATATGGACAGATAACAGTTATATACAAGCCATTCACAAGTTTCTTACTGACCAGTGGGAAACCTGTTGCTTTTCTTAGTTTCTTTATGGTCCCATAGGGTACCTACCTATACATCACTGACTCTATTGTACTACTTCAAGTGCTGTGTGTTTGGGGGGAGTGCTGTGCATTCCTCAGAGGGTGGGAGGAGATCTCTGTTTACCTGTTTGCACATACATGTAGCAAGCAAAGAAAACAGGACAGGGAAGAGGAGTATACATGTAATTGAGAGGAGAAAGATAGTCGTCTGTGCTAATTACCTCTCCTCCACTGCGAGTCACTACATCACTGACTCTATTGTACTACTTCAAGTGCTGTGTGTTTGGGGGGAGTGCTGTGTACTACTCAGAGTGCTGTGCATTACTGTGTACTACTCAGAGTGCTGTGCATGACTGTGCATTACTCAGAGTGATGTGCATTACTCAGAGTGTTGTGCAATACTGTGCATTACTCAGAGTGCTGTGCATTACTGTGCATTACTCAGAGTGTTGTGCAATACTGTGCATTACTCAGAGTGCTGTGCATTACTGTGCATTACTCAGAGTGATGTGCATTACTCAGAGTGTTGTGCAATACTGTGCATTACTCAGAGTGTTGTGCAATACTGTGCATTACTCAGAGTGCTGTGCATTACTGTGCATTACTCAGAGTGTTGTGCAATACTGTGCATTACTCAGAGTGCTGTGCATTACTGTGCATTACTCAGAGTGTTGTGCAATACTGTGCATTACTCAGAGTGCTGTGCATTACTGTGCATTACTCAGAGTGATGTGCATTACTCAGAGTGTTGTGCAATACTGTGCATTACTCAGAGTGCTGTGCATTACTGTGCATTACTCAGAGTGTTGTGCAATACTGTGCATTACTCAGAGTGTTGTGCAATACTGTGCATTACTCAGAGTGTTGTGCAATACTGTGCATTACTCAGAGTGCTGTGCATTACTCAGAGTGCTGTGCATTACTCAGAGTGCTGTGCATTACTGATAATAAGATGTGGTTCATGTTGAAGTCTCCTTCTGTAGAGATTGCAGTGGTCTGGTTTAGTGCATTACTGAAGGGTCTACTTAGTAAAGAGAACATTGCAGGGAATTGAGACGAGAATTTCAAACTTAAAGCAAAAGTAACCGAGTTGGAAAAAACTCTCCCATCCAGCTGCATTGGAGACTTCTTTCCACTTGGTAACTAAAGTTTGAAATTCCTGTCTCAGTTCCCTTCAAGTCTCTCTCTATTGAGTACACGCTTGAGTGTTTGATTTTTTTTTTTTTTAAAGATACCGTGCATTATGGGTATTTCCCAGGATGCACCTTAACCTCTTCTTTGTGTAATCTGAGAACATTTCTGTCCGGTTTTGAAACTGGAACCGGTCACAAGAGAAAATGTACTTTGCATGATAAGTGGGTCACTGACAGCCATGCAATTCATTCACAGATCCTGTACAGGTCAGTTATAAAAAAAAACAACAGTGGAAACATTGAATTTTACAGAGCTGTGTTCATACCAGAGCAATAGTGGGGTGAGCCAACTAAGCCTCATACCATGGGCAGACACAATAAAAGGGGTGTAGTGTTGATAGCATGAAACCCTTAAATACAGCATCTTGTGTGCAGAATGTGTGGATGAGACTAATGGGAATTGTAGTCATCAGAGAAGTTGTTTGCAGTGAGCATCAAGTGATGATGCCCAGCTACTGATGGGAGCTGTTCTGAACCACTATTAATATATATTAACATACTGATGGGAGCGTAATAATACCATCATTTCTATCTGGCTAATTAAATACTAGTGGTAGCTATACTAAACCTCCCTGGCTAGCTATAAACTCATGGAAGCTACTATGTATGGGGAGCTATACAGTGTCACCATATTTGTCTACCCAGGATCTTTGAATCATCCATTTTCTTGTTTTTTTATTTTTTTTTGTCCATTTACCATTTGCTGCAAAATGGCAGTTAAGAATTAGGCTGGGCAATTTTCTCTTTTTGCCCCAGGCGCGGAAGATCTAGCTACGACTCGGAGTCTTGTTTGTTCTCTTACAAAAGCCTGGGTCCCAAACAGAAAAAAAACAAAACATAAACACAAGACACTTTCTTTATAAAAAAAAAAAATGAATTCCCAAAGTAATAGCAGTGGTGTTCGCGTCTGTGAAATAGCTTACTCATACCACTTTGCACAAACAAACCGTAAGCTTCCATGTCTGTAAACTGTGGGCCTTGCTAAATATGGTGACTTACAATAGAAAACCGTAAGCTGCATAAGGACGTGCACCAACCAGGGAGGAAATGACTGTCTGTACATATACAGGGGACATATTTGGTATCCTGCCCTGGGCTCTGTACTCTATTTAACCATCTCTGACTATACAAATGCTAATCTCTGCATACCACCAGATTCATTTCTCGGCTACAGCCGAGTGAGTCGATAAATGGAATAAATAGTGTTCATTCATGTGGATATTTCAGAAATTGGTATTGATATGCCCGGTTAATGGGGTAAAAGCTTAGCATCCACAGCGGATCCAAATTTAGACTAATAATGGCAGCTAACCATTCAAGTTCTTTGATTACTTCTAAAAGTCAAAATCTGGGGCAAAGATCTAAGAGTGTTCCAAACAGCAGGAAAGTTCCATTGGTTTCTATGGGGACTGCATTCCTGTTAGAACTTTGCACCAAAATGGTTTGGGCTATAATTACATTTAATGAGAGAACCTACTCAATTAGCAAATCTGTCCTGCGTGTAAACTATTCTGCCTGGATACTTTATTTTCGGATTATTTTTGAAGACTGTTCTTCTTGGCCTTAGAAAGTTGGGGCCAAGTGTATAACCAAGATAGAAAGGAGACGTTTTGGTTATTTGGTTTGACCAAAGCATTGTTAAACCATCCTAACAGGATAAGTACTTAACATCCTAATATCTAGGTGATTTATACTACTGCAAAAACTGATTAACCCTCCACCAAAATAACACCTAGGAAAGAAGGTACAGTTCTCTCCACTAAATATGTATGATATAATGTATGTCTACGCAAAATGTATTTTTCAGAATCTATGTCTATATATGTAATAACTATTGAATGCATACCCTGAAAATAAAGCAAATAAAAGCAAAGGTATAATATAATTGGATGCAAGTACTATATTGGGTTGTGTAGTTTTATAGTTTTGCTGTTTTTTTCCATTGAGTGTTTGTTTTGTTCACCATACAATATCCAGCCTTACACATCGATTCACAGGCAGCAGTGACACAGCATCTACATAACTTCACACTATTTGGCAGCCATGATAGAATACAGATCCACATACTGACACATTACACTTTGATACATCTATAGTAGGCAGTGACAGCCATGTGTAGTTGCCCTTTAATACTAGGTAATGATCAGATGCTTGAGGCCAGCACAGTCACTCAAACTGCACTCAGATCCCAGCCACACTCACACTCTCACTTGCACATTCTGCCCACACTAAGAACAGATTCCCCCCCCCCCCCCCCAGCTGCAGCCAAATGAATGCTAATCCTCACACTTGCACACACACCTTCTGCAGACTCCCAGAGACAGACACTCACTTGCCCACAGACTCTCACAGGCACACTCACTTGCACTTACACTCACCTTCAAGAAGGTAACAGCTGCAATAAAAGGGGAGGGAGCATCAGTGTGAGATGTGGGGAGGATGGATATGGGTCTAGGATTGGTCGAGATGCTCCTAGAGGTGTGGTCTATGTGACTGCAGCATATGAGGGACCAACTGTATGAGAGGGGGGAGAGAGAGAGGGAGCGGGAGGGATGTGAGAGCAGCCTCCCTGAGCACAGAGCTGAGTCCTGTTCATCTTCAGCTGCCTCTACCTCTCCTCCTCTCTTTTTCTCTCTTTTCCCCTCTTTCTTTTTTTTTCTCTCTCTCTCTCTCTCTGTCCTTCCCACCTCTTTGGGGCTCAGGTCTCTGTCACCCCTTCCCCTGAGGAGGATTCCGGCCACATTTGTTCCCTTGCCTGAGAAGAAGACATGGGGGTGAGTACTATGTGGATTGTGAGGGTCACTCTTTCATCTATGCCCCTATAGAGCCTTTGTTTCCATTAACACATTATCCAGGCTGTCCCATGTCAAGTAGCTGTCCATGGTACTGAACAGATTGCCCTGCCATTCCAATAGAAAGTCTTGTTGCTGTCCATGGTGCTGAACAGATTGCCCTGCCATTCCAATAGAAAGTCTTGTTGCTGTCCATGGTACTGAACTGATTGCCCTGCCATTCCAATAGAAAGTCTTGTTGCTGTCCATGGTACTGAACAGATTGCGCTGCCATTCCAATAGAAAGTCTTGTTGCTGTCCATGGTACTGAACTGATTGCCCTGCCATTCCAATAGAAAGTCTTGTTGCTGTCCATGGTACTGAACAGATTGCCCTGCCAATCCAATGGACTGTTGTGTTGCTGTCCATGGTGCTGAACTGATTCCATTCACAGATTGTTGCAGTTCTACACTTGCTAATGGTCCTGATTTCTGATTTGCCCTTCAAGGCTCTGACAATGTCAGCTTTACATGTGTGAATCATTTCCAGCTTTGTATAAAGCTCTGGTGAGCAATCTGGCTCTGTACAGAACCTATTGATAGCGTATTGCTGCACAGTGCTGCTTGGTACTTCAGGGGTTAAATACCCCCACAGGGGTGATGTTGTTTGTGGATAATTGTGTCCGCATTGCGGTGTCTATATGTCTGTCAGTAACAAGGAAGGGGAGGGTTGGAAAGGAAATAGAGAAAGGAGATGAGATCATTCTTCAGAGAGAGAGAGAGAGAGAGAGAGAGAGAGAGAGAGAGAGAGAGAGAGAGAGAGAGAGAGAGAGAGAGAGAGAGAGAGAGAGAGAGAGAGAGAGAGAGAGAGGGTGGGGGAGGCATGGAGAATGATAGAGAGGGTACAATGTGAAGAGAAAAAGGAGGAAAGATGGTGAATGGGTTGGAGGGACAATGAAGGTGAATGAAATGGGTGGGGGAAGACATTTGATGGGAGGGACACTTGCATTTGAATCAGGAGAGACAAGTGAACAGAGAACCAGAGCTGAGACACAGCGCTGGCAGTGAAAGGGTTAAGGATGCAAAAAGCCGGTATGCCAAGGTGGAAGGACACGAGTCCCATGTAGAGGGGGTAAATCCCATTATTGGTTAAAGGAGTGCAATGAGAAGGGTCAAGGTCACAGAGGGGTATTCTGCAGTGAAAACCCTGCAGAGACTCATGTATGAGATGTTAACACTATGCATCCCTCCCTCCCTGCCCTGCCTGCCCCTGCACTGCTGGCTGTGCTAGAAATGATCTTCACCAGCTGGAGGGGATATAAAGTGTAAAGTATTAAAAGAATGAATCAATAAATAACAGATTAATACATGTATCTGCCTTATGTTGTAGCGTTTGCTGTATTAACCCTTTTCTCCTCACAGTAAAGTGCAGCATACTGCATAACTAGTCACAGTAGGCCTCTTGCAGTGTAGAAGGGGGCGGGGGGGGGGGGGGATAATGATGGGAATGGGGAGAAATGGTGTGGAATCTCCTATAACCATTTGTTGGAATTAATTCCATCTGTGTGACAAAGCTGCCAAACACTGTCCGGTTAACCCTTCAGTTAATTGCATGCACAGGCAGGCGTTGGTTGGTTAAGCTGGATTGAAAAGCAATTGTGAAATAAATGCATTGGTATATTTACTTTTTGGGCTATTTCATTGATTGTGTCGCCTGTGAAGGGCAAAAACATACTCTACAGGATGCTAGGTGGTTTGCAGATTTCAGGCCTAGACTGCCATAATGTCATTGCTCAAGGTCACTCAGTCTCAGCCATGTAATCCCTGCCCTCCAATCACATACTACAGCACACATCCATTCCAGGGACATAGCTTCTACACACACCTGCACCCCTACATACATGTAATATAAATGCACATATTCCCTAACATAGTACTTCCCCTTACTCCTGTCCACAGACATGCACATGCATGTGCCTACACATACATTCATAACATGCCGATTGAGAAATCAACATGCATAGTAACATATACACAATATACATATTTCTAGATTTATAACCCATATAGGGATTTGAATGCATTATGTAAGCGTTTATCTAGTTTGGCACATGCTCTGTAATTCCCTCTCTTCTCCCCAGGAGACAGCACTGGGGCTGTGGAGTGAGCGGAGGGTGTGACATATGGCATAGATGTAAGAGTAGATAATCCCCCCACTCCCCAGTGGCAAGTGGGGAGGGGTTTGACTCAGTTTTGTATTTTGCATGTGGCACAAGATCAAAGATGTCGGATGTAACCTTGATAACAGGAAAAAGATAAAAGACGAATAGAGGCTGAAATAAAGGGATAGGGAAATAGATATGTTTGGGATGGGGGCTTTATTGAGGAGGAGGATCTGAGAACTGGGAGCTATGGGGTTAAATTTTGGCTGATGGACAGATTCTCCCATTCGTTCTAAAATGGATCCAAATATATAGTGGACAGAGTAGGGAATATTGAGATGAAATGGAGGTAGAGAGGGAGTTTTAATGGAGAGAAAGCCATCAAAGGATTGGTGGGTGGAGAGAGGTGGGGTGGAGGAGAGGGGAGGATAAAGGCTTATATGAGAGATGCTGGAGATGGATGAACTGCAATGTGGGGAAGATACATGAAGGGGGGGGAAGATACGTGAAGGGGGGGGGAAGATACGTGAAGGGGGGGGGAAGATACGTGAAGGGGGGGGGAAGATACGTGAAGGGGGGGGGGGGAAGTAGAGAAAGGAAAAAGTAAAAGACAAAATGGAGCCTGAGGCAGAGGCAAAGAAAGGAAGTGAAGTATTAAAAGAGAGCGATAGGATTGCAACATGGAGAAAACAGTATGACAGCGGGGATTGGGGGAGAGAAAAAGATGGAAAAATATTGCAAAATAGGATGAGGGATACGCAGAGAGAGCGAGAACAAGAGCGAGAGGGAAAGAGGGGATCGTTTGGACGAGAGATTGCCAAGATGGCTGCTTTTACCTTGTTAGAGCAAAGGGTTTTAACCCAGTCGGTGCTGGAAATGACAAGGTTGTGTTACCAGGGATAAAAACTAGGAGAACCTCTAAGGGCAAAATAAATGGAGGATTCCCCCAAAAAATGGTCACATCCAACATTTAAATCTAATTGTGCTGCTGTTGTACCATCTCCATCCTTTACGCCCCAGTCAGCCTGCATCTGTAGGCAAGGCTGTGCCAAGTCAGTAGCTCTCGGCACTCACAGTGTTAACGTGCTGCTCAAATAATGGGAAGGTTGTTCACTGCCTTTATTATACAAGCATTTGATTAACAGTAAAGTGTGTGACTATCTTACTTGGACCACAGCAATCAAAAACTAGAATGATCGGATTACAGTTAATGATTTCTGCAAGGTCTAACAGACTACAGTCCCCGAGGTGCTGTTTGATTATAGATCCTCCTACCCTGGTGTCTAAGAGTGATGGGAGTGTAGGTTTTGCAGTTGGTGCACCTTTCATTGTGTGTGTGTGTATAGGGAAGCTCAAGGGGATATTATGGTTCTATTGGTTTTTTATTGCTGTTACACTATACACCTGAGAATGCCCAAATCTGAGAGTGGTAGGGTTTGTACCAATGAAGAATGAGGTGGCCCCCTTGCCATTTTGTGCTTTTTGCCTGGGAGTTTGAGTTCCCAGTATTTAAGTATATGACACAGCTCTGCCTTGTGTATTCAACTTGATTCATCTTAAACTATCTTTGCGATTCTAAAGGAATTAATTAGAATTGTTTGGATTTTAACTAATGCTTGAGAATCCCATTTGACGCAGTTCACCATTGCATTTTTATTGTCCGATCGATGTAAGGGACATTAATCCCTGCAACATGCATAAAACAGGCCTCAAAGAATCTAGAGATGGCACAAGATAGAAAACGAATGTGTTGGATATTGCATTTGATCAAACATTTTGCTCCAGGCACCGCACCTTAAAAATCAGCCAATGGGTAAAAAAATAGCAATTGAGGCAGATGAATGACGATTAAGGCTAGACGAGGGACGAAACACGTAAAGGTGTGCCTCGTACTGTTTGGTGGAGGACGCCATCCTGGCGATTTTCTTGTTGCTGGATTTTTACATTGAATAAAGAATTGGATTTTTCTACTGACAAGTCGGGTCCAGTCTCCGTGTTTACCATTACAAAAATAAGTTCCCAATTTTGCAACCACATTTCTTTGAGGCAAAAAAAATACATGGTTCCTTTGGACCATGCTGTTCACCTTCCCAAAGTCATGGACCACAATGCATTGCAGTGTGCTTTAAAAGGGATCATGAGCTGAGAAGCATATCTGTGATTTCTATCTTGGTTACTCGTGTCCTCTAGCCAGGGCTAACAGGTAACATCCTTTAACCAAAACATTTCACCATATACTTTGCTGTTAACTCATTCTGTAATGAGTGATAGAGGGTTTCTTGTAGTGTCCAAGAGAGGTATTGATCTGTGGCCTAGTCTTTGAAGCCTTTCATAAACCTTAGTATTGATTTGCCAGTAAAATAAGGGGGTCTGCAAATCACCCTCCATTCTAAGCCTTTTTATATATTTAAAAATATATAATTTAAAAAAATATATTTTAAAAATGTTACTGATGGCCAAATGTTAAAATTATGACCTGTTTTTCTAACTCTCACTGTTTAAATGACCTTTCTACCATGTTTCGTTTTGGAAAATATCGTTGGTTACGTAGGGTATAAACTAAACAATAGGAAATGTACTTCCTGAATTCTTTAAAAAGGTTGTGGTCGTTCGCAGACAGACACACCCTCTTACAGTCTGCGAGACTGTGAGTCTGACAGATAACGCTTTGCTAGTTCGTCTATTGGTCTGCTAGGGTGTCAGTCTGATAAACCCCTCCCACGAGCAGAAACTGGAAAATAGTAAGTGTCCTAGTGCTTGACCTCTAACCTACTATATCAACGATATGTTCTAAGAAAAACGTGATAGAAAGATCATTTAAACAGTGAGGGTTGGTAAAACAGGTACTAAGAATTTTAACAATTTGCCATTCCCCCCATTTTAAGGTTTCTAGGTAGAGTTTGCAAGGCAATCAAGACAAGTTAGAAATATATATATATATATATTTAGCAATCCTGAATTTTTTACTGTCCTACAGGGCAATTTTACTGTGAAATTCATATTTCTGTATCACTTGGACTTGTAAAAATCTGATCAAAGTAGCGTGATTTGTTAGAATGCGATTCCATTTATAACATGGCGTTTATAACATGGCGTTTATAACATGGCGTTTATAACATGGTGTTTATAACATGGTGCTCTTATTCCATGGAGCCATTTGCACAATAAAGTGGAAGATTAGCGAGGTCTTGGTACTCCCTTCACGACGTGCTTCCACGGATCCCGTGTCTATTTATACCTTGAACTGTTTAAGGGATCAACTCCATTTTATTTTTATTTTGTCTTCCTGTGGACAAGCACATGGTAAACCTAACTGATTGTCCTTCTCTGTACGCCAAATCACTATGTAACAAGACTATGTATAGTAACATAGTAACATGGTAATTTAGGTTGAAAAAAGATCCATCAAGTTCAACCCTTCTACCTATCATTCCAACTTTTGATCCAAAAGAAGGCAAAAACCCCTATGGAAGCTATTTCGAATTTTGCCTCCTAGGGGGGGAAATTCCTTCTTGTCTCCAAAGGGCAATCAGATTTCTCCTTGGGTCAATAAGCTCTATTATTAATGCTCATTCTATTATTAATAGCCCTGTATGTTCTGCAGACCATGTTTAAATGCATCTATTGTGGTTGATAGCACTACCTCTCTTGGCAGTGTGTTCCATAACTTTATTGTCCTTCAATAAATCAATCAGATTTCTCCTTGGATCAATAAGCTCTATTATTAATGCTTATTCTATTATTAATAGCCCTGTATGTTCTGCAGACCATGTTTAAATGCATCTATTGTGGTTGATAGCACCACCTCTCTTGGCACGTTCTACAATTATTTATTTCAGACTTTTTCCATTCATTCTACAAAATGCCTGACAAAATATGGGATTCATAAATGGGGTAATACATGTAATAGACAGGGTTATGTCACAAGGAGAAAAGATATTAGAGCTACACAGAGTAATGGGTCAAGGTATAGGGTACCTATTACAATATACAAATGGGAGGGTCTAGACTATTTGAAGGGGGGCAACACTTTCGAATGAATTTTATGAAGATGTGACATAGATATTTTAGATAGGTTTCAGGGAAAAGTAGTAGGGAGGCATTATATCCAGTAAATTGGATAAACTAATACAAATATAAGTGTTTATATAGTGTAGGATCCAGACTGATCACATCAGATAAAGTTATTTTCAAATAATGGGATTTACTCACTAGAAGTTGAATTGCGGTTGAGATACATTTCCTCTCACTGACTGAACTATATATTGCACATCTATAATCCTGGTTAGCATTATCTGCATAAATAGATCTTTAAAAACTCTCACTGTTTTAACAATGCATTCTAGGGGCAAACTATGTTCTTACAGGAGGAGGAACTCACCAGGTTTGTCCTGTCTCAACGTACAATTAAGTCAGTGAGATAAAATATGTCTCATCCCAACAATAAACCTGGATATGTCATTACATATTCTGACGTGTGAAATAAAAAGATGGCAAAATCCCTGCTCAGCAAATCCTAAGCATGACCGATCTGTATTTTTTTTTTTTAAATTGTGTTTTTAGTAGATGTGGCCTCAAACAGGTGAACTGGATGCTTAAATACAGTACTAACTCTGGTAGACTGCACATACGAGCGATCCAAGTATAAATATAACTATATGGCCAATATATTTATATTCCCAGATACCCTAGATGCCCCTCACACAACGGGAGACCCAGTTTCCTTGCAATCAAATATGTTTACTCGTATATATATATCCATTGTTTGCCTATCATCGCTTGTTTCTTTAGTGATTTATATATTTAAAAATACTACCATCTAAAAGTGAATTGGCAGGTGATTTACAAAACATAGACTAGAATAATCTCTTAAAAAAAAAAAAAAAAAGCCAAGTGGGGGAATTTTCCCAAACCAACAAAATTTTGTCGGTTCTGATGAATTTACTTATTATTGTATAAAGTCAATTATTATTTCATTAAAATGTATATATATGTATATATGCAGATCATTTTTTAAATCAGGGGTGTTCCACTTTGTCTCCCCAGGTGATGGTGAACTATATCTCCCATTATTTGTTGTCTTGTTTAATTCTCACAGATACCCCGTTTGGTTCCTCTGGGGTTTTTTTTTTTTTTAACACTTTACATATTTCCCATCTTCTTCAAACACAACTAGCTGGCAAGTCAGACTTCCTCTGCCTTTTTTTCTATGGCATTGTGTCATTTGATTTAATTGTTAAAGAAGCACCCCCTATAGTTCTGTATCTGGCACTGCCTAAATTGTTCATGTTATAACAATAAATATAAATGGAACTTATCGTATAAGAACAGACATGTTAATATACATCTTAACTGAAATACCTTGTAGGGATTTAATATCTAAATAAATATCATATTAATTAGGGAAGTCAGGTAGGTGCTCGAGATTAACTGACGGTATTTCTTTTACATAATTTGTTTATTGTTTATTCAGTTAGCTTTTAGTGTTTTGTTTGGTGGTAAGCATGATCAGTGGATGGTTCCTGGCATTATGTGGTTGGAGTAGGATCATTGTAGGTGCCAGTAACTTTGTGTTGGGCAGATAACTAGATATCGGTTTCGAGACTTATACTACATTGGGAGTTTTTGTTTGCCCATGGAGAAGAGTTGTGACTATGACTTGTCCTAGGTGTATTGTGGATAATTCTCAATAATAAGTTCTGAAGATAATTCTTCTCTGGGGGTTTGATTTTTTTTTGACAGTTGTTAAAATGTTTGTATTTTGCTTCGAGGAGATAATTCTTTGTGGAGTAAATATAATCGAAGTGTGAGTAATTGAATCTGGGATCTGTATTTGGCTGTATAGTCAATAATATGTGATGAAAGAGCACATCAGAAGGATACTTTGGTTCCTTTATGTGTCGGTGAGATAATTCTGTGGTGGGATTTGGAATGAGTTTAGTATCAGTTAAAAGATGCCTGTACCAGGATAAAGTTCTCTGAGGTCTTGAGCTATAGACTCCTCCATTTGTTATATTGAAATGGGTAAACCTACTGATATATCTTTTACATCTCTTTGGCAGATAAAGAACCCTTATCTTCCCATCTGGAGGAGGACATGTCCTAAGGATATGCACTGGTCTGACCGAATATGGAGGCGGGACACATTTCGATTTGTGTGACTCCCTAACCCCATGCGCAGATGCCATGTTGTGCATGAAGGAATCCATAGCTGGAGTCCAGGGCTGGATACCATCGTGCACAAAAAAAATAAAAATCCTATGTAAAATATGTAAAAGCAAAATCATTAATTGAGATTTGGCAACTAGGTTAGTCCAGTACCACATGTGTATATATATATATATATCATGGTGGGGAGTGTACTATAGCCCGAACCTCAAACATAGTCCGACAATTAGACCCTTTATGAAATCTCACAGGGATCTTTAATGATGACAAGGTCTTGTATAGTTAAGTAGAGTTAGATAGAGTTTGTCCTTTAAGACCAGATGCTATATATCTTGGGGTAGTATATGCATGTTTCGTGCCAGGACTCTGTAGAGTACTTCATTTGTATTCTTTCATTACATAATTTCTATTTAATATATCTACACTCAATGCAATGTATCAATTAAACACAAGGTATTTGTTTGCCTATGATTTCATCTGGGCCATCACGGTTGGCCCTTCGCACTCAGCTATATAACTCTAGAAGGCAAAGAGAGACACTTTAAATGAAGACTAAACTAGACTATTGCAGAGCTCTATGAAGTAGAAGATCCATTAGAAGTAGAGGAACTCCCTTTCTTATTGTAAGACAGCTAATTCTTCTCCTTAGGAGGTAGCTGTGCTAATCCTTTAGGGTTATGGGCGCTCGGTCTGTTAGAGAGATCTCTGTAGTTCCTATCATTAGACAGAAATCTTAGTATGTTGGGAGAGTAGGACAGCTACTAGAATATTGCAAGATTTTCCACCATGTAGAAGGGACTAATACTTATTGCTGTAGAGGAGCTGGGTTATGAGAGGTGAATATAAAGATCCTATCACTATGTGATGGATGATGTGTATCATCTGGAGGCATAAAGGGTTATTCCTTCTGCCAGAGCTGTTTACTTTCAGTAGCCCTGCTCCACCTGGTGGTAGGAGATGGGAACTAATCTAAGACTTTACGTTTTTTGTTCTTTTCAATATACTCCTCCTTTTATCACGTTTATGCCCTTTGTGTATTTAAATGTTTCTATCATATCCCCCCTGTTATGTCTTTCCTCCAAGCTATACATGTTAAGATGCTTTAACCTTTCTTGGTAAGTTGTATCCTTCAACCCATGAACCAGTTTAGTAGCCCTTCTCTGAACTCTCTCCAAAGTATCAATATCCTTCTGGAGATACGGTCTCCAGTACTGCGTACAATACTCCAAGTGAGGTCTCACCAGTGCTCTATACAATGGCATGAGCACTTCCCTCTTTCTACTGCTCATACCCTTCCCTATATAACCAAGCATTCTGCTAATACCTCTCCCTATGCAACCAAGCATTCTGCTAATACCTCTTCCTACACAACCAAGCATTCTGCTAATACCTCTCCCTATGCAACCAAGCATTCTGCTAATACCTCTCCCTACACAACCAAGCATTCTGCTAATACCTCTCCCTATGCAACCAAGCATTCTGCTAATACCTCTCCCTATGCAACCAAGCATTCTGCTAATACCTCTCCCTACACAACCAAGTATTCTGCTAATACATCTCCCTATACAAGCAAGCATTCTGCTAATACCTCTCCCTATGCAACCAAGCATTCTGCTAATACCTCTCCCTATACAACCAAGCATTCTGCTAATACCTCTCCCTATGCAACCAAGCATTCTGCTAATACCTCTCCCTATACAACCAAACATTCTGCTAATACCTCTCCCTATACAACCAAGCATTCTGCTAATACCTCTCCCTATGTAACCAAACATTCTGCTAATACCTCTCCCTATGCAACCAAGCATTCTGCTAATACCTCTCGCTATGCAACCAAGCATTCTGATAATACCTCTCCCTATGCAACCAAGCATTCTGCTAGAATTTGCTGCTGCTCTATTACATTGCCTACCAGTACCTACCTTTAAGTCCTCTAAACTCACAGGTAGATACCCCTGTTTGATGTGCTACCCAAAAGTGAAGGTTTGGGTAAGATTTTTGTATACTAATGGGATAGGCTGTTACATTTAATCAATACTTTATGTTGTGTCCTCCATTTGTCTGCTTTGGTTTTTGCCATCGTACAGATTGTCGGATGGTGCCATGCTGGCTTGTGGTGCTTTCTGTATATTTAGTTTTGAGAACATTGTGTGCTGGGTATGCCGTCTGTGATTACTAGGAATAGCCAAAATGATCACACAAGGACATCATTATCCAATGTCCACCATGTTGATGCCTACTCCTAGTGATCACTGTAGGCTATTAAAGTATTTTGGAAATATTTCTGTATTCGACGTGGGGATCAGTGGGTTGAGTTGGTTCTGCTCGCTCATGAGTGGGCGATTTCATTTTTATAGATCATGTGCTAGGAGTTGTGGAGTGTTCTTGACGAGTATTGAGGAGGTACCTATGTGTTTTGATCAGTGCTGTCGGTTTACTGGATAATTTCTGAGACAGTTCATGCTGTGGTTTAGAAACACAAGATATTTCTTTGGGGGGAGTCGGAATTTGGTATTTTCTAAACATTGTGTAAAAAGATATCTCTTTGTTGAGAATAATAATTAGTACTAGATTCTTGTCTCCTAAGGGGGATATTATTTTTGAGAACACGGATGAGGCCCTGTGCTAAAATATAATAATAATTATGGGTCCAGTGAGTGAGTTAGGGGTAGGGCCAGATGTTAAGGAGATGGTTCGTTATTTGTGGAATCTATGGTTCAGTTGGTTTATCCATCACTTCATCGCTTGTGCTGCTCTAGGATACTTGGAGTTAGAATTAGCTAATGAATTATGGGGCCTGACTGCTTCTAATCTTCTTAAACTGATCATATGGCTTTGGTTCTGCAGAGCTTTTACATAGAGGTCAATGGATCCACGAGGGTCTCACATGCTGCTAGGCTTTACTATAGACACATTGATGGTGAACTTCAGTAGGTTTATTATTTACTGAAGCCCAGCTTTTTTCACGAGGGAATAAACATTGAAAGAAATGCAAACACAAGCAAATTGCCACCAGAAGGGGCTATAGGTTCTACTCAATAAAGAGAGACTTGTGGGGAATTGAGATGGGGGGGGGGGGGGGAATCTAGTCCACCTTTGGCAAACCATTGGAGGGAAGAAGAGCTCTCTTCTCTGATTGGTCAATCACAATAGAAGGATGTCCAGTAATCTACTTCCCAGTTTCTCGTTGCTGAGTTTAGAATTGGTGGTGTAGGCAGAGCTGCAAAAGAAGATTAGCTATTAAGACCATCTGTACCTAGGGGCACCTGGGCAGCTTCCCCCTTGACCCCTGACTTAAAGTCGTCCCGAGTGTAGCTGATGAAAAAATATGTATCGTGGAAGTTGTTTTAGTGAGTGATTTAGAACATAGGATAATAGGTGTCTGCATTGTGGGGTGGCTTAACATATTAAGGTTAATATTTGAATAGATCATGAGAAATCAGTACAGGATGATGGTAATACTCCAGTATTTTTGGGGTCTAGAAAAATCTGTAGCAGATTTTGCAGAGATAGCACTATGCGGAGGAAGGGAATCTGTTGTACAAACGTATTCAGTGGTGCGTTATGACAGAATATACATGATACTATCAATTCTGGGGAAAAAAAATAAAACGTATATAAGATGGTTTAAAATGAGATGCGATCTTATTTGAAAAAATTGTTCTCGGAGACGTTGTGTATGAAAAATTCGAAACATTGGAGTTTTATTAATCGTTCCCAAACAATGTACAGTATATTCCGTGCTGTGCAATAACCCTTAAAACTGGGAAGCTCTAAGATGAGATCTCATTCCATTGAGCCCTATATTGATGCAGTTACCTAGTTTTAGGTCTTGCACCTCCAGATCTACAGTAATAACCCACGTGAAGCCTTGGTGGAGGAAAGGCTAAATTTAGGCATAGCAGAGGACAAGATAAATTGTTTGTCCTACTGAAATTAGACAGGTCTACACAACATGGGGTTAGATGGAGGAGATTCCGAAATCTGGCAAATCACTGAGCTCATGTCACTTAGCACAAGCCTTTCTTGTAATGCCCCCCATCTGGCTATAAATAAATTAGCACCAGACAGACGGCCGGAGCATGGAACATTACACAGTATCTTGTTCCACAACACAATGGGTCAGTAGTCTGGAATTATTGGAGCCTGGATCGCTGTGTGTCCTACTCATTTCGCCAGTGCTGTCTGAGTGCTCCGGTGGTCCAAGCATGTAGAGGGCGGGCTGCAGATGCTGCAGCGTTGGCCCAGAGCCAGAGGACTTCCCCTCTCACCAGCGCTGGCTTCTCCCGCAGTGCTGCAAAACACAAGGTCACTATAGGATTAGCATGAGCAAGGTTACTTGGTGACAGAGAGAGAAGGGTGGGGAAAGCTGCACTGGTTTATGACAGCGTCTATTTCTCATTGTAATAAGCTATGCTTGGGAAGAGACACACACTCCATAGGTTGATCGAACTGAATAGATGAGAGATCTGTAGAGCAACCAATAATAAGAAGAGAAATCTACAGAAGGGGGTAGAACAGAGGGAAAAAAAAACGATAAGAGAGCGGGAGAGAGATAGAAAAGAGAGCAAAAGATAGGGGGGTAAGTCTTGTAGGGGTAACAAAATCAATGTACACCAGGGGTTTGGAACCACTAGAGGAAAACAGACTGGAGGGGAAAGAGCATGAAGGATACAAAGTATCAGATGGGGGACTGGAGATGGGGATTGCAGGATGGGGAGGGGGGGGGGACGACTGTCACTGCGTCTCTGCTGCCCATTCGTCCGTGGCGTTCTTTTTCGCTCAGCGCCATTTTAGGATGCTGATTTACTTGCTGGATCTGCTGCTCAATCAGAAACAGTATTTAGTTATTAACAGCACAGAGATGGGGGGCGGATGGGGGGGGGGGGGGTTTGGAAGGAAAAAAAAAAAAGCCTTGATTGTGGGTGGGCTGGACTGGTCTCCTAGCCTTTAAAAATGAATCTGTGCTAATAGGCCAGATTGTAAAAAATCTTTCCTAAATTTACGACCCTGCTAAAACAAATTATAAATAGAAATCATTTTCTACCAAACCCTAATAAATGACACAGGGATTCCATCGTCCATCGTCCATCCCCTCGGCCCCCCCAGGTTTTGAATCCCAATTAAATGGTTGGATAAATGCTGAACACAATAATAGGTGTTTATTACAAACCTCCATCGCATGGGAGGCAGTGGTTAGTTTCATTCGAACTTCAAATACTTAAGTGTAGGTATCGACGGGACACAAATATACTACATGGGCTTATTACTTATTAACAAGACTTAAGTTCAACAAAACTATACCTCTAGGAATGTCCGACCTGAGATGTGGGACATGGAGCGGGTGGGTCTTGGGAGGGGCAGTGTTCAGCGCTACGGCACATGTATTAAATTCACAGGATTCGTTCTCCTCCTAGAGAATCGGAATACAAGGGTGAAGTGGGGATTATGGGATAGTGGCCTTAAACCAGGACTGTCCTGTGTAAATCGGGACAGTGTGAGGGAAGGCCAAAACATTCTTGACACCCTCCTTTATATCACAATAATGTGTACTATATGCTTTTACTGTTAGACAAACCCAAAATATATTCCTTTTCAGCTTGTACTTTGCAATTCCCAAGGTTAAGCTGTCCTTCAGCACTGTCAGTCTAACCTCTTCTGCTGAGGTAAGCGATTCGGCAGCCATTTTGTCCTAACCTTCTGAGGCAGCCATTTTGTCCTAACCTTCTGAGGCAGCCATTTGCTAGATTGAAAGCGGATTATTAACAAATACAGTTTCACACTGGGGTCACTGTCCCCGGCCCAGAACATCTTCTGATCTCCATACCTTCCCAGATAGGCTAGGCTATCCTGATGATAACATTACTTTGGTTCGTAGCCCAAATTAAAAAATAGTTGTGAACACACTGTAGGCTACTGGCCCAAATGGAAAAGTCAGCCAGATCTAATTGGCTGACATCCCAGACAACATCATAAAGTCGGTCAATGGAATTAAAACGGCAAAGACAAAATCACAAGAGCAGCCCTATCTACTGTCGTCTCCAGTGTACCAGTGCAGTCGACTACAAATCTATTGACGTGCTTGCCACCTGCGTTCAATCCATTATTACATGTGACATTTCACAGCATCCCAACAGCTTAGCACTTAGTGTGCTTCAGAATTTGGTTCAGCTTTTGGATTATTATAGGGGTGTATACCCCCCCCCCCTCCTCTGCTAAGTAGCCTTTAAAATTATCTTGGTAGGTTAGTTTTTCTGTTGCTAAGCACCAGTAGTTACTAGTTCCCAGCCAATGGTCCAAACTAATTATATATATTTATATTATATAAAAAAACAAATACAATTTACATGTGGCGTCTTTGTGTTCTAAGCCAATCACAACGCCACTAGAGATCAAATTATGGTCACTGGCTAGGTGATAAATAGATGCATATAAATTAATTAAAGCACCACCGTCCATTTAAAACATCCAAATATACCAGTGCACTAGGTTCCTAGATTAAACTTCTCTTGCTCTTTAATAAAAGCTGTATATTCCGCTGTAATAAGGGTTATGCATTGACACAGCGGTTTGCGATTGTGTCTTTTTTTTTATAAAACTAAGCAGCACGGGAGTTTTTATACATAACCCCCAACAGATTACCCACCCTTACCCAACAAGAGAAACGTAATTCATACATTTATTTTTTCTTTATACTTGACCGTTTCGAGTTGTGTTTCTTAAATTAGTGTCTTGCAAGACGTTATGCGTCTGTGATATGCTTTTTTAAGTTTTACAAACGATTTTAAATGAAATGTGTTTTCCTCTGCAGAATGGGATTCTCCCATGTGGATTGGAGAGATACATGATTAAGTTGGTTAACTCTAGATAGAAGAATGTGTTTTCGATGCTTTTTTAATCTGTGTCTCCCTGGATGCAGATTGTGCATAATGCAGTACATTGTATAAATCTGAGATTAGCGATTTAGAAATCTGTGTGGAATGGGGGAAAGTGACAAATATTGTGGGTTGCTCGCAATTGGTATCCTCAGTATTTGTTCCATGTTGGCTCCTGGAGTATTGTTTTTTGGTGGTCTAGTGACAGATGCAGGAGATCTGTGGATCAATAGGACCAGACCTCTCTTTACTGCTCCTACGTAAGTCTTCACATTAGAAAAGACTGCGGGTCATAGGACATAGAGATCTGCGTACCACGAACATCACTGGCTAGACCATGAGAAGATGATGGGATGGAAAAGCTGCTTGTCCCCTTGAGACTAAAGACGAGTCCAAAAGCACAGTAAAGGTTCCCTGCCCTATTTAATATTATTGTTGACTGTGGAAAGTGATAAATGAACTCTTAAATAATGATAATAATAAACAAATTCATACGCTCCCCAATACTGGCATAATACTGCTGAATAGCAGGTAGCATTCTCAGTTTGAGTTGGTCTTGAAAGTCTGAGTCTATGGGCTCAGCTGTCTCTGTATAACATTGTATCTCTGATTGTGATGTATTCCTATATTTGAGGGTCTACTCAATACAGAGAGAACTGCAGGGAATTGAGATGGGAGATTAAAACTTTTGGTCAAAGTAGCAGCTTGGGAAAAATTCTCCCCATTCAACTGCATTGGAGGATGTTTTTTCAACTCCCCTTCCTTGGCTCTCTCTCTTTATGGCTCAGACCCATTAGTGTATTGTCCTTACTGTAAAGTGAGTATAATTTCGAAGTAACGTGTGTTTTGTAAGGAGTCTCTCCCTGGTCGCTCTCTATCAGTTAGTGCCACCCCTCCTGCTTTTGGTTTGCAGGCCCCTATCTTTGACGCCTTTTTGCTAAACATTGACCTGATAAACTTTAAATGGAATTACAAATGTCTCTAACTTGTCTTCTAGTCCAACCCGAGACCTCACCGATTACTGAATAGACCTCCTTACCGTCATTGCTTGCCTGTTAGGGTATCCTCATCCCACTGGCTCCCTGAGTTCATTTTCAGGTCCCAAAAGATGTTAATATACATATTTTCCTCTTTAAGTTCAAGGGCTGCTCTAATTTCAACGGACCAGTTCTCCATGAGTTAAAGTAAACCCACCCGTTTCCGAGATGTCCTTTTGATGGTCATACGTTCGCTGTTGCTTTTTTCCATTGACCTCCTTTTTTTCTTTTCTCCCACAGTACGGACGGTCAGACAGTTATCGTGTGGCCACCACGCAGGACAATAAGGATGAAACTCCTAAAAAGGGCAAGGGGATGCCCAAGAAGGAACTGGATGAACTCAAGAAAGAAGTGTCCATGGTAAGTGAAACTCTGGGGAGGATTCCTGGGTAACATGTTGCCAAAGGGGAGCAATGCAAGATCACTGTTTTTGGGGGGAAGAAAGAGAAGAAAGGGTGCTTGTGTCTGGCGTAGGGTTGGTGAAGGGAGATCTTCTGGGGCAAGGTTCTAGAAGGTGGACCAATCAGCAGAAACATTCCATCATCCAAGGAGACAACTTCTCTTTTAGAACCTATTACATTGATACCGCAGTATGTTTAAAAGGCACTAACTGTAACCTGTATGGACTAGTGTGAGCAAAGACGGATTACTATCCGATGAGAAGAGTGTGGGGTTTTGGGTGTGGAAAGATTTTTGTATGAAATGTACAAAGAATGATTACAAGGTTCCGTTGTGTTTAATATTTCTTTTTTTTTTTTCTGCCCCCAGACAGAGCACAAAATGTCAGTGGAGGAAGTATGCCGGAAATACAACACAGACTGTGTGCAGGTCAGAGACAGACTCATTTGTCAACAATCACGTGTTAACATGGGTATATTCTCTGCTGTTTTCTGGGATTATGAAAAAGGTTCTAGTACTCTGGATGGACTAGTGCCCACTAGGGGACAAACACTAACCCACGTTGTTTTATTTATTTTCTGTATGTCTTATGTCTTTGCGTGTGTTTCTCTCTCATCAAATCTTGCGTTTCTCTTGTTCTTTTAGGGTTTGACACTCAGTAAAGCAGCGGAGATTCTGATCCGTGATGGTCCAAACGCACTCACCCCCCCTCCCACCACACCCGAGTGGATAAAATTTTGTCGTCAGCTGTTCGGAGGCTTTTCCATCCTTCTGTGGATTGGAGCCATTCTCTGCTTCCTGGCATACGGGATCCAGGCGGGTACAGAGGATGATCCAGCAGGAGACAATGTAAGCTATTCCTTTGTAACCACTTTCCAATATCCAGTGCAGATTGAACTTAGTTCACACAAACTTTTTGCCCTATAATTACTTTTTACGGCCTTGGTATTGTTACATTTTCTACAGATATATAAAAAGTGGTGTGCAATCTGTTGACTTCAGGTGTCAGACCTACTAGACTGGAGTTGTCTGGGTGCAATCCTTTTTTGGTATGTCATGTAACAGGTTATTATATCAGAAAATTATGTCTATATATAAGCCTGTGAGTCTTTATATGTTAAAGTGGCATACCTATATGTGTCAGAGTGCCTCTGGACAGTAATTACTGGGAGGGATGTGGTGGAAGGGCAAGCAGGGATATATCAATTCAGCCACACCCAATAACCTCTCCCGTTCTTTCAATATATAAAATAGCATTATTTAGAGGACAAATCTAGAAGTCTGTCTGCAAGAAGGGTGATGACATGAGGGCTACATGTTCTTGGGATGTGCAGGATTATCTATACGTGTTTTGTGAAAGATGAGGTTATGTAGGATGGACATATATACAGGACTAATGGCCAATCCATTGTTTCTCCTGCAGTTATACCTGGGTATTGTCCTTGCTGCAGTCGTGATCATCACCGGCTGCTTCTCTTACTATCAAGAGGCCAAAAGCTCCAAAATTATGGAATCCTTCAAGAACATGGTGCCCCAGGTGAGGAGGTGGACATGGGAGTTACATAAGAAGGGCAAAGGAAAATACAAAAAAAAAAAAGAGGGCCAGATGGTAGTCAATGAATGAGATAATGATGGAGAGTTACAATCAATTAATACATGGAATAAATCTTACATTATTGGGTATTAATGTGTGATTTATCCTATTCCCATGTCTTGTCACTACAATTCAATGTAAAATGAATAGACATCATTGCATTTTCGTAACATCCTGTACATCCCTCGCTTTCCCACTCACCCTTATAATCTCGTAGCCCAGAGTTGGTTAATGTGTGGCCCTCCAGGTGTTGCCAAGCTGGCCAGTCAAGATCCTTTCGAATTGTGGGAGTCATATTTAGTGGTAATTACTAAAGGTAGGCAGACAATGTAACCGAGCAGCAGGAAGTGCTAGCAGGATGCTTGGTTGTATATGGAAAGGTATTAGCAGAATGCTTGGTTGTATAGGGAGAGGTATTAGCAGAATGCTTGGTTGTATAGACAGAGGTATTATCAGAATGCTTGGTTGTATAGGGAGAGGTATTAGCAGAATGCTTGGTTGTATAGACAGAGGTATTATCAGAATGCTTGGTTGCATGGAGAGAGCTATTAGCAGAATGCTTGGTTGCATAGAGAGGGGTATTAGCAGAATGCTTGGTTGTATAGGCAGAGGTATTAGCAGAATGCTTGGTTGTATAGAGAGAGGTATTAGCAGAATGCTTGGTTGTATAGAGAGGGGTATTAGCAGAATGCTTGGATGTATAGGCAGAGGTATTAGCAGAATGCTTGGTTACATAGAGAGGGTATTAGCAGAATGCTTGGTTGTATAGGCAGAGGTATTAGCAGAATGCTTGGTTGTATAGAGAGAGGTATTAGCAGAAAGCTTGGTTATATAGGGAGAGGTATTGGCAGAATGCTTGGGTGCATAGAGAGAGGTATTAGCAGAATGCTTGGTTGTATAGAGAGAGGTATTAGCAGTAGAAAGAGGGTAGTGCTCAGAAAAATGTATTTTTTTCCATCACACTTCATAACATTAACATTTATTTATAGCACAAACAATTTATGTAGCGCATAGAAGGGGCCTAGATACTAAGTTAGATGAACAAGAACAGACTGAGACATGAGGAAGAGAGCCCTGCTCACAAGAACAGACTGATACATGAGGTAGAGAGCCCTGCTCACAAGAACAGACTGATACATGAGGTAGAGAGCCCTGCTCACAAGAACAGACTGATACATGAGGTAGAGAGCCTTGCTCGCAAGAACTGACTGATACATGAGGTAGAGAGCCCTGCTCGCAAGAACAGACTGATACATGAGGTAGAGAGCCCTGCTCGCAAGAACAGACTGATACATGAGGTAGAGAGCCCTGCTTGCAAGAACAGACTGATACATGAGGTAGAGAGCCCTGCTCGCAAGGACAGACTGATACATGAGGTAGAGAGCGCTGCTCGCAAGGACAGACTGATACATGAGGTAGAGAGCCCTGCTCGCAAGAACAGACTGATACATGAGGTAGAGAGCCCTGCTTGCAAGAGCAGACTGAGACATGAGGCAGAGAGCCCTGCTCACAAGAACAGACTGATACATGAGGTAGAGAGCCCTGCTCACAAGAACAGACTGAGACGTGAGGTAAAGGGCCCTGCTCACAAGAACAGACTGATACATGAGGCAGAGAGCCCTGCTCGCAAGAACAGACTGATACATGAGGCAGAGAGCCCTGCTCACAAGAACAGACTGATACATGAGGTAGAGAGATCTGCTCACAAGAACAGACTGATACATGAGGTAGAGAGCCCTGCTCACAAGAACAGACTGAGACATGAGGTAGAGAGCCCTGCTCGCAAGAACAGACTGAGACGTGAGGTAGAGAGCCCTGCTCGCAAGAACAGACTGATACATGAGGTAGAGAGCCCTGCTCGCAAGAACAGACTGAGACATGAGGTAGAGAGCCCTGCTCGCAAGAACAGACTGAGACGTGAGGTAGAGAGCCCTGCTCGCAAGAACAGACTGAGACGTGAGGTAGAGAGCCCTGCTCACAAGAACAGACTGATACATGAGGTAGAGAGCCCTGCTCACAAGAACAGACTGATACATGAGGTAGAGAGCCCTGCTCGCAAGAACAGACTGAGACATGAGGTAGAGAGCCTTGCTCGCAAGAACAGACTGAGACGTGAGGTAGAGAGCCTTGCTCACAAGAACAGACTGATACATGAGGTAGAGAGATCTGCTCACAAAAGCAGACTGAGACATGAGGTAGAGAGCCCTGCTTGCAAGCCATCACTTAAATTCTTTCCTAATTTGATTGTTTCTTCAGCAAGCCCTGATTATCCGTGAAGGGGAAAAAATGCAGGTGAACGCAGAGGAGGTTGTAGTCGGTGATCTGGTAGAAATCAAGGGAGGAGACAGAGTGCCAGCCGATCTTCGAATCATCTCTGCTCACGGCTGCAAGGTTCGTTCAAACCATACTGTTCCAGAATACGATACATAGCTTAATGCCTTCCACATGTCCAGTCACATACACAGCCTTTTCTCCCTATACCTAGAAATGACATTGTCTATCCATACCTCCAATGTGTCACTGTTTCGGAGGGACAGTCCATTTTTTGCACCCAGATCCCCCCTGACCCTCTTTCCTCCTCTATTGCCCCTCTTTTCCTGGAGCTCAGAATGTTTAAATGTATCACAGAGCTCCACAGCAATAAGACTCACAGTAAAGTGAGTTTAAACTGCAATATCTGGGTTTTTATATTAATTTGTATAAATAAAATACCCAAGTCTTCTTCTAAATGACTTGGCAATGTACATAACTAGTTGCCGATTGGCTTTAAAAGTGGCTGAAAATGTCCTGATAAAGCCCCACCCAGAGCCACACCCTCGGCCATAACATTGAAAGTCTCCCATTTTTACCCTACCTTGATGCCAGATAGAATGGCCGACCAACCCATTATGGACTGCCTCCTCAATGTAAAAATCCAGGGAGAACGTGCACAGAAGCAGTCCATTTTTAATGGGTTAGTCAGAGAAGAAAAAGTTAGAGAGCTATGGGGTTTACTTCCAAAATTCAGTTCAGAGTTCGCCTGGTGTTCCAAATGACAGGAGGATTCCACTGGTTCCCATACTCACTGCTCCACTTTTTCGAACTTTCGAGTTGATGCCAAACATTTTTGGTGAATTAATAAAAAATAAAAATCCTCCATGTAAGACATCTTCCATTGAAAAAACAGGCCTAACATGGTTACTCTGGTTTTGGCCAATGTACTTTCTAATTAGCGCTGCCATTCCTTACAAATACCCTCTTTCCTGCATTACAAAAAAACACCCCACAAATAAAGTGAGAACACGTGCAGTGTAATTAATGCATAAACTGTAATAAAATATATATTTTGTTAAAAAGGTGTGACTTTATTTATTTCAGCTAAAGCACCGTAATGTGTAAACATCCACACAAAAGGCCAGTAATGTGGTACAGTAAAATGTAAATAATATTACAATATATGTGTATATAAAAAAAAGATCGGCATTAGCCTATAAGAGCAGAAATTTAAAAAAAAAAAATAAAATAATAACAGTGAAATTGATAAGACTTTTACAATTCTAGAAAAGAGGACATAATACATTCAAAAATGAGGTGGAACCTTTTAAACTAAGTGCTATAGGTGCTCCACATACAAAAGCTCCTGAAGGCTTAAAACATGAGGATCGATTTAAGCACACTCCTGATCCGGGTGGGATTCCCTGGGTTTAAATCCTGAGTTTTTGTGTATAGAGCGCATTTAAAATTGGCACCTCGTTTGTGAGTGTATCATTACTTCTTTTCTAGAGTTATAAAAGCCTTAACGATTTAACACTATACTATATTTTGTATTTCTCCTCTAGTCGGTTAATTTGCATGTTTTTGGATAACCTGCTCTATATTTTACTGTACCACATTATTGGCCTTTGTTGAAAATCGCTTTTCGTGGATATTCACACTACAGTACTTTAAGTACAATCACACTTCTCTATATATTATTACAATTTATTCATTAATTACAATGTATCTTTTAGAGCTCTCGCTTTATTTTTGGTTTAATATTGTAGTTGTATTACTTCTTTCTCGCTCCCTTGTATGTTTTTCTTTCTCCTCGAAGCCCATTCATTCACTCTTTTCTACTTGACCTTATAGGTGGACAATTCTTCCTTGACGGGCGAATCCGAGCCCCAGACAAGGTCCCCCGATTGCACTCACGATAACCCTCTAGAGACGCGGAACATCACTTTCTTCTCCACCAACTGTGTAGAAGGTAAATTTCTTTGTCTAGTTCTTTCAACTACCATAAATTCTTTAGTTAATCTTTACAACAAAGTTAAGTTAAACTAAAGAGTTTGAAAACATTATTGCCAACTTCAGACTCCCAGAGTGTTTTCTTCTGGGTTTTGTATGTCTGTAATAAGAAGTCACTGAGAAAACTTATTGTGGTACCTTGAGGTTTTTTCCATTGACCTGAACTGCTGATATTCTGCAGGTACGGCCCGTGGAGTGGTAGTTGCCACAGGAGACAGGACAGTGATGGGTCGTATTGCCACTCTGGCTTCTGGTCTAGAAGTTGGGAAGACACCAATTGCCAAAGAGATCGAACACTTCATTCACCTTATCACCGGCGTGGCTGTTTTTCTAGGAATCAGCTTCTTCATCCTATCGCTCATTTTGGGCTATTCTTGGCTTGAGGCTGTCATATTCCTTATTGGCATCATTGTGGCTAATGTACCAGAAGGACTGCTGGCCACTGTGACTGTAAGTATTGGGGAACATTCTGATGAGGTATCGAAAGTGACTTGATGTGTTCTATAAAGAGGTATAAGTTGATATTATACACGTGATTGTATGTTGTGAATTTAACACAGCCCAGAAATATTTGTCATCATTAATTCCAATTAAAAAATGAAGTGGTCACCTTAGCCTAGTTCAATAAGATAATAAAAAAAATAATCAAAGTCATGTTAATTGAGCCTCATCAATCTGGTTCAGGTTGGTGTCTTGTGAAAACACACCTCCTTCACATAGTTGACCAGTGAATAAACATGATAATACTAACCACAATACAAAGAATACAAGATATGGAAGGTGTTAATCTGGAATCATTAATGGTCCGTAAAGTTCTTTGCCCATGTATGAGGCTCAAAGCTCAGCTTCATAGTACTAGTACATCCTGTTCCCAAGGCGTTGTGTTTACATTATTCAGATGGTACACTATAGCCTTAGTTAGCAGCTAGAATATTCTATGTTTACAGCATATAATAGTCTATCTTAGGACAGCTCTCATTAAGTTATCCGCCTGGCAGCTTTATTTAAGGACACATATTAAAAACGCATACCCCAGGGCTGTATTGGGTAGTATAAAGGATGCAGTCCAGTGTGTATTTTATCGATTAAAGTCATGGACTATAATTTTGTATAAGCATATAACCTACATTGATTCCTAATGGTGAAACCAAGCGTAAAAAGTCTTTGAGTGGATCTATGTCCACAAACAGGCGGAGACTGTCAAATTATAGAAGAAATACAGAATTACCTACATGAGCATTGTAATGGACCTTGCATGCATACACGGAGTCCTGTGGGACCTCCATGTTACAAATGAAATACCCTTGGGGAAGATTGCTGTCTCCCAGCGAGACGTCTTCTTTGTAAGCGCTGTGACATCACCTCCTGCTAGTTCCAGGATCAATAATTTCTTCTCCCCTCTGCTCACTAATTGCCTCTTCACTTTCCGTATGTGTCATGAGATCCCTGGCTTTATTCATCCCACATTCATGTGAGCAAGCGTTATTAATAGCTCACAGAGGTGTTGATCAAGAAACATCAAGAGAACATTACATAGACAATCAAATGTAAAAATACATGATTTATTGCACTTTGTTAACTTTACTACTATTCCAAAGCTTTACCGCAGGGTTTCTGAACCTTCTGAGATCACAGCCCCCTTTCCGGTTCTCGTCAAAGTCTCCACCCCCCCCCCCCCCCCACCTCGGCATTTTAAACCCTACTGTCGCTTAGTCATCAATGACATGGGCATTACAATTCCAAAATGCTTCGCATTCCAGAAACGTGCAATAAAGGTGTTTATTGCACCATCGGTTCCCGTGCTGAGCATTTTGGGGATTGCATCGTATCTGGGGGGGGGGGGGGGGGGGGTGGAGCCCCTGCTACAGCGCCCTACCTGATTTGATAGTTTATGGTAGTGTTTCGATAAGCTGACCTCTCCTTATCGCTCCGATATATTGTGGCCTTATCCATTTCAGGTATGTTTGACTCTAACTGCCAAGCGTATGGCCCGAAAGAACTGCCTGGTGAAAAACCTGGAAGCTGTGGAGACCCTGGGGTCAACTTCCACCATTTGCTCGGATAAGACTGGAACCCTTACTCAGAACCGTATGACTGTGGCACACATGTGGTTTGATAATCAGATCCACGAGGCTGATACCACAGAAGACCAGTCAGGTAGGCAACAATGTAACTCATTCCCCTTTATATGACTTTGCGCTTCCACTTTTCTTTAAGCCACCTATATTCTCCTGTCTCTTTATTCACCCTTCTGCCTTCTATATTTCATCCCTCAAGACTATTCTGTGTCTGTGTCTCCCAGGTGCATCATTTGATAAGAGCTCTCCAACTTGGGTGGCCTTAGCTCGGGTCGCCGCTCTGTGCAACCGCGCCGTCTTCAAGGCAGGAAATGACAACATTCCCATACTGAAGGTCCGTAATTTGACGGAGCAGCAGTGCGTTTAGGAATATTAACTTTTCCTTTCTAAATATGGCATTGAATCCTTGGCTCGGACTTCCATCATGTTTTTCAGCCCTTGGCTTACTCAGTGATACATTGTATACCAAGTTTAGCCAAACCTTCACCTATCTCACCACGTCTTTTATCTCCACAGAGGGACGTTGCAGGAGATGCTTCCGAGTCAGCTCTCCTAAAGTGCATTGAATTGTCCTGTGGGTCAGTGAAACACATGAGAGAGAAGAACAAGAAGGTGGCTGAGATTCCCTTCAACTCCACCAACAAGTATCAGGTTTGTTACTACTTTATTTTTGGTTGGGGTACCATCTTGGTTTTGCAACCATCACTCCCTAAGGCGCTATGCCGCAAATGCAGTAGTTTTTTTGGACATATTTTCAAACTAGAACTTCTCCGGAAATATCTATTACAATTTTTCACAAAATTATTGCTGGGTCCTTTTCCATTGCTGGGTTCCCATTTATTCTCCTTAATTCTCCAGCTCTCTTTCCTCCTTCTGGTACCCACTGCCCATTTATATCACCACTCTGACCCAAGCCCTCCCCTTATGTCTCTATCCCTCCCCCTCCTCCTGCCTTTCTCATTCTCGCTCACAGCAGATTAGTCTCAGCTGGTGCAGGATCCCGGCTTTATCCTTCTCAACATTCATTTTATAATAACATAAAAGCTTTTTAACTCTTCCTTCTCATTATGCTGCCCTGGGCTGGTGTGTGAACAGGCAGTGCATATTAGGTTTAACCCCTAGACTGACAACTATCAAATGTTATTAACATCACTCTCAACCCTGATCTTATGTTTTTGCATACGGTGGAGCGTGCCACATTAATCATGCTCTTTTTTTTTTAGAGTTAAAAAATTAATTATGTTTGCATATTTGTACAACCAATATAAATAGCACCATCTTCCAAAAAATACCGGCCTTGCTGGTGCCTCCATAGACTTCACATTGGCGTCAAGCCTATTTTTTACCGACCTGGTGGCAACCCTGTTTAGGGATTACACAGTTGTGTTTAAATAAGAATAAGTAAAACAGCTGGTGTGGTTCCCTAACCGTTTGGGAACCATACCAGGTGTTATACATACTCCTTTTTAAAGACAACTGAGTAATCCCTGAACCCTGGATCATTGGGGGTCCTTGAGTGAAGCTTGAAGAAGCACTGGTGTACAGGAAGTATAATCAGTCTCTCACCGGAGTCATGCTGATAAGTAGCATGCCTTACCTTACCCTGAAAGCAAGAAACCTCGCAGGACAAATCAGAGAGATGACTTCTTGTCGTTTGCATTGTTGCGCTCAACCATTGTGAACTTCCCTTTCTTCCTTCTCAGCTGTCCATCCATGAGACCGAAGATCCCAACGATAACCGCTTCATGCTGGTCATGAAGGGAGCCCCAGAGAGGATTCTGGAGAATTGCTCCACCATTCTAGTCCAGGGCAAAGAGCAGCCACTGGACGAGGAGCTACGGGAAGCTTTCCAGAATGCATACCTTGAATTAGGAGGCTTGGGAGAGAGAGTGCTGGGTATGTCCTGCCAACAAATTTACGGGACATTTTGCTTATTTTGCATCTGTTGAGGTTGCAATACCATCTCTAGTTCCCCTACTTCATAAAATTGCAGAATAGGATTGATGCCACGAACCCTTTCTGGCTAGGCCTAGGTAAGACCTAGGTATATCCCTCATCCATGCTGTTTTCTCCTGCAGGATTTTGCCATTATTACTTTCCAGAGGAGCTGCACCCCAAAGGATTTGCATTTGACACAGAGGACTTGAATTTCAGCACTGAAAACCTTTGCTTTGTCGGGCTGATGTCCATGATTGACCCACCCAGGGCAGCCGTGCCAGACGCTGTGGGTAAATGCAGAAGTGCAGGTATCAAGGTAAGGAGGAGGGAAATATAGAAAACCACAGTATGAAAAGGGAGAGTAGAGCTATCGGCAGTGATGCTACGATGTAGACTCCCTCCGGCAATGTCACTCTTGCTAATAATAATAACAAAGTGTTTAACCAACAAAGGTACATTCAGATATTCTCTGGTTTCCATCCTGGGGGTGTTATTTTTGCCCAACATCCAGGGGATGTTACTGCTTGTAATCTTTAGGGTAATGCCAGTAGTGTACTGTGATCTCTGACCTCCATGTACCAGGCAGTCTTCTATTTGATTCTTCCTCTCTACAGAGCCTTCTGCTGGCTCCCTAAAAAAAAACTTGACCCTTTGCGGAGCACACAGTGTTTGGCGGAGGTATCCCGGCACTAGGTTTTTTTTTTTTTTTTTAGATATATGGACTGTGCCGGTGCAATGAATGCTGGCACAAGCAAAAAATAAGTAAGCCGGCGCACACAGTGCAGACCCCCAGAAAATGTATATGCATAGATGCACACGCCGACAGCACAATTAGAAAGGAATCAGCCAGATAAATAATGCTGCCCTTTTTTTCATAGCCCCCCCCCCCCCCCCCCCCCCCCACTGTGGTCATGTATAGCATTGTTGGGAAAATAAGTCACTGGTCCCCATAGCTATGTAACTAGAACAGCGAAGGGGGCAATTATTGCAGCGAACCAATCAATTGAGGGGGAACTCAGACCAACTCCGTCTTCATTTAATACAAATGTGTGACTCAGGATTTGCTTTACATACTTCTCTTCTCTCTTCGCACTTATTTTACATTTTTATGCCTTTTTTTCCCCGCACCTGCTAAGTATGTCACCGATTTACATGTGTTAATCAGTGTAGCTAAGCCGAAAATCTAAAATTGCCTGGTAGCTTTGTAGAGCACAGCGGGTTTTAAAATGAGGTCTCGGAGCAGCATTATCTGCTCGGCGATGATTCCCCAAGCTCATCTCCATTGCTGCTGCCTTTGCTGGTAAATCATTCTGTAAAGTAGGGATTTTCTGAGCAGTTTGGACTGGACGGTTCATCCTGGGACAAACTGACCAACCCTTTGATCTCCAACAGGTTATCATGGTGACTGGTGACCACCCAATCACAGCTAAAGCCATCGCCAAAGGTGTCGGGATCATCTCCGAGGGCAATGAGACCGTGGAAGACATTGCAGCCAGACTCAACATCCCCGTCAGTCAGGTTAACCCCAGGTGGGTCACATTACAGGATGAGGAATGAGGCAACAATTACATGGGGTTTGTGATGGAGAGTATTGGTATGGGTCAAAGGAAATAGAAGCAACAATTTTGGGATACTGTAGGAAGGATTGGTTCTGTAGGAAGTGTAGGTACCAAGGAGATTTAATATAACTCTGCTGGGACAGCAATTGAACTTGGTTGGTTAAGGGTTGGTTTGATACTATGCTAGTAACATAGTAATTTAGGTTGAAAAAAGACACAAGTCCATCAAGTTCAACCCTTCTACCTATCATCCGAGCTTTTGATCTAAAAGAAGGCAAAAACCCCTATGGAAGCTATTTCGAATTCTGCCTCCTAGGGGGGGAAATTCCTTCTTGACTCCAAAGGTCAATCAGATTTCTCCTTGGATCAATAAGCTCTATTATTAATGCTTATTGTATTATTAAAAGCCCTGTATGTTCTGCTTTTCTAAAAGAAACATCCAGACCATTTTTAAAGTATATTTTTAGTATATGCTCGTCTGTCAGGATTATTGATCTTTGACAGTATATGAACCAAAACTCTGAATAATTAAATTCCCAATATTAATCCCAGGCATGCAAAATAGATCATGTAGTTTCCATGTCTAATTCCCTTTTTATTGTGGGACTATATTTTGTGTTTGACCAGGTAATGGTCTATTTTTTGTTTGTTTTTTAATTTAAATGCGTTATGGACAACGCTGGCGATTTACGTGTGTTCATGTGCTGGATCGTTTTTCTTTCTCCGCAGGGATGCCAAGGCCTGTGTAATCCATGGGACGGACTTGAAGGATTACAGTGCAGAACAGATTGATGAAATCTTGCAGAATCACACAGAGATTGTGTTTGCCAGAACTTCTCCTCAGCAGAAACTTATTATTGTGGAAGGCTGCCAGCGAACGGTAAGAGCACTAGAGTTTAGGAAGCGCGAGGGCTGAGTTCTAGGGCAACTGAAAAGATGCTCTAGATGGAGCCTTCTCGCCGGTGTCATATTTTGTTAGAACAGCCCAGCCTGGTGCCATCTTGATTCCTCTCTTCTTATCCCTGTAGGGTGCCATTGTTGCAGTGACGGGCGATGGTGTCAATGACTCTCCCGCTTTAAAGAAGGCTGATATTGGGGTAGCCATGGGCATCGCCGGCTCGGACGTCTCAAAACAAGCGGCAGACATGATTCTTCTGGACGATAACTTTGCTTCTATCGTGACTGGTGTAGAGGAAGGTAAGAAGACAGGGGCGTTTAAGTGCAACCAAGTATGCCTCTCCTATCAGAAGGGTATATCAGTACTAATGACATGCCACCTCTCTGCAGGGCGGCTTATCTTTGACAACCTGAAGAAATCCATCGCATACACACTGACAAGTAACATTCCCGAGATCACACCTTTCCTGCTCTTTATCATGGCCAATATCCCACTGCCACTGGGTACCATCACCATCCTGTGCATTGACCTGGGCACGGACATGGTGAGTAGAAGGTTGTGGTATGGGGTGAGGAGAGGATGACACTTTGGGTTATTGAGTCCCATTACATGCTTGTTGTACTCCCCCCAAGCCTCGCAAGTCAGACACCAGACACCAGACACCTTATACTGATAAAACCCAAAAAAGCAGGCTGTCCATGATTGGGGCTTTCTGGCACTGCACCTCTATCCTGGGCTATGTTTGACACATATGCTCCAAATGGTTCATGTATGAAGTGGAGATGGAGGCACAAAAGGTTGTCATCGGTGACCTCATTTGCATATTCCTACCCAGAATCCCTTGCGGTGGCGATAGCGCTATAAATTGGGGATTTCTGTGGGGAAGGTCGAATGACTTGTCTGTGATTTGGAAGCATGTTTAATAGCCCTGTACCGTTTCTAATAGCAATATAAAAAAAAAAACAAGTGAAATAAATTAACTGTGGGAAAAATTGACTTCTGTTGGTGTGTGACTATGAATGATGTCACCTTGTGCTTGTAGGTTCCTGCCATCTCCCTGGCTTACGAAGCGGCTGAGAGTGACATCATGAAGAGGCAGCCCAGAAACCCCCGCACAGACAAACTGGTGAATGAGAGACTGATCAGCATGGCATATGGGCAGATCGGTAAGTGGCACAGATCCATGCAGTAAAGGCTGCACCCCACGGGCTCTCAAACCAAATATAATGCAGAAACATCTATCCAAAATGTATCCGTTGGACACAACGGGAGCATTACCAGTGTCCACAATCAAAAGGGAGCCCCCCAGCATGGAATGTGCCCATTGCCAATGAAGAGATCCCTGAAATTGCTTTCTGTTTTATTCATATGCACCAGGGTTAAGGCACTGACATTGTCCATGGTGAACTTTGTGATGGACAATGTAATGATAGTCTAACGACCTTCGCCAACTTTCCATGGACCCTGGTGACTTTCTATGGACCCGTAACTCAAATCACACTTGGTTCAAGTCTCCATCCTCCCCAAACCTTTTCTTGTTGCTTTTTTTTAGGGATGATCCAAGCTCTGGGAGGATTCTTTGCCTACTTTGTCATCTTGGCAGAGAACGGTTTCCTCCCGTCTCACTTGGTTGGAATCCGGTTAAACTGGGACGACAGAACTTGCAACGACCTTGAGGACAGCTATGGGCAGCAGTGGGTGAGTTACTCTCATACCAGATACCTTCTCAAATCCCCCGTCTCACAGACACTTTCAAACTGATGGGTTGGCTGTGGCACTTTGAGGCCCCTGACTACCCTTTTTTCTCCTCTTCTTCCTAGACATACGAACAGCGAAAGATTGTGGAGTTCACCTGCCACACATCGTTTTTCGTCAGCATCGTGGTTGTGCAGTGGGCAGATGTTATCATTTGCAAAACTAGGAGGAATTCTGTGTTCCAGCAGGGCATGAAGTAAGAGAGAAATACCCCTTCCCAATTTAGAAAGTCACTGAGTGAGAACTATTGTGCATCAAGTCCTGAGCATATCTGCCAGAGATGGCCTAAACCAAAAATATTTTGTAGCACAGGGGGTGGTGACAACATAACCATGCCTGGTATCCACAAGCCATCCTCGGTCCTGCCCATGTCGAACCCCCATCCTGCATATAGAATCTTCCTTATACTTACCTGAAGTGTTTATACCCATTAGCTTCATTGAGCAAAGGTCCTACACAACACAGTGTCCAACAGAGACCTCTTAACATTCGTCCTTATTCACACCAGATTCTCTCTCTCTCTCAGGAATAAGATCCTCATCTTCGGTCTATTTGAGGAAACCGCCCTGGCTGCTTTCCTGTCTTATTGCCCTGGAATGGACATTGCGTTGAGAATGTACCCCCTAAAGTAAGTGACGGACATGACGGCCTTCCTACCAAGTGCCACTATGATCATGCTTCTATGCTGATCTTATATGCTTTATAATTTAAGTCTTTGGTTGAAGGGGATAGGGTTCTGGCTGCTTGAAACAATTAGTGAGAAGAAAGAGCTGAGCTCAGGTGGCGTGAGGGAATAATTAGGCAATAGTTGCAACAAAAGGAAGAAGCTGGCAGAAGGTGGGGTTATGCAGAGGTAACATAGTCCCTAACTATTAACTCCATCATCTAATAATTTAAAGGCATTCTAGAATCCTGTAGAACAAGGTATAATGCACAGCCAATGAGCTAAGACTATGCCGCACCATATGCAAATAGGCTCTGAAGCAATGTATCCAGTGTTTATGCTCTAGGTTTGGGGAAGGTACTGGATTACTTCATCTAACATCTTGTTCTCTTGCAGGCCAAGCTGGTGGTTCTGTGCCTTCCCATACAGCTTCCTCATCTTTGTATATGATGAGATCCGAAAACTTATCCTTAGGAGACACCCAGGAGGTAAGCATTGGAAGGATGCGTAGTTCACATCTGCCTGCTTGTTTCTGGTCCAGCAGAGAGCCTAACAAAAAGCTTTATTCAATAAAGAGAGAATTGCAGGGTACTGAGAAGGGAGTTTTCGAACTTAAGGCAAAAGCAGCTGAGTTGGAATAATTCTTCCATTTAGCAGCACTGGAGAACTTTTCCAACTCAGTTACTGTAAGGTGGACAGACGATATGACTGTGACACAGTATGAAACGACTGTAAGGTGGACAGACGATATGACTGTGACACAGTATGAAACGACTGTAAGGTGGACAGACGATATGACTGTGACACAGTATGAAACGACTGTAAGGTGGACAGACGATATGACTGTGACACAGTATGAAACGACTGTAAGGTGGACAGACGATATGACTGTGACACAGTATGAAACGACTGTAAGGTGGAAAGACGATATGACTGTGACACAGTATGAAACGACTGTAAGGTGGACAGACGATATGACTGTGACACAGTATGAAACGACTGTAAGGTGGACAGACGATATGACTGTGACACAGTATGAAACGACTGTAAGGTGGACAGACGATATGACTGTGACACAGTATGAAACGACTGTAAGGTGGACAGACGATATGACTGTGACTGAAAGGTGGACAGACGATATGACTGTGACACAGTATGAAACGACTGTAAGGTGGACAGATGATATGACTGTGACACAGTATGAAACGACTGTAAGGTGGACAGACGATATGACTGTGACACAGTATGAAACGACTGTAAGGTGGACAGACGATATGACTGTGACAAAGTATGAAACGACTGTAAGGTGGACAGACGATATGACTGTGACACAGTATGAAACGACTGTAAGGTGGACAGACGATATGACTGTGACTGAAAGGTGGACAGACGATATGACACTGACCCAGTATGAAACGACTGTAAGGTGGACAGACGATATGACTGTGACACAGTATGAAACGACTGTAAGGTGGACAGATGATATGACTGTGAGACAGTATGAAACGACTGTAAGGTGGACAGACGATTTGACTGTGACACAGTATGAAACGACTGTAAGGTGGACAGACGATATGACTGTGACACAGTATGAAACGACTGTAAGGTGGACAGACGATATGACTGTGACACAGTATGAAACGACTGTAAGGTGGACAGACGATATGACTGTGACACAGTATGAAACGACTTTAAGGTGGACAGACGATATGACTGTGACACAGTATGAAACGACTGTAAGGTGGACAGACGATATGACTGTGACCGAAAGGTGGACAGACGATATGACTGTGACACAGTATGAAAGGACTGTAAGGTGGACAGACGATATGACTGTGACACAGTATGAAACGACTGTAAGGTGGACAGATGATTTGACTGTGAGACAGTATGAAACGACTGTAAGGTAGACAGATGATATGACTGTGACACAGTATGAAACGACTGTAAGGTGGACAGACGATATGACTGTGACACAGTATGAAACGACTGTAAGGTAGACAGATGATATGACTGTGACACAGTATGAAACGACTGTAAAGTGGACAGACGATATGACTGTGACCGAAAGGTGGACAGACGATATGACTGTGACACAGTATGAAACGACTGAAAGGTAGACAGACGATATGATTGTGACACAGTATGAAATGACTGAAAGGTGGACAGATGATACGACTGTGACACAGTATGTAACGGCTGAAAAGTGGATAGACGATATGACTGTGACACAGTATGAAATGACTGTAAAGTGAACAGACGATATGACTGTGACACAGTATTAAATGACTGTAAGGTGGACAGACAATATGACTGTTACACAATATGAAATGACTGTAAAGTGAACAGACGATATGACTGTGGCACAGTATTAAATGACTGTAAGGTAGACAGACGATATAATACTGTGACACAGTATGAAATGACTGAAGAATGGGCAGACTGTATGACAGTCTAAGTGTAAATTTACAACAGGCTGACAAGATATAATTCTGCCAGTGGAACTGTAGAGTCTAAGGCTTGACTGCCTGACTGTGTTATACTGTACAGTAAATAAGTCACAATAGATGGACAGCATGGACATACCACTTATTACTAACAAAATGAATAGATAAAACCAGACATGAGCCCAAGACAGAAACTAAATTCAATGGGGTGTATGTAGGACTGGGTCATTGTAGGTTTCTATTCTCCCGGCAAGCTCACTGGGGTCTACTGAATTAAAAATGAACTGTGGTGAAGAGACAGGTGAATAGCACCCACCCATTTAGTTTTTTTTTTAAACTTTTTAGTAAATAGTCTTCCCAAGAGAACTGCATAGAATTGACAAGGAATTGTCAAACTTAAGGACAAAGTAGCAGAGTTGGAAAAATTCTCCAATACAGCTAAAAGGGAGAACTTGAATTTCCCTTGTCAATTCCCTCTTTGAGAAATAAAGCACTTAGTTCCAAAAGAGAGATTTGGTGGGCTTTTTGTAAAATAACCCCTATTGTGTTTGTTTTACGTTATCCCTGCCACCATTCTGCCGAATAACCTCATTTTTTTTTTTCCCCCCACAGGTTGGGTAGAAAAAGAATCTTACTATTAATTTCCCAGAGGAAAAAAAAGTCTCCCAGCCCTGGACCCTCTCTAACCTCTGAATTGTCCCTGAAAAAAAAAAAATCAACAAAGAAAAAAAAAAAATATTAAAAAAATTTAAATCAACCAAAATTCCCTTGGAAAAAAAAAAAAAAACAGCACTGGATTAAAAAAAAAAAATGGAATGCATTGTCCGCTGTAAATCCCAGTCTCCAGCATTCTGTTCCAGATTTTCAATTCTTTTCAGCTCATTTCTCTCCCCTCCTTTTTCTGTAAAATTATAAATATATATATATTATATATAAATATAAATAGAACCAGGATTTTTGTTTTCCTTTTTTATTTTTTTTTTATTTTAATGTTATTATATAAAAGGAGGGGGAGAGAGAGATAAACAAGAGAGAGGATGGTAGCAGACGTGTGACGTCAGAAGGGGATAAAGATTGACGACAAAAAAAAAAAAAAAAAAAAAAAGGATGAAATGCGTTGGGGAGTGTCGAGGGGGATGGGCATGCTTTACCACAGCAGCTGCGGTGAACATTAAATCCCTGATGCTCAGCCAGCCATTTGGCAAATACAGTCAGAAGCTGTTGCGAAAAGCTGAAGGTTAAAAAGACTGTCACCTATACATTGTGAATGTGGAGTAGAAAAAAAAAAAAATCAATGAAAGACAGTGTGCTATAAGAAATGTATGGATCAAGAGCCAGGCAAAATAAACTTATTGGCCCCATATTTTTCTGACATTGCTCTATGCAACTTAAATACTAAAAAAAACAAAGAGAGCATTATCAGTTATTAGCATACAGTCCAGTGTGGTGGTACCAACAACTTTACCATCCCTTTGTGTTCTTGATCTATACATTTCCATTTGAGCTTTTGGTAAGCCGTGCATTCACACTGTTAAAACACTTTTTAGGTGAGACTGTCGCTTTAACTCTTTCAGTGCCAGAGGAGGAGGGGGAAACTGGCAATGCTTTGTTTTATAGAAGCCCACTCTGGCAGTGGAAAGCTTAGGGAAAGAAAGAAAAAACAAAAAACAAAACACTGTAGTGGAGAAACGAGAGTGAGAAAAGAGACAACGAAAGATGACATGCGTAGATCAATGAGTGACAGCAACAGAAACTCTCTTCCAATTGACCTATTTGCTGCCAAAGGAGTGTGAACACACTACTCTGTGTATTACAGATGCTGCCACGACAGCAGCCAAAAGGGGTTAATCCAGGGATTGGCTAAGGCACCACTAATATTATTCAAGAACAATCTGTCTGGTGTATAGTGTAGGGTTTTTTTTTTGTTTTTTTTCTTAAAGCATTTTAAATACAAATGGGCTGGTGGAGGGGAGGGAAACGGTGTTAACTGTTTGAGTGCCAGACGAGGAGGGTTGATTATCCCAAAAAGCATTGGTTACGCCCCCCCTTCAGCCTCTTCGATACTCATGTGTTGATGCAAGCCCCTTCTCTCCACCCCGTTAACCCTTCGATTTTCTGAGAGACCCACAGAGCATCTCTCATATCGGAGTATTGTTTCTGTATAATAATAATAATCCCCCCCTCCCCGGTCGCCCACCTTGCCGCTTCCTATCCCTCCATATCTGCTGTATTCAGAGTCTATGGGAGTGAGAAGTTATGTGTCTCTGCTGTGCGTGCATATTAGGAGGGGGTGAGAGGTATGTGTCCTTATGTCTATGTTCTAGGAGGGGGGGGGGGGGGGGGGGAGGTGACATGTAAGTGTCCCTGATGTCTTTGTACTAGGAGGGTGGGTGAAAAATATGTGTCTCCGCCGTCTATGTTATAAGAAGGGATGAAAGTTGGGTGATTATCTGTGCATAAGTAGGGTTTTTTTTTAACCGAGGAGAGGGACGAGCAGGGGTAACATCTGTGTAGCTATACAGCAATTAGAATAGGCTAATATTGGCAGTGGAAGAGCTAAGAGACCGTCAGTGTTTGCAAATCCGTATTGGGAGGGGTGACATGCTTCCCTGCTATCTGTGACAGGTGGAGGGGTGATTGGCGTTTGGTGTCCGTTCTGTGTCTCCGCCCCCTCTTACATTAGTTTCTTGTCAGGTTGTCAGATTTTTATTTTTTAATCTTGTGTTTTCCTGCCATTTTGTGTGATTTACAAAAATAAATAATAATAAAAAATACCCCAAAAAACGGCAAACTGTCTGATTTCTGACCTTTCGACGAGATAAGCTCACGGGCTTGCAGATCTACGACGACGTTGGCCATACAGGACGTGATCAGCAAAGACACAGAGCGTAGTATTCACAAGATGCCTGTAGGGGGCGACGTGTTCTCCTGGTCACTTGAGCTGCACTGCGGGAACTATTTCTCTGAGCAGATCATTGTGAATCCAACGGTGAGATTGATAAAATGGGGCTTTTTTTAATTTGTTTTGGAGCTGTGGTTTGACATACTCTAAAATTCAATAGATTAAGGAAACACATCACACCCCTCTACATCATATCCTGTGGTTCTCACAAGACACTAATGACTTAGTGCTTATCTGGTTTCCAAATCAACAAATGGGACGAAACCAGCGCCCATCAGACGAATTCCTATGAAAGACAGCTGTAGGCAAAAAAAAAAAAAAATAAAATAAAAATGACGTTTTGTTTATGGGAAAGATTGCATCAAGTGTAGACATTTTAAAGAGAAATGCTTTAGTGTATGGCTCTATCATGAAGCAGACATCTTGGGCCACATCCTCATTCATCTGCCCCAAGATTCTAACAAACATGTCTGCCCCCTGATAGTGCTACATAGGTAAATAAGGTGCTTTATTTGTATTCTTTCATTAAAGCTTTTTCCATAATAAAACATCTACACTTGATTCAATCTTTCAATTATGCACAAGTTATATTATTGCTGACAGTCGTCCTTAGCTGTAACTCCCCCAAATATCTCATTAAACCTCAGCTGAACGCTATAAGGAGAGGCAGCACATGTTTAGCCCCCGTGTCCGTATTTGGGTAAACACTGCAGTTCTCCGTAGTTTCAGGGATCCAACCTAACAAGGGGTACGGTCCAGGAAACTTACACCATTTATTATAATTTGGGACGTGATTTTGTGCTATTAAGAGATAAGCACCTCGGCCCTGGTCAATATTTAACATGTAATCATTATGGTAAGCATGGATTTAAAATAAGAGATTTAAAAAAGGCCATATTAAGTTGAATAAAAATGTATTTTGTTTCTATCATGAACCTTACACAAGATTTTTTTTTTTTTAATTTAGGCACTTATTTCTGTCAAGTTCCCCCCCCCCAAAAAAAGTATGGCTATAGATTATCCTCATCCCCTAATGACTTTTTTACCAACGTTGCAATATTTATACCTTTCACATCTCACAGTCAGGTTTGAATCTTAATGGCACAGTGTAGACCATAAACTCACTTTATTCTGCATAAGTCACATTTTTTATATTTGACTCAAGCCCACCCCAGTGATTACTGCAGGTGAGGCAGCACTGATTTTATAGACACTGAGGATATAAAGTTTTGTTTCATTTAGTCACTTCCTGTGCTCCTCCAATTGAATACATTGTGTGGACTCTGAGTGACCTTGCTCTTAATATGCATTAACATTTGGAAGATGGATTTTGGGCACCAGACAGTCCCTTTAAAGGTCTGTACAATGGATTATGTAAAAGAGACTATTGGAGATGCTAATTTAAATCCAGACGCTAACACTTTCTATCGATAGAATCTTTCCACATGTCTCAGCAGTCAAAGGATTCCACCCGATACTTAGAAAATTCTGCTTTAAAAGTTTAATAAATTGGCAACCAAAAAATGTGTATATGTAACGGAATTTCAAAAATGAGCCTTTAGCTCATCGTAAGAGGACAAATCATTTTAAACTACAATATAATTTGAACACTAATGAGGTCAGGCACTGAGATCGTGTTTCAACTTTTCCAATTTCCAGTATTTTTTTTATTTAACTTATCTAAAAAATACAATGTTATATATTTGTTTACCATGTACAAGCGGTTTCACGTGTTTCCTCTCTCAGAATAATAGCTTCAGAAATACACAGAAAAGTAAAATCTGTGTTTAATACCCCGTGTTTTTTTTTTTAATACAATACACAGGATCACATAAGGCCAACAGATACAGAAGAAAAAAAAAAAGAATAAATATCTGCTACGACAATTCATTACACACGCAGCATTCATGGTTAATCTTTTACCCACTCAGAGGCGCCAGTGGTCTGCCTGTGTCTAGGGCAACTTGTGCTGGACGAAACCAAAAGGTAACTCCGTAGAGGTGAACTAGTATATCCAAACCAAGGGAGTTGGGTTAGTCCTGGTTATTTCGGAATGCCGGCTTCTGGTTGGGCGTTACTGATCTACAGAATAAAGTATGTGCAAACACTGCTGAACAAAGTCCCTGTTGGGACAGGAAAGGATGCAGAAAATGGCGAAGAAGAGGGAATAATTGGCAAGGGTTCCCCAAACTAAAGAATACAGACTCAAACTTGTTCCATCTGCAACTCCTCGACATCCCCCTCCAATTCATGAAAAGAGGCATGGGAACCGATCACGACAAGGGTGGCCCCTAAAGTAGAAGAGGGATAAGGAGAAGAGCTTGTTAAGAAGAGATGGAGATTTGTAGTAGCAGTATGATAAATAGCCATCAGGCTGAAGTGAGAAAAATAAAAAATGCTTGGAAGAAACTCATAGTACATTTATAATAATGTCCCGCTTGGATCACAGACAGATATACTTACCAAGAACCCAAAAGACAGCTGCCCCCGCCCCGGCAAGCCAAAAAAAGGGAAAGGACACGGCCCCTGCGAGTCCGTATTGGTTGGCCATGCTGAGTTCACGACCTGTAGAGAGAATTAGATCATCATCAGCAAAGTATCTGACACGATCGCAAATATTAACTGGATGGGTGAATATGTACAGAGCAGGATATGCTCCCCATCCAACCAGAATACGAGTGAAATAGGTAGGATCATACACAACATTGTCCCACCGATCATGGGCAAATATATGATAGGTCATGTCTTGTATGATAGCTCATGCTCTGTTTAATATCCGACAAAATTACCTAAACCTAGTGAATTTCATTGCCAAGTTAAGGGGGCAGGGTGTTTCATTTTGACAGGAACGCTTGTAGGTCAGGGTTTTGTTTTTTTAAAGGTAAATACCTTTGTGTAAAGACCTGTCAAGTAATTAGATTGTATTGGACAGCGAGTTCCATTTGTTACTGGATTATTTGTGTAAAACTAAGAATCATGATACTTCCCAAATATAAGCCAAGCCAAGGCAAGGCAAGCCACCACTGACTTAAGGTCCAGAGTCTGCTAGAATGACAATGTAATATATAATATACACACACATTTTATATTAATGTCACCTGAAGTGTTTGTTGTAGTTTGTCAACAGATAAAAGGCCATTCTCAGACTTACTGCAAAGCCCTGGTGTCCAGATCATGTACACGGCCAAAACGGCTACAATGAGCAAGATGTCTGTCTTCCAGTGCTTTGCGTTCAAAGTTCTGACTTACCAAACAGGACCAGCTTTGACTGCAGGGTCTTCAGGTAAATGATGTAGCAGGCTCCAAAAAACACAGCTAGGGCTATGAGTAACATGGGAGAGGTGATGCTGTGAGAGAAAGAGAATTTGGTTTAAGGATCGGGATGACCTAAAGGTTCTAGAAGAAGAGAAAGTCGAAAAGGTAGACATCCAGTATGGACAAGCAAGGCCAGGAAGGAGGGATAGGAATATAGGAAAGCATTGCTTGATATTTCAAACTCAAACTTTGTGTATCAGCATGGTCCCATGCGTGTATTTACACACTCACATCCTGCCAAGCGCCGGAACACTCACACAAGGTATCTTTAAGTACCATTCGCTCATGCATCTATCCAAACCCTTGCGTCTCAGTATGCTTGAATACGTCAATTCACTCACATGCAATACAAGATGAGTCCGAGGAAGATGAAGATGTAGTTGCTCTGGAAATGCTCCACATTTCGGCTCACGCGTTTACACAAGTCTCCAAAGTTCACGGGACGAGAGAAACGCCGCTGGTCGACAAAGTTATTCCAGGGGCGAATGTGCGCGCGGCGGCGGTCGAACCAATCTTTGGCTGAGGACTGAGTGATCATTTTAGGAAAAATCCTGCAGAGATAAGTAGAGAAAGGAAGGGAGGTCAAGAACCGGGTCGAAGGACACTTACAGGACTATTCTATCCTCTACGAAAAGTAAATGTATATTAATCACAAATCTAGAACAAAAAAAACAAACTATTATTGTAAGATGGAACAAACAGAGAGAGGGAAATAGTCATCCGATGACTGATGTGTAGTCACTTGATGACGGACATGTAATAGCAACCAAACCCACATGAAGCACATCACCACCTCTCTACATGCTAAGAAGTGAAAGGGTACCATATTAAAACAACTGGGGGGGGGGGGGGGGAGATGAATTAGGTTAAACAGCGCGTATAGACTGGCAACAACTGCTCTGATCAAATACAACATAAAGCAGAGGGCTGCAGCCCAAGCAAAGTCTTTAAAGTCAGCCAACTAATAGCAATATTATAATAATTATTACAGTAATATTCTCATGGCATGTCTCGTAATAAGCAAGGAGGAGCAGATATTCTGCCTGGGATTACTCTTTCACGTGATAGCATTTAAAAGCAATCTGACAACTGATCACAAACAAACATCCACAGGCCGACCGTATTATCCCGTACTTGTTCATGATGCCAGTGGGGCCCTCCTCGGCGGCAGCACTGAACGAGTCTCCGTTCTTCCCTGCCATGTTGGTCTAAATATGCGGTGTCTTGGGAAATCACTAGGACCTCCTGTGGAAGGAGAGACACACACACACACAGGACTTCAGTACACTACTTTGTCTGCCACCATTCCCTGTGCTAGACAATCATTCCGGCTGGTGGGGGACAAATAAATGTAGACTTTAGGGAACCGGGGCAGAGGTTAACCACAGAATTGTGAAAAAGTAGTGCTGGCAGTATTTACTATTCTTTCAGGTCCAGGACGACCTAGTTCCTGGCATTGGTCATTGCTGGTTGAGACAATGTAGCGGATTATAATTTATTTCGTTAATGAGTTATCTGGGACATGGAAAGAAAAGATGGTGTAGAGATTTCAGCGTTCCACAGATCGCTGTACGGCATGACTGATAATTTTACCTAGAACATCAGCCACTGATCCAGAACAGCTTTAGTGAAGGCACCGGTGAGATACATATGTCCCGTCATTTGTCTACATTATATAGATGTATATATGGACATGCAAAGTAGGAGGAGATCGGGACCAACTTTTCATATTTCCAACAGATGTAAGACGTTCCCCCATTTTATAAAATAAGATACTGAAAGATGTAGTTACAGCCTTTTACTCCTTAGACAAAGATGTTTATTTGGCATGTTTAATCACTAGGTGACCTCACATCCTGCTGTGTTGTCACTTCCTCCTCTTCCAGGATCTGCATTTTTCCCTTGGCTCTAAGTCATTAGGGTTTGTTTATTCCCAGTATTTGTGTCTATCTACATACACTAATGCATATGCAATGGTGTATTTAACGGTTTCATAGATTTGGGCTGTGCAAGTGATGTAAAAGTTTGCTCACCATTAAAAAAACAAAAACAAAATAGCAGTTTTTTTATTGTCTAAAACACTGTATCAAGAGGAATCGTTAACTGAACTCCAAAATAGCAGATATTGCTGGTCTAGTAGACCAGGGTACAAATAAACACTAGGACACTTACTTTCTCCAGTGTCTACTGGCCTGTGGAGGTGTACCCTATAGGTCTGACAGACAAGAATTTATTCACTGGACATCACTAAGGTGGGCCTTGCCTGTTTGACAGTCAGAGAAGAATAGGGGTCTTTCTGTTGGTAGATGGGCCATATCCACTAGCAGATGTTCCTGGAAGCAAATTTCCTAGTGCTTAGTTTCTCTTCTGCTTAACTAATCAGCAGCACAGGACCATTAAAAACTTTTAAATTATTGGCTTTATGTTTTTCTTTTTCTTTACACAACAACTCAACAAGTGACAAGGACTGAGAAGATCAGTCATTTGATGTGTAAATGCACAGTATGACAAATAATAACAAAGATAAGTGGAATATTACATCCCAGATATTGGCATATAGTCAAGACATTCCTTTGAAGGGATCATGTAATCATCATAGAGCAATGTTACAGTATCTCGTGAATTTGGGGTAATAGTAATATCTCCTGGGGAAACATTGTGTTATAATTATTGTACATCTAAATGTTACCCCCCAGCTTTCCTGAATTATGACCCAGGATGCTGGGGTGAAAGTTGGGGGGTTCGGGGGGGTTAATAATGTCAGGTGCAGTTGGAAGGACTAAATGAACCATACTCAAATTACACAGAGCTGGAGAATATGTTGATACTTAATAAGCAAGCAAACAATCCTTACTGCTGCTGGGCCTACTAACCTGTTTACTTTACATAAAACACTATGTACCATTTGCCTGGCTCCTAAACATAACCAGGTTGTCACCTATCAATAATTAGCCTGGTTGGGTCTATCCGGCTCCTATAAATAACTAAGCTGGCCTCTGGATGGGTCTGTCTGGCTCCTATTAATAACTAGGCTGGCTCCTGGATGGGTCTGTCTGGCTCCTATTAATAACTAGGCTGGCTCCTGGATGGGTCTGTCTGGCTCCTATTAATAACTAGGCTGGCTCCTGGATGGGTCTGTCTGGCTCCTATAAATAACTAGGCTGGCTCCTGGATGGGTCTGTCTGGCTCCTATTAATAACTAGGCTGGCTCCTGGATGGGTCTGTCTGGCTCCTATGAATAACTAGGCTGGCTCCTGGATGGGTCTGTCTGGCTCCTATAAATAACTAGGCTGGCTCCTATTAATAACTAGGCTGGCTACTGGATGGGTCTGTCTGGCTCCCATTAATAACTAGGCTGGATCCTGGATGGGTCTGTCTGGCTCCTGGATGGGTCTGTCTGGCTCCTATTAATAACTAGGCTGGCTACTGGATGGGTCTGTCTGGCTCCTATTAATAACTAGGCTGGCTCCTGGATGGGTCTGCCTGGCTCCTATTAATAACTAGGCTGGCTCCTGGATGGGTCTGCCTGGCTCCTATTAATAACTAGGCTGGCTCCTGGATGGGTCTGTCTGGCTCCTATAAATAACTAGGCTGGCTCCTGGATGGGTCTGTCTGGCTCCTATGAATAACTAGGCTGGCTCCGGGATGGGTCTGTCTGGCTCCTATTTATAACCAGGCTGGCTCCTGGATGGTTCTGGCTCCTGGATGGGTCTGTCTGGCTCCTATTTATAACCAGGCTGGCTCCTGGATGGGTCTGGCTACTGGATGGGTCTGTCTGGCTCCTATAAATAACTAGGGTGGCTCCTGGATGGGTCTGTCTGGCTCCTATTAATAACTAGGCTGTCTACTGGATGGGTCTGTCTGGCTCCTATAAATAACTAGGCTGGCTCCTGGATGGGTCTGTCTGGCTCCTATAAATAACTAGGCTAGCTCCTGGATGGGTCTGTCTGGCTCCTATAAATAACTAGGCTAGCTCCTGGATGGGTCTGTCTGGCTCCTATTAATAACTAGGCTGGCTCCTGGATGGGTCTGTCTGGCTCCTATTAATAACTAGGCTGGCTCCTGGATGGGTCTGGCTCCTAGATGGGTCTGTCTGGCTCCTATTAATAACTAGGCTGGCTCCTGGATGGGTCTGGCTCCTGGATGGGTCTGTCTGGCTCCTATTAATAACTAGGCTGGCTCCTGGATGGGTCTGTCTGGCTCCTATTAATAACTAGGCTGGCTCCTGGATGGGTCTGGCTCCTGGATGGGTCTGGCTCCTAGATGGGTCTGTCTGGCTCCTATTAATAACTAGGCTGGCTCCTGGATGGGTCTGTCTGGCTCCTGGATGGGTCTGGCTCCTGGATGGGTCTGGCTCCTGGATGGGTCTGGCTGGCTCCTATTAATAACTAGGCTGGCTCCTGGATGGGTCTGGCTGGCTCCTATTAATAACTAGGCTGGCTCCTAGATGGGTCTGTCTGGCTCCTATTAATAACTAGGCTGGCTCCTGGATGGGTCTGTCTGGCTCCTGGATGGGTCTGTCTGGCTCCTAGATGGGTATGGCTCCTGGATGGGTCTGTCTGGCTCCTGGATGGGTCTGTCTGGCTCCTGGATGGGTCTGTCTGGCTCCTAGATGGGTCTGGCTCCTGGATGGGTCTGTCTGGCTCCTATAAATAACTAGGCTGGCTACTGGATGGGTCTGGCTCCTGGATGGGTCTGTCTGGCTCCTATAAATAACTAGGCTGGCTCCTGGATGGGTCTGTCTGGCTCCTATAAATAACTAGGCTAGCTCCTGGATGGGTCTGTCTGGCTCCTAGATGGGTCTGGCTCCTGGATGGGTCTGTCTGGCTCCTGGATGGGTCTGGCTCCTGGATGGGTCTGTCTGGCTCCTATAAATAACTAGGCTGGCTCCTGGATGGGTCTGTCTGGCTCCTATTAATAACTAGGCTGGCTCCTGGATGGGTCTGTCTGGCTCCTATTAATAACTAGGCTGGCTCCTGGATGGGTCTGGCTGGCTCCTGGATGGGTCTGGCTCCTGGATGGGTCTGGCTCCTGGATGGGTCTGGCTCCTGGATGGGTCTGGCTCCTGGATGGGTCTGGCTGGCTCCTGGATGGGTCTGGCTCCTGGATGGGTCTGGCTCCTGGATGGGTCTGGCTCCTGGATGGGTCTGGCTCCTGGATGGGTCTGGCTCCTGGATGGGTCTGGCTGGCTCCTGGATGGGTCTGGCTCCTGGATGGGTCTGTCTGGCTCCTATTAATAACTAGGCTGGCTCCTGGATGGGTCTGGCTCCTGGATGGGTCTGGCTCCTGGATGGGTCTGGCTCCTGGATGGGTCTGGCTCCTGGATGGGTCTGGCTCCTGGATGGGTCTGGCTCCTGGATGGCTCTCAGGGTCATGACAGACTATCCTACACCCTGATGTAAGCCATCCTTGCTGTATTACATGTTTTGTGCCCTGGGGACATGAAAGGACCCCCTGAAGTGGTATATTTATATCACCCCCTCCTAAGTCTCAGTGCTTACCTCTTCCTCTCTCTCCCTGAGCCACCGGAAGTGATCTGGCAGAGCTAGGAAGAATCGGGGACAAAAACACCGCCTTGCGTTGTTCCTATAGCAACAAAAAGCCACGTCACCCGGAAGCGGCGATCTAGAAACGTCACACCACTGTGGCTCACGGGAGTTGTAGTTCCATGGAGTGGTTCTGCCATTCCTGCGTTGGAACACTAGGTGTCAGTAGAGTTCCATTTGGAATTCACTCACACTTTAAATGTACACTGATTGAGCCACAAGAACTAACAGTTTGTTTTATAGCGAGTTATCATGTTTTAAGTGGATATTTTGCTCTTTAAATGGCACAGTAACATTGTTTTTACTGTCACGACAGAGAATAAATGGTTGAGAATATACATTATATAAGCAGAATTGCCAGCAAATGCCTCAATTTGGAGAAAGATGTGTTTCAAATATATCTGTGGAGTCTCCTGCTTATGAAATCACCTGTGGCTTGATATGCAAATTATTAAAAAAAAAATACTATCCATGCTCTGGCAGGTCCAAATCCCATCTTCATATGTAATCCATGAACTAATCAACGTGGTTCTGTGGGGTCCACTACTCGATTAGTTAATGGATTTTATTTTGGTCATGATTTCCACATGCTGAGAGGCAGAGGGCAAAAGTTATATGCATAATGCCAATATCGGCCGTGTTTCCAGGGACACATATTTGTTTCACATGCTTCAGAAAGAGCATGCAAAGTGCAGCCCGGCCGTAAGTAGGATGGATATACGCACAGACACAATCCAATTAATTAATCATGGCAGGTCCTATGAGATCTCCACCCTGATTAATTAATTGGATTGTATCTGTGCGTATATTCATCATACATACTGCCGGGCTGCACTTTGCATGCTCTTTCTGCAGCTTGTGGAACAAATATGCATCCCTGGAAACATGGCCGATGTTGGTAACTATGAATGTGTGGTAGAGGTGGCAATACTGTGGCTACTGGGCCTCTTCCGCCTGGTTTGGCCCCGCATAATTTGACGTAATCCTCATCTTCTAGTAAAGAGACCCCCTTTGTCACGTAAATAGTATTTAACGCATGAATACAAAGCCTCAGAACATTTGTGTGTCGTCTCCTATTTATGAAATCACTATATACAGATTAACTTGGACAAAGGAGAATCATTTGCCAAATCATCTTAGGGGGCCAGAATCCTGGGCCAGCTCTGTGGCACGCTACTGTGGTATAATATTATAGTGTGCAAAGACAGGAACACTAAATGTGTTCAACCTTCTAACCCAGGGAAGTGTCAAGCAAGTTGCTGAAGTTAACAAGTTTTGCTGGAACACAGCTGTTTAGGTTTAATTGCCATGGATGCATTCTTTCATCTGACCATTCGAGGGCGCCGGCAGACTAGGGTTCTGGATCTGTCTGAGCTTTTCTGGAATCAGATCTTGGATAACCTAGTCCCACTGAGGGTACTTACCTCTCTCAAGTCACCACAAAGACACTATAGTGTGACGGGCACAGTCCTAGCAGATCTATACATAGTATCCTGCAGGGTTTTTTTTTGTAAAGATGAGTAGATCACTGCACACGAATGTCAGACAATTCCCAGGAGTCCTGGCTCCTTAATTCCCTATTGCTGGCTCCTAATGTTTTGGATTATTTTTGCCTAGAAATCTAAGGAGTTCCCCTGGCTCCTAAAATTACTAGGCTTTATCCTGAATTAGACTTTTAGGAAGCCTTGCACTGTACAGGGAGCAGTGCAACTTTATATGCCAGGAGGATACCATTATGACCCCATGTCAAAGATGCATCCTGAAAAAGAGAGACCTGCTGGAGATGGTGGACACACTTGTAGGTCTACCATGGTACGCTTGCTGGAGATGGTGGACACACTTGTAGGTCTACCATGGTACGCTTGCTGGAGATGGTGGACGTGCTGGCAGGTCTAGCATGGTATGCTTGCTGGAGATGGTGGACATTCTGGCAGGTCTAGCATGGGACGCTTGCAGGAGATGGTGGACGCTTGCTGGAGATGGTGGACATGCTGGCAGGTCTAGCATAGGACACTTGCTGGAGATGGTGGACACACTTGTAGGTCTACCTTGGTGCGCTTGCTGGAGATGGTGGACATGCTGGCAGGTCTAGCATGGTACGCTTGCTGGAGATGGTGGACATGCTGGCAGGTCTACCATGGTACGCTTGCTGGAGATGGTGGACATGCTGGCAGGTCTACCATGGTACGCTTGCTGGAGATGGTGGACATGCTGGCAGGTCTACCATGGTACACTTGCTGGAGATGGTGGACATGCTAAAAGGTCGAGCATGGGACACTTGCTGGAGATGGTGGACATGCTGGCAGGTCTACCATGGGTCGTCTGCTAGAGATGGTGGACACACTAGCAGGTCTACCATGGTACGCTTGCTGGAGATGGTGGACATGCTGGCAGGTCTAGCATGAGACGTTTGCTGGAGATGGTGGACATGCTGGCAGGTCTACCATGGGGCGTCTGCTAGAGATGGTGGACACACTGGAAGGTCTAGCATGGGACGCTTGCAGGAGATGGTGGACATGCTGGCAGGTCTAGCATGAGACGTTTGCCGCAGATGGTGGACATGCTGGCAGGTCTAGCATGAGACGTTTTCTGGAGATGGTGGACACACTGGCAGGTCTAGTATGGGACGCTTGCAGGAGATGGTGTACATGCTGGAAGGTCTAGCATGGGACGCTTGCAGGAGATGGTGTACATGCTGGAAGGTCTACCATGGACGCAGTGGTTGTTTGTTGGAAATGTTGGATATACTGGGGGGGAGTGTTGGAGTGTAGGACATTGGAGTGTAGGACATCTATCCCTCAAAAATGGATGGTCCTGAGCAGACCTTAGTAAATTAATATTTGGATAAAGTCTGTTTCGTCAGACAGGTTGGTGGTGGTCATCCACAGGTTGTGATGTGTACAGCCACGCTATAGGCCATTATGACCTTCCAGGGAGTCAGTTCCAATGAAAACTAGTAAATCATGATTCCAAAGGCAGCAAAAAGGAACTATATTGACCTGATGGCCCTGTAATAGGTTCGATATGTGTTTCTCTGCCTCTGAGAGTGACCTTGACACTGCTCTGTGACCTTGACACTGCTCTGTGACCTTGACCCTGCCTGTGACTACACAAAATAATAATTATTCATCTTTTGGCGAATAGGCCCCAAGAATGTTAGATATTGGTGAGTCGTGAGACTTCTTATCCTAATGATAGATTGTTGTCATTAAGAATTTAAACTTTCACCCATGGATATGTCTCTGAACACAGATATTATATTTAATATATAGATATTTATATTTACACTTAATTCACTAGTAATTATTCCTTTACAAAAGAGTTTTTCTATTAACTTACTTTGGAGGTCGACTTTCACTTTGACACTGAGTCAAATTCGTCACCTGAGTTTTACTTGGGGGGGGGGGGGGGCATGTTTAGAATCCTCCCCATTCAAAGTAATGGGAGTCGAAATGATTGAAGCTATGTTTGAGACTAAGTCAAACTCAGGTCACAAAAATAGCATCGATCATTTCACCTTTCAATGGGAATTTGAACCTGGGATTTTCTTTTTATAAGTCAAACTCAAGTGCCGAATTTGGCTGGTTTGGTTCAAGGACTTATAAATTCCTTCTTATACCAAAGGCAAACAAGACATACCTCAGATTAATATTAACCAATTGAAATGAAGCGTTATTATCTGCATTTGCTGCTATAGATTCAGACGGTGAATTCAAAATCTTTACTGCCCTGTCTGTGCGAAAAAAATATTTGTAATGCTTTATATGAAATATCCTTTATCTAGCTCTACACTGTCTATATTAAGGCTTACAGATAATTATTTATATTCTAGCTTAAACACAATGCTCTGTAAATATGTCTAATATTATCCATATCTAGTATATTTGTAAAAGGCTAAATAAAGGCAGTTTTTATCTTTTTTATTTTATTTCTCCCATGGTGCAATGTCACGCCTAATCCTTATGCTTTTTACGCTACTTGTATGATATAAATTATCAATATAAAACCGGGATTTTCGGCTCCATTTGGCCCTTGTGTCTTTATCTAGCAGGCGAAGGGTTAAGAGGCCGTCTGGGGTCAAGATAGACAGCAGTTACCAATGTCTCTGGCAGAGACTGGTGAAGAAGGGGGGGGGGGGGGGGGGAGACCCTCAGGGGGATTGAGGAATACAAAGTGACAGATTTAATCCTTAAACCAGCAGAGGGGTGAGAAGGGGGGGAACTCACAAATGATGAGAAAAATGGTAAAAGAAATGAGTTTGGAAAGATGTGATTCTCCTAGTCCTGGAGAACAAACTCTTATTCTCTCTCTCTCTCTCTCTCTTTCTCTTGGTCATTCTCTCCAACACTCTCTCTCCCTATCCTTTTTATCTCTCTTTCGTTTTACTCCTCTTGCTATATGTTTATAAAGATCTGTGTGCTCTATTGCTGTACTCTATTTATCATCTATCAGGCTATCTATAAAACTGGCTATTGTCTATCATGCTATCTATATATTTGGCTATCTATCAACTATCAGGCTATCTATATAACTGGCTATCTATTGTCTATCAGGCTAGCTATTTAAAAGGCTATCTATAATCTATCAGGCTAGCTATATAACTGGCTATCTATTGTCTATCATGCTATCTATAAATTTGGCTATCTATTAACTATCAGGCTATCTACATAACTGGCTATTGTCTATCGGGCTAGCTATATAAATGGCTATCTATAATCTATCAGTCTATCCACATAACTGGCTATCTATTATCCATGTGACTGGCTTTGTATTATGTATTTGGCTATCTGTCTATCCTTTTTTCTCACTTTCTTTCCCTATAAGTTGTTTTCCTCGATCACCCTTGTCCTTTCCTCTCCTTCTCTCTCCCTCCTTCTCTTCCTCTTGTCCCCTTCCCTCTCTCTTTTTCCTTACCTCCCTCCCCGCCCCCCCCCCCCCCCGCCCCCCTTCCTCCGGGGGGCAGCCATGCATGGAAAGTCCCTTATTTAATTTAGACGCAATGAAAATCGATCCTGCCATTCGATACAAAATAAGAATCAAGCAGATTAAGGGACGGAAATTAACTCTGAAAATATTTTTGATGGAGTGCCTTGTACTCTCCCCAGCAAATGGACTGCAAAGTGGAACAAATGACGAGAGGCAAGTGCCTAAGACAAGGGCTCTCCATCTTTCTATTAGCGGGTAATGGGAAAGGTCCAGCTCTGAGCCCCGGACCCGCCATTAATCACAAACTGCCTTTATGAAGATTTATTTCCTCTTGCATGCAGCCTGCACTGGGAATGAAGTCATATCACAGCAGGGAAGAACGCAAAAGGGGGGGCGTCCATGGGTGACAGGAAGGGACAGTGCCGCCGGCCTCACGGGACTCAAAAACTAACAGCACGGACTTGGCCGGAAAACAATAGCGCCTTATAACACCGTAAAAAAAAAAAAAAAATTCTACCAGCCACAAAACTCAAAAGATGTTCAGGAGATGTAGCGAGAATGGGACACAAGATGACTGGTCGCGGACTTTGTCTGTTGGACAATTAACGGAATTAATGGTCTCTCTCTCTTCTTCTTTTTTTTTTTTGAGATACCAGTGCATCTGAGGAGGACACCACAAACCTCTTCTTGCTGTGAACTTCAAGAAGATGGAAAGCCAACCCTCACCTTAACCAGCCACGAGGTGGCAATTTAAAAAAACATTTTTTTTATATATATATATTTTAAATTTTTTTTTTCAATCAAAACAAACTCCCGGGCTGTTTCGAGAAAGTTGAAAGGAAGTAGTTTGTCACCTTCGTTTTGGCAGAAAGTTAGTCCAGGGTTTAGCCTTAGTCATTTAAAATCAGGTGTAGATTATGTGAAATGATAAGTTTTTTTTTTAATTTTTCCAAGCGGGTTTCTCTGACCTCGGGCTAAGCTTTTTAGTGTTCCCCATGTCAAACATTAATCTACAGGCTGTCTGAGAGAGATGGATTTACCATAAAGATGAGAATGAACGGTACAGATGCTTATTTACCATCACCAAGCCAAGTACCCTTCTGTGTGTAGGAGAACTATACAGAAGAGTTTTACTGTGATCAGAAAAGACTTTGAATTAAAAAAAAAAAAAAGTATAAAAAAAGACATATAGCGTATACGTCCTGTTTTTAAATTCCTTTCTTAATTCCCTGCAATTCTCTTTTTATGAATAAGGACCGTTTGAGTGTTGCAGATCAGGTTGCCATATAGAAAAAAGGCCGCACACCTCCCATAGAAAGCAACAGGGGAGCGCTAAATACCATTCAGTCCATCAGAGACTGACACAGATATATATTTTTTTTATTTGGTACAATTATAGTAGTTTATAAGCCCATTGGCTGCATTATTGTAAGTTTTACTGTTGTGGATCTCTACTATACACTGATACAAGCCACGCTTTATGAGGTCCTAGCAAAAAAGGCACTAGAGGGCAAAAAAACGGGACAGGCGGCCCAAAAAATAGTCCGTTGGGAGGTTTAATTTTTTATATATTTTTTTTATGCATTGTGTTGTGTATACGCTAGTTTTTTTTTTAGTCGTTTAAGCAAGGGAGCGCCTTCCCGCAGGCTCTTTACCCTTTCACTTGAGTTTTCCTTCTCATGTAAGGAATATTTCTCAGAATGTGTGAAAGATTAGAATTCTTTACCTAGTTAGATAACGCGCTGGGTAATTAGTTGGTCATTGTGTGTTTTTTAATTTAATCCACATTGTCAGAGTGGCAAAGGATCCAAAAATCCGTGGCCCAAGCTGTTGATAAAACTCCAGCTCCCATGACCCTCAGCAGCTGCATGACAAGATAGGGGTACTTGGGTAACAGGAGTGCCCGGGTACAGGAATATATCATAGGCTTTTTAATTTTTCCCTGCTACACGTGGCAAGCATTCCCGCCCGCCACCTTTCATTTTGATCGTGGCCACGGATTATCCTCCCAGGAGATAAAGTGGGCAAATGCTGTGACAGGAATAGAGGGGAGCCACGAATGCAATTGTGTGTGTGTTGTTCAAGCATGTGTGCAGAGAGACATGGGGACATACCATGCACTATATGTTGTGCAATTCACAGCATACAGCTGTACACTCAGAATTTTTATTTTTAAGCCAGTAGGCGGAGCATGATCCCAATCATTGGCCAATACAGTAGAGCTGGGCATGTGCAATTGAGAGCATGCATTTGTACACTCAGAATTCGAATGATCAGCCCCGTGAGTGTAGCATGTTCCCCATCATTGGCAACTGCAGAAGAGCTGGACATTTGCAATTCCAAGCATATCGTTTGTACACTGAGAATTCTAACGATCAGACCAGGGGGGCTATTTTGTTTCATGCAATTATGCAAAAAACGATGCAAAGAAAGTAGAACATGCTTGTGGTCTGCACCACCAACTGGAGATGACCGTTTAATTATAAACAAGAGACTGCTGGGGTGGGCTGCTACGGTAACACTGTGGGGAAATGGAGGGTGTTCGCAAATGGTTCTCAATTAGCTTTCTTCAATACTAATGGCCAATTGCAAGTTCCCCCTTTGTATTCGGGTTTCTCACTACTGCAGCTCATTAACCAGGCAAGTGGCCAAAGCCTACATTTATCAAAACCCAGCCCTGTCTGAGCCTGTCCTGATAATGCTCAGTCAGGAGAAACCCCTACATTATATACAAGACCAGCACTGTCTGAGCCTGTCCTGATAATGCGCAGTCAGGAGAAACCCCTACATTATATACAAGACCAGCACTGTCTGAGTCTGTCCTGATAATGCACAGTCAGGAGAAACCCCTACATTACATACAAGACCAGCCCTGTCTGAGTCTGTCCTGATAATGCACAGTTAGGAGAAACCCCTACATTATATACAAGACCAGCCCTGTCTGAGCCTGTCCTGATAATGCGCAGTCAGGAGAAACGCCTACATTATATACAAGACCAGCACTGTCTGAGCCTGTCCTGATAATGCTCAGTCAGGAGAAACCCCTACATTATTACAAGACCAGCACTGTCTGAGCCTGTCCTGATAATGCACAGTCAGGAGAAACCCCTACATTATATACAAGACCAGCACTGTCTGAGCCTGTCTTGGTTATGTGCAGTCATGATATGTCCTTACAGTAGATCCAGGCCTAGCACTCTCTGAGCCTGATAAAATTCAATCATGATATGCTCCTACGTTAGATCCAAGCCCAGCACCTTTTGAGCCTGTCCTGATCATACTCAGCCATGAGATTTCCCTACACTCGATCCAGACCCAGCACTGTCTGAGCCTGTCCTGGTTATGTGCAGTCATGAGATTCCCCTACATTCGATCCAGACCCAGCACTGTCTGAGCCTGTCCTGGTTATAAAGCCTATCTCTTTATATACATATCTATCCTTCCCCCTTTAATTGGGCCCCACCTACAATCATTTTGCTTTTTAGACATGTGTCTCTAAACAATGTATAGTGTTTGTTTGGTGCTCATTGAGGGGGGGCTGTTTGTTTAGGGCCGTCAGTTGGGATTGATGGGGTATCACAGGGAAATTGTCCCCCAGACGCGTCTCTATGACTGTCTGATGGATTTGGGCTTATTATCTATTAGGAACAGCGGGAGAGGCGGCCACCAGTGCCCATTCATCAAAGGGGGGGGGGGGGCTACATGCAGATTCCTAATCAAAACATTTTACTCTAAATGGTCTCGAACTAATTAAGTAACTGTTAATTAAAGTTCAGCAGACAAGGGATTGTTCTAAGACTCGTCACGCCTTATCCATCTACCAGTTATTGATAACATCCGTTCAAACTGGAGGGGTAGGAGGGAGAGGGGATGGTGAGGAGGAAGGGAGTCGTCACAAGGATAACAACAGAGAGATTGGGAGAAAGTAAAGAGGGAGAGACGAGAGAAGACGTAGAAAAAGACGACGGGGACTAGGTGCGACAAGAGCGAAGGTTCTAAACACGGAACTCTAAACATCGGGAACATTCCATTGTTTGCCCTGCCGAGCGGTCAACTTTTAGAACTCGGCCACATAACTGATCTCCATAATGTATACACTAAGTATGTTGTAGGAATCGGATCAGGTCATGTTCATGACATCCTACTGACAAATAATAAGCTTCTGGTCGATGTATTAAAGGTTCCTGATAATCTATGTGTTGGTCTATACCCTATATTGCCATTGTATATACCCCACCATAACACATGTGGTCTGCGCTGTACCATGTACACACATATAGAATGCCCACTGTCCAGGTCTCTCTTGTTGGTGGCAGGGGGGGTCACTTTAACCCCTTGCAGACAGAAATCACAAGAGAGCCCTATTGTGGGCAGGCACTGAGGAGTTAAGCTTTTGCCTGGGATTGATGGGAGCTGCCGCTGGAAGGCGTCTGGAGTTAAGTGAATAGATATATAACTGTACAGGATTATTACAGCAGGCTTTAAACTAATTAAAACAAATTACCACAGAGACCGGCTGTTGATAAGCAAAATCTCTTGTTCTGGTTACACACTTCTCTGATTGAAGTCAAATTATCATTATAAAGAGGAGGAGGAGGGGAGACAGCGAAGGCAGCGACTGTGCCAGCCTCCCCCACTGTAACTGTGCCACACTCTGTATATACACAGCACAGGCAGCGACTGTGCCAGCCTCCCCCACTGTAACTGTGCCACACTCTGTATATACACAGCACAGGCAGCGAATGTGCCAGCCTCCCCCACTGTAACTGTGCCACACTCTGTATATACACAGCACAGGCAGCGACTGTGCCAGCCTCCCCCACTGTAACTGTGCCACACTCTGTATATACACAGCACAGGCAGCGACTGTGCCAGCCTCCCCCACTGTAACTGTGCCACACTCTGTATATACACAGCACAGGCAGCGACTGTGCCAGCCTCCCCCACTGTAACTGTGCCACACTCTGTATATACACAGCACAGGCAGCGACTGTGCCAGCCTCCCCCACTGTAACTGTGCCACACTCTGTATATACACAGAACAGGCAGCGACTGTGCCAGCCTCCCCCACTGTAACTTTGCCACACTCTGTATATACACAGCACAGGCAGCGACTGTGCCAGCCTCCCCCACTGTAACTGTGCCACACTCTGTATATACACAGCACAGGCAGCGACTGTGCCAGCCTCCCCCACTCTAACTGTGCCACACTCTGTATATACACAGCACAGGCAGCGACTGTGCAAGAACCTCTCACTGTAACTGTGCCACAGTGTGAGGTTCTGGCAGTGCCACTGTTTGTGCCACTGTCTGTGCTGTGTATATACAGAGTGTGGCACAGTTACAGTGTGAGTATCTGGCAGTACCACTGCCTGTGCTGTGTATACACAGTGTGGCACAGTTACAGTGTGGGGAGGCTGGCAGTGCCACTGTCTCTGCTGTGTATATACAGAGTGTGGCAGAGTTACAGTGTGGGGATCTGGCAGTGCCACTGTCTGAGCTGTGTATATACAGAGTGTGGCACAGTTACAGTATGGGGATCTGGCAGTGCCACTGTCTCTGCTGTGTATATACATAGTGTGGCAAGTTTACAGTGAGGGAAGCTGACATGATATATATACAAACAGAATGTGGCACAATGAAGTCTTTACCTACTTATCATACTTATGAGAAAATCTAATATTTGTGCTTCTGATGTAAATTAATGAATTATACTATTATGTATCACTTTGTTTGTTGGTGCCTGTCATAATCGGCGCAGACAGGTCTGTTATCGTGTGTGGATTTCAGGGTTTGGGATCAGTGGGCAACTAAAGAGAACTAAACAGACCTTCCTTTTCAAAAAGTGCTCACTCCTTCTCTGTGCTGACTACACGCTTCTGCTTCTTTTTGAGCCAGCCTGGCCTCTGTCCATTGCTCCTGGTGAAGGTTTATTATGTTTAAGACTTTAAATGTTTCCTCCAAACTCACTTCTCTAATCAAACCTTAACCCACTCTCTGCCCTTACCTAATACCATTTTATCAGTTTGTGCGTCAGACGTTTGGCAATTTGCTCCCCGTGGAGCAAATTATATATATATATATATATACAGTACTGTGGGATGCACTGTCAGTTTATAGATAACTGTTGACAAAGACACCTAGGATGTTGTAGGAGCTAAAGTTTGGCCAAACAGAGCAATAAAAAACAAACTTAACCAATAATAGAATGCGATCAATTGAATTTAGACCTTGTAGACCTCTGTGGCCGTCTGTGAGTCATTCAGACGCTAGTAGATGGTTTATGTGACTCAAACATGGACCTTGTATGGATCCCGAAGATACCTGCTCTGTGGTGACAGCCAGGAAGATAATAGAAAAAATAGTCAGTTTCATGACCGGTATGTTAGTAACCAAGACATTTATGCACACAATGCAATTTTTGTTTTAGCTGTTGTTTGGTTAGACCTCCTCATCATACAGCTTTGTCCCAGAAGATGAAAGGGACAGGGGTGGTCAGTTCCCAAATTGCAACATTCCAATATTTTACTTATTTTACTTGACTGTAAACTTGATGAAGCCTTTGGGTTCGGGCATCTCAGTCGTCTTCAGAATAACATTCCAAAATTTTACTTGACTGTAGACTGGGAGAAGCCTTTGGGTTCGGGCATCTCTGTCATCTTCAAACTAAAACTCCAATATGTTACTTGACTGTAGACTTGAAGCCTTTGGGTTTGGCCATCTCCGTCGTCTTCAAACCAACATTCCAATATTTTACTTGACTGTAGACTTGACGAAGCCTTTGGGCTCGGCCATCTCCGTCGTCTTCAAACCAACATTCCAGTAGTTAAATTCCCCAATTCATGTGTTTGAATAGTTCATGCCAATGGCGGAGCTCAGAGGACTTGACATTGTATAACGTGGGGCATTAAGGTTTTGGAAAATGTTCAACATAATGTTTCTGTTGTGGAAAGGGTCTACATTTCAAGCACAGACGGCTGTGTCTTGTGATCGGTACTACAAGTTTCCAATGACATTACATGAGAGAAATCTCAATGTATCCTTCCTGGTAAGAACCTTTTTAACAACAATTGGATAATCACAATTTGACAGCTGTCGACAGTTGGATTTTTAAAAGGACCCTTGTGTTGACTGTACTCAGACAATAGACAAAGTAGTCCCTAACCTAGAATCGCTAGATTGTCTCTATTGTCCATCATGGCTACGTTATGACTACCTACTGCCAATTAGCAGTAGAGGAAGTTGTATGCAGAACCGGTGAGGCAGTAAATGACCTGTATATAGTTATTTAACACACTGTAATTCAGTGAAATGTTGACTAAATTACATTGTGTACAATCGTTTGAGTCAACTCGAGGGTCATTTTAAAAATCCAATTGTCTACGAAGAAGGATTCTTACCAACAGCTGTCACATTGTGATGGTCAGATGTTTACCTACATGAAATTGTCTGCCCAGCTCTTCTTGGTGCAAGTTCATTCAAATCAATAATGACTTGTATTAAAAATGTTCTTACCAAGAAGAACACATTGAGATGTATCTTGTTTTTAAGTATATGTCATTGGATCAATAGGAAGACACAACCGTCTGTGCCTGAAACACATTCCTTTCAACAACAGAAACATTGTGTTGAACATCTTCCAAAAACCAAATGCCCCATGCTATACAATGTCAAGTCCTCGTGGGTCCGCCATTGGCTTTAACTACAGTGACTATTTCCCAAAAGGAATGTCGGTTTGAAGATGACGGAGATGCTCGAACCCCAAGACTTTGTCAAGTCTACAGTCAAGTAAAATGGCAGACAGGCACGGCATCTTAAAGGTGCTTTATTCCCACCCCCTTCACCATGGATATGACCTCTGACCAGGACAAATTAGTTGTATCATGTCGCTCAATGGGTGTATACTCACTATTTATTAATTCATAGTTCCAGGTTTATATTCTTGTATAATGTTATGGCTAAGGATACAAAAGTCAATACCAACCGTTTGAAATAAAAAAAAAAGCAGAGAGATGTATTTGCCCCACTCCTATACTTTTCATTGCGGGGTTCAGCAAATTCACCCAAATTGTCAATACAAGGCCATTGGCTTTCACAAGATTTGATTGTAAGCTCTAATGTTAGGAGAATATATTTAAGAGGAGGAAAACTACAAGGAGAAGAGGACATAGTCTTAGATGCATAGAGTAGCCTTCCAGTGGAGGTTAGTACCATGAAGAAGTTGACATATACTTTGAATAAGCATAAGGCTATCTCTTAAATGAGATAAGACTGAGGGCCAAATAAGGGATTGTCCTATTTCTATGTTACTCTTTTGGATCTCCGGTATCAGTCATATAGTGTCTACAAAACTAAAAGGCTTTGGACAGGCTGTGGCTGGCATTGGACACCTAACAGAACATTTGTGATGCTCTATCCCCAAGAACTTACAATCATTTCAGAATCATTGTAACTAACCCTGCATGGCGCTCTTTCCCACAACTTCTGTAGCCTGGTCCATAGAACTTGCAATCTATTAAAGCTTGCGTTCCCTTAAGAAGCCAGAAGATGACCCTACAACTGGACCGTCAAATCTGATACACTTTTTTTTCCCCCCATTCCCCTTTGTCTATCATTTCACTATCTCTTCAGGGGTTAACCCACCCTCCCCTTTTATCCACATCAAATTGGGTGCCACACGTAGCCCTGAGTGCAGGGGGGGGGGGGGGGGCTGCTGATTGGGTGCCTCAGAAGCTGTATTCCGTGTGACCCATGGGGTGAGAGCACATATATCACACACTGACAGCTACAGAGAAGCCGCAGATTAGCAACTAAATCGGTTATTGATCAGTCAAGCGCTTGGCTGGACGGGATGCGTTATAGGCGCGTCAGCCGTTCCCTGTGTGTATGGTGGGTGGGGGGGAGCTGGACTATCATTGGGACCTTTTAACCCTCTGACTACCAGAACGCTTCCAGGATGACCCCACAGCTGGCCCTTCAGCTTCCAGTTACATCATGCTGTGGCAGCAGTAGGGTGAAGAGGAATCTCTAACCCTATCCTCAGCAGCGGTCCTGACTCCATGTAACTGAAAGCGATGCCCTGTGACCCCATAGATCACCAACCATAGAACCAAAAATAAGGTTTTAACCTCATCAGTGCCAAGGAGAAGATTTGACAGTAAAAAGCACAGTTTCAGAATTCATCCGGTAGCAAGAGATTTAACACATTAATTGACAATGCAAGCTCCTCTGACAAATGGCTACTGCTCTGACTTATAAAGTGTTAACACGCAGTGCCTCCAGCCCCCCCCCCCCCCCCTACAGTTTTCAACCTATTGCCTTGCAAAGTACACACTGGGTGATTATCATGCTTGTGATCTCACGCTACGAGTAATGTACCGCTACGTGTAACTTTATTCAGTACATGTGTTTGCGAGCAGATATTTCTGGATAATTGCTGGCGGAGGCCCCAAAACAGCTTGGCAGTGCCACCCTTGCCCATCAAACAGCTCGGCAGTGCCAGCCTTGCCCATCAAACAGCTTGGCAGTGCCAGCCTTGCCCATCAAACAGCTTGGCAGTGCCAGCCTTGCCCATCAAACTGCTTGGCAGTGCCAGCCTTGCCCATCCAACAGCTTGGCAGCGCCAGCCTTGCCCATCAAACTGATTTGCAGTTCCAGCCTTGCCCATCCAACAGCTTGGCAGTGTCAGCCTTGCCCATCCAACAGCTTGGCAGTGCCAGCCTTGCCCATCCAACAGCTTGGCAGTGCCACCCTTGCCCATCAAACAGCTTTCAAGTACCAGCCTTGCCCATAAAACCGCTTGGCAGTGCAAGCCTGGCCCATCAAACAGCTTGGCAGTGCCAGCATTGCCCATCCAACAGCCTGACAGTGCCAGCATTGCCCATCCAACAGCATGGCAGGGCCAACCTTGCCAATTAAACAGCTTTGCAGTGCCAGCCTACCCCCCAAAACAGCTAACCAGTGCTAATCGTGCCCCCACAAAACAGCTTAGCATGTGCCAATCATTCCCCCCCCCCCCCCCCCCCCCCCACAAAACAGCTTGCCAGCACCATCCAAAACTTTTTGCTGATCTGTCTTGCCTGTCTATTCATGTCTATCTATGATGATGATGAGTGGGCCAGTGCACCATGGGCCACTAAATTGTTTTTACCCCCTGGCCACAAATCTGCAACCTTGTGACTATATAAAGATGTGGGAGGAGTTGCAGGTTGTGACTATATGAAGTTGTGGGAGGAGCTCCAGGGCGTGACTATATGAAGTTGTGGGAGGCGTTCCAGGGCGTGACTATATGAATTTGTGGGAGGAGCTCCAGGGCGTGACTATATGAAGTTGTGGGAGGAGTTGCAGGGAGTGACTATATGAAGTTGTGGGAGGAGTTCCAGGGCATGACTATATGAAGTTGTGGGAGGAGTTGCAGGGAGCGACTATATGAAGTTGTGGGAGGAGCTCCAGGGTGTGACTATATGAAGTTGTGGGAGGAGCTGCAGTGAGTGACTATATGAAGTTGTGGGAGGAGTTCCAAGGCGTGATTATATGAAGTTGTGGGAGGAGTTGCAGGGAGCGACTATATGAAGTTGTGGGAGGAGCTCCAGGATGTGACTATATGAAGTTGTGGGAGGAGCTCCAGGGTGTGACTATATGAAGTTGTTGGAGGAGCTCCAGGGCGTGACTATATGAAGTTGTGGGAGGAGTTGCAGGGAGCGACTATATGAAGTTGTGGGAGGAGCTCCAGGATGTGACTATATGAAGTTGTGGGAGGAGCTCCAGGGTGTGACTATATGAAGTTGTTGGAGGAGCTCCAGGGCGTGACTATATGAAGTTGTGGGAGGAGTTGCAGGGAGTGACTATATGAAGTTGTGGGAGGAGCTCCAGGGTGTGACTATATGAAGTTGTGGGAGGAGTTGCAGGGAGTGACTATATGAAGTTGTGGGAGGAGCTCCAGGGTGTGACTATATGAAGTTGTGGGAGGAGCTGCAGGGAGTGACTATATGAAGTTGTGGGAGGAGCTGCAGGGAGCGACTATATGAAATTGTGGGAGGAGCTGCAGGGAGTGACTATATGAAGTTGTGGGAGGAGTTGCAGGGAGTGACTATATGAAGTTGTTGGAGGAGCTCCAGGGCGTGACTATATGAAGTTGTGGGAGGAGCTCCAGGGTGTGACTATATGAAGTTGTGGGAGGAGTTGCAGGGAGTGACTATATGAAGTTGTTGGAGGAGCTCCAGGGCGTGACTATATGAAGTTGTGGGAGGAGCTGCAGGGAGTGACTATATGAAGTTGTGGGAGGAATTGCAGGTAGTGACTATATGAAGTTGTGGGAGGAGCTGCAGGGAGTGACTATATGACGTTGTGGGAGGAGTTGCAGGGAGTGACTATATGAAGTTGTGGGAGGAGTTGCAGGGAGCGACTATATGAAGTTGTGGGAGGAGTTGCAGGGAGCGACTATATGAAGTTGTGGGAGGAGTTATCAGTCATAGAAGACATATTTAAGCCAGTGAGAGTGCCTCATGTTTAAAGCCTTGGAAGTTATATGGTAACAGGAGGCGCTATGTGTTCTCAGTAGATAAAGTTCTTGATCTGTGGCATACAGGGTAATGTGTGTAGAAATGTGGCTAGGTGGTGGTAAGTAATACTACACAGTTACCTAGACAGAAATCAAAGGGTCCCGCGGCATAAACAAAGTTTAAACACCTTCACCGCCTGCTCTGCTTTCTCTCTCTCTCTGTGTGGTTTAATGTCTCATCTCGCCCCTGGGGCAAGCACTCAATCACATGAACACCTCACGAGTCTGGAGGGGAACGATATGCTCACCCACTGGAACTCAGAGGGTTAAACACATAATGAATCCTTTCTATCAGTTAATGACAGACAAAGGCAACAGAGATCTTGCCAACAGAGCTGACCATCTAATGACAAAGCGATATCCAGGGATTTGACCAATATGATGAGTTATTAATTGCACATTTTAAGGTGAGACGGGCTGTGCTCCCCTGTGGGTTATGTCTCCTCTGTCTTCCTCTATTTCACTGTTTTTGTCTATTTCTCTACATTTCATTCTTGCTCCTTCGCCATTGCCTGCTTATACTGCTCTATGGGCCTTTGCCCATTTTTGCTTTTCGCCATGCTTTGCCCGTTTGCCCTTCTACCTCGGCCTTGCCACTTTGCCCTTCTCCTTGGGGCTAGCCTCTTTGCCCGTCTCTCTGGTACTAGCCACTTTTCCCTTCTCCCTGGGGCAAGAAACTTTGCCCTTCTCTCTGGTACTAGCCACTTTGACCTTCTCCCTGGGCCTCACCACTTTGACATTCTCCTTGGGCCTCACCCCTTTGACCTTCTCCCTGGGCCTAGCCCCTTTGCCCTTCTCCCTGGCACTAGCCACTTTGACCTTCTCCCTTGGCCTCGCCAATTTGACCTTCTCCTTGGGCCTCACCACGTTGACCTTCTCCCTGGTACTAGCCACTTTTACTTTCTACCTAGGCCTTCGCCACTTTGTCCTTCTCCATGGGCCTTGCCACTTTGCCCTGAGACTAGCCACTTTGACCTTCTCCCTAGGACTCACTCGTTTGCCCTTCTCCCTGGGACTTGCCACTTTGCCCTTCTCCGTGGGACTTGCCACTTTGCCCTTCTCCCTGGGACTCACCCGTTTCCCCTTCTCCCTGGGACTCGCCTCTTTGCCCTTCTCCCTGGGCCTTCGCCACTTTGCCCTTCTCCCTGGGACTTGCCACTTTGCCCTTCTCCTTGGGACTCACCCGTTTGCAGTTCTCCCTGGGACTCACCTCTTGGACCTTCTCCCTGGGCCTAGCCTCTTTGACCTTCTCCCTGGGCCTCGTCTCTTTGACCTTCTCCCTGGAACTCGCCACTTTGCCCTTTCCCTGGGACTCACCTCTTTGGCCTTCTCCCTGGGCCTCGCCCCTTTGCCCTTTCCCTGGGACTCGCCTCTTTGACCTTCTCCCTGGGACTCACCTCTTTGACCTTCTCCCTGGGCCTCGCCACTTTGCCCTTTCCCTGGGACTCGCCTCTTTGACCTACTCCCTGGGACTCGCCTCTTTGACCTTCTCCCTGGGACTCGCCTCTTTGACCTACTCCCTGGGCCTCGCCCCTTTGCCCTTTCCCTGGGACTCGCCTCTTTGACCTTCTCCCTGGGCCTCGCCACTTTGCCCTTTCCCTGGGACTCGCCTCTTTGACCTTCTCCCTGGGCCTCGCCACTTTGCCCTTTCCCTGGGACTCGCCTCTTTGACCTACTCCCTGGGCCTCGCCCCTTTGCCCTTTCCCTGGGACTCGCCTCTTTGACCTTCTCCCTGGGCCTCGCCACTTTGCCCTTTCCCTGGGACTCACCTCTTTGACCTTCTCCCTAGGCCTCGCCACTTTGCCCTTTCCCTGGGACTCACCTCTTTGACCTTCTCCCTGGGACTCGCCCCTTTGCCCCTTTTCTTTAAGCCTCTCTGTTCCTAAAATATTATGTCCTCACATTTACATAAATAGCAGTCTGAACATTACAAATGGTTTCATGTTCTTACGTAATAAATGTTGTTATACAGGGACAATATGTCTTAAAGTGCCAGAAGCATGGGATAAGGAAGCCCCCCCAAGATTCTACAGGGGTCAGGAGGCAGCACAGGTCTCTGCAGGGAATGTAGAGGTAGTGCACGTCTCTGCTGGGTCGAGCAGGGGAATGGAGCTCATTTTAATCTCATTGTCACGTAGCACAATAGTATTCTCACTCTTGTACGTAATGAGCTTCATTATGCAGATTGAAACCATACTGTGATCTGCTTTCTTTCCTTCCCGTCTTCATTGACTGCTTCTCGCCATGTCCTTTTCCTGTGTTGATCTCTACTTGCCCCATCTCTCCATCGCCCCCTCCCTCCCTCTTCTCTTCCTCTCCATATGTTCCCCTGCACTCTTCACATTGATCTGTGCATGACAGCTCCGCACCTCTCACTCTCACCTCCTCACCACGTGCTGTGCGTGCCCCCAGCACTCTTCAGTGATGCAATGAGACCCTCTGACAATTGAATTTCTCTCCTCCGCTGTCTGTAAAGCCCAAGAAGATATCAGGACGAAGAGATGAACTCCGCTCAGTGGGCCGAGTGTGTGAATGTTATCTACCTGACCACACAGATCAAACTCCTCTGGTTGCCAGATACATAGCCCCCTACAAAAGCCCCTGTACAATTCAAATGCAGACTTTCACCTTCTATTTAATTTAGAACCTTCTGCTCCTCCGTTGCTTCCATCTCTGTTTTTGGGGACCGTAGCAATCAAGCCATCACATTCATTGTTGTTATAAGCTATCAATTCATAGTTTGATACAGGGGAAGTCAAAATTCGGCACTCCGAATGCTGCAGACACTACATGTCCCTTGCTGCATTGCCAGCATTATGGGATTTGTAGTCCGCAGCTTCTGGAGTCCCGAAGGTTGCCTTCTCCTACATGTTTCCTAAAGAACAACAAACATAAACAAATAGTGGATGTCGATTCACTAAAAGGTCAGTCGGGAACATTTTACCTCCTCAATGTAACTATACATTGGATAGAGCCAAACCTGCTGAGCACCCCCTGATGGAAGAGTTCAGCTGCCGAGTTACATCTTTCAAAAAAAAATAATCCTCGGTCTCTAACTGTGTTCTTTAACTAGTCCTCCATCTCTAACTGTGTTCTGTAACTAGTCCTCCATCTCTAACTGTGTTCTGTAACTAGTCCTCCATCTCTAACTGTGTTCTGTAACTAGCCCTCCATCTCTAACTGTGTTCTGTAACTAGTCCTCCATCTCTAACTGTGTTCTGTAACTAGTCCTCCATCTCTAACTGTGTTCTGTAACTAGTCTTCGGTCTCTAACTGCACACTGTAACTTGTTAAAGATTTTTAACTACATGTTGTAACTACTTGTAGATGTCTAACTACTTATTATTGCTAACTGCGTTCTGTTTTAGTTCTGGATGTCTAGCGGCATTCTGTTACTAATTCTAGATCTCTAACTGCGTTCTGTTTTAGTTCTAGATGCCTAGCAGCATTCTGTTACTAATTCTAGATCTCTAACTGCATTCTGTTTTTAGTTCTAGATGCCTAGCAGCATTCTGTTACTAATTTTAGATCTCTAACTGCATTCTGTTTTTAGTTCTAGATGGCTAGCGGCATTCTGTTACTAATTCTAGATCTCTAACTGCGTTCTGTTTTAGTTCTGGATGTCTAGCGGCATTCTGTTACTAATTCTAGATCTCTAACTGCGTTCTGTTTTTAGTTCTAGATGTCTAGCAGCATTCTGTTACTAATTCTAGATCTCTAACTGCGTTCTGTTTTAGTTCTAGATGTCTAGCGGCATTCTGTTACTAATTCTAGATCTCTAACTGCGTTCTGTTTTAGTTCTAGATGCCTAGCGGCATTCTGTTACTAATTCTAGATCTCTAACTGCGTTCTGTTTTAGTTCTAGATGCCTAGCAGCATTCTGTTACGAATTCTAGATCTCTAACTGCATTCTGTTTTTAGTTCTGGATGCCTAGCGGCATTCTGTTACTAATTCTAGATCTCTAACTGCATTCTGTTTTAGTTCTAGATGCCTAGCAGCATTCTGTTACTAATTCTAGATCTCTAACTGCATTCTGTTTTTAGTTCTGGATGCCTAGCAGCATTCTGTTACTAATTCTAGATCTCTAACTGCGTTCTGTTTTAGTTCTGGATGTCCAGCGTCATTCTGTTACTAATTCTAGATCTCTAACTGCATTCTGTTTTTAGTTCTGGATGTCTAGCGGCATTCTGTTACTAATTCTAGATCTCTAACTGCATTCTGTTTTTAGTTCTAGATGCCTAGCGGCATTCTGTTACTAATTCTAGATCTCTAACTGCGTTCTGTTTTAGTTCTAGATGCCTAGCAGCATTCTGTTACGAATTCTAGATCTCTAACTGCATTCTGTTTTTAGTTCTGGATGCCTAGCGGCATTCTGTTACTAATTCTAGATCTCTAACTGCATTCTGTTTTAGTTCTAGATGCCTAGCAGCATTCTGTTACGAATTCTAGATCTCTAACTGCATTCTGTTTTTAGTTCTGGATGCCTAGCGGCATTCTGTTACTAATTCTAGATCTCTAACTGCATTCTGTTTTAGTTCTAGATGCCTAGCAGCATTCTGTTACTAATTCTAGATCTCTAACTGCATTCTGTTTTTAGTTCTGGATGCCTAGCGGCATTCTGTTACTAATTCTAGATCTCTAACTGCGTTCTGTTTTAGTTCTGGATGTCTAGCGGCATTCTGTTACTAATTCTAGATCTTTAACTGCGTTCTGTTTTAGTTCTGGATGCCTAGCAGCATTCTGTTACTAATTCTAGATCTCTAACTGCGTTCTGTTTTAGTTCTGGATGTCTAGCGGCATTCTGTTACTAATTCTAGATCTTTAACTGCATTCTGATTTTAGTTCTAGATGTCTAGCGGCATTCTGTGACTCATTCTAGATCTCTAGCTGCGTTCTGTTTTAGTTCTAGATGCCTAGCGGCATTCTGTTACTAATTCTAGATCTCTAACTGCGTTCTGTTTTAGTTCTAGATGCCTAGCAGCATTCTGTTACGAATTCTAGATCTCTAACTGCATTCTGTTTTTAGTTCTGGATGCCTAGCGGAATTCTGTTACTAATTCTAGATCTCTAACTGCATTCTGTTTTAGTTCTAGATGCCTAGCAGCATTCTGTTACTAATTCTAGATCTTTAACTGCATTCTGATTTTAGTTCTAGATGTCTAGCGGCATTCTGTGACTCATTCTAGATCTCTAGCTGCATTCTAGAATTAGTTCCGTGTCTCTAATTGTGTTCTGTTTCTAATTCTAGGCTTCTGTGTTCTCTAACTAGTTCTATTAGCGTCGACCTCTGTCTGTAACTCTAACTAGTGCTAGGCCCCGGTTACTTTAATAACGAATCGTTAGCTGTCGTCGCCCCGCACCCTTCTCCGTTTCTGGAGGTTTTCTGCTTTAGCCTATCAATATTAATTCCTATTTTACAAACAAGGATAAACGTTAATTAGTTACCTAACAAAAATAATAGAATCCTGACAGAGATTTATCTGATTGCTCACGACAGAGTGAGTGAGTGGGAGGCAGCCAGGAATGATGGAGTCATTAGAGTTAGATAGCGGATGAGATAATAAAATATTGGATCAAAACAGACAGGCGGTGGGGGTCCGACGTTCTTGCATGTGAACCTTGGGGTTGAAATGGTTTAACGTGTTTATGTTTCTGCATGCCTCATGGTTATATGGCTCCTGGTGATTACATATTGCAGAGGTAGCTCGGCTTAACACAATCACAGAGATTTGTATTTTATTTTTATTTACACAAGTTAAATAAAAAGCACAGTACACAGGATCCAGCGTTGTATTAAAGGACAAGTGTCGCAAAAAATATGAATCATGTTAAACTGAACGATTGCATCGAACGTAAGCATTTTAAATAGACCTGCTATAATGAAAGAATGCAAATAAAGTACCTTTTTGAGCCCTCTTTGATCCTTATCACTATCGGTGGCGGACATATTGTTTAGAATCTTTGCTCTGTATAGCTCTATCAGGGGACGGACCTGTTGTTTAGGATCTTTGCTCCATATCGCTCTATCAGGGGGGTGTACATGTTGTTTAGAATCTTTGCTCTCTATTGCTCTATCAGTGGGCGGACATGTTATTTAGAATCATGCTCAGTATTGCTCTATCAGTTGGCAGACATGTTCTTTAGAATCTTTGCTCCATATCGCTCTATCAGGGAGCAGACATGTTGTTTAGAATCTTTGCTCTGTATGGCTCTATCAGGGAGCAGACATGTTGTTTAGAATCTTTGCTCCGTATTGCTCTATCGGGGGGTAGACATGTTGTTTAGAATCTTTGCTCTGTATAGCTCTATCAGGGGGCGGACATGTTATTTAGAATCATGCTCAGTATTGCTCTATCAGGGGGCAGACATGTTATTTAGAATCTTTGCTCCATATTGCTCTATCAGGGAGCAGACATGTTGTTTAGAATCTTGGATCCGATCTGTCAGATCATACTTCATCCGACCCAAGATTCTAACCAACATTCCCATCCCTTGATACGCTTATGATGGAATTTTCCAGCCGTTCAGAAGTAGTTTTTTATATAAACCCCCCCAGCTTCTCATAGAGAAGGCTTCAACACAGCCAGGTTTATGTTTTCAGCATGGCCCAGAATAACAGGTGCCCCAACAGGGGTGTGGTATTTCCAAGAAATCTGACTGAATTTGCTCAGATACAGAGGCAGGAGAGTGGGGTGTCTTAATGTCTATATTTTGAGAATACAGGTAACAGGATCCAAACAGTGTTGGAAATCATGCAATACAAGATGGGTGCAAATAAGAGGGCCCTAGCGAAGGTCTGGACATCAGCCTAAACGCAATGATGAAAAAAAAAAAAAACTACACCAAATTTATTTAAAGCAAGAACAAAAAAATATGGAAGGGAAATATGAAAGGATGCCGACTGAGACAGGCGCACAGATAAAAAGTGTAGGCCATAGAAAGGAAGACACTTAGAGAGACAAAGCATGGAAGGGTGAGAGTGAGAGAGAAAGGAGTAGAGGCAATAAAGATAAATAGCAAGAGGTAAAGGTTAAACCAACCAGACACAGGAGGAATAGAGTGAGATGGATTGGGGACAAGGAAGGAGTGACTGCATGAATAGAGTCATCTTTTGCTCTGTCTGTGACCTGGGCCCTGACCCCCTGTGTCCTGTCTTGACCTGTGACCCATAACATATCTCCATCTCTCAGCGGCATTGAGAATTAGTACCTCGTGCAGGCTCTGGGTGGCACTGTAATAGAGCAAGAGCAATGCACACTACCTCTCAGCTGCTGCCAGACCTGGTACACACACACACAAACACACTGCAGGTATCGCTCTTGGATTGATAAAAACAAATTAAATCACTGATAAAAGCCTCTCATGGAAATGCTGTACAAAAACAAACAAAAAAAAGACATGCCAAATACTTGCGTCAAATACGTGTGCACAGCAGATACATGTTCACTTGTATCTCTCCACAGATCAATCGATGTCTCCTTCAGTGTTCAATGATGTCAAGGGCACTTCTCTAGTGACACATTGGGTACTTACCTCTCTATTCAGAGACGGCGACCACTTACCTCTCTACACTAACACAACAGGCTTCTACCAGTATACACAGTCCATGGATACTTACCTCCCTTCGCTTGTGTGGTCTCTTGCCTTCTGACGCCATGTAGCTCTCTACACTCGTACACTTGGACCCCGGTGATACTTTTCTTTCTATTTTTAATATAGGATCCATTGGCAGACGGCCAATTCATGCTCCCTACTGGCTACTAATAAGCTAGTTTACACATATTCATAATTACACACATGTGCGTAAATCGCTGGAGTGGTGGTTTGTGTGACAGGGATTTCTCTGGGCCTCAGTCGGAGATCAAGGGCTTCAATGGGCTGGTACACCATGACTAGATTGGGTGGTCTGTTTGGCTTCCCGGTGTGGTCTGTGAATATTTTTTGGGAGAAATCAACTTTATCACTGGAGGTAAAAACATTGACATCTAAAAACCAGAAGGTGAACTACGGTGGTTTGTGATTACTTAGACCAGGGGTGTTCCCCATGTCGGAGGACTACATTTACCATACTCCCCTGCTAGTCTCTTAGATGACAGGGTATTCGGGATAATGTAGGCCTTCAGCAGCTGGGGGGCTGCAATTTGACAGTCCTGGTTTTTGTCCAGCTTGGCCACAATAAGTCTGGATTTGTGTTCTCTTATTCAGCACTGGATGAGCCAAGAAACAAAGTCGGACTTTCCAAATTTCCCACCCCGCACCTCTGTGTCCTATGTACAGGACAAAGCTTGTGGAATATACAGAGATGAACAAATTCATTGTAGCAAGCTGCTGGTTGTGTATATTCCGATCCCCGTCTCAACGTAGGAATATAAGCCGTGGGTATAAATCACATTTTGTACATGCAGGCTTCTCTGATAAGTGGCTTGATCTGAACAAATTTATCACAACTCCTGCCGCATAAATATATTTATATAGTGAAAGGGCACTGTGAGAGCTGGCCGCAAATGGGGTGAAGGCAGTAATGTGCAGTACGGGTAAACAGTCTGGTCGACCCTGACGCATTTTACGCAGCTGTTTACCAAGCTGGCGATAGATAAAAATATAAGTCTCAATTTATTATTCAATTTACAAAAACATAATTTTATATAGGAAAAATTCCAGACACATTATTACATAATAAAAAGGAAGTGTTATTACACATATGGGTAAAAATGTGTATTTCATGAGACAGATAATTTTTTAATATTGGTTCTGAAAAGGAATACTATTCTCTATTTTCTAAATATTCCCCATTTTAGCAGGTATTTTGCATATGGAGCTGTTTGGTGATATCACAAAGGAGCGGGGTGAATCAATTTAAAATTATTTTTTTGTGTGTTGAATTCTGCCAGGATTTGCCAGGTATTTTATATTTTGTTTTAAAATCAAACCCTGCTAGTTTTGGAAGAATCCTTAGAACATGGATAAATATTGTAGTCAAGAGTAAAAATTTACTTTGTTGATGATTTCAAGTCTGAATTATAAGTACAAATTACTTTTTTTTTTTAAATAAATATATATTTGTATTAAGAGATTTCTTTCAGTTTTGATCATGTCAACAGAAACGTATGTTTTTTTGTTTTTTTTAAAAAGGTTGACTGTAAAGCTAATGGTCATATGACAAAACATCTCTAGGGCGAAACGCGTGAGGTAAGAAGGGGTCATTATGTCGCCAGCAGCTTTGTTAATTTGTACAGATTGTGTTCCAGTAAAGGCTGATATGCAGTCGTTTGTATTTGATTTATCGCCTGCTTTTAATACATTCCTTAAAGCATTGATTAGAGAAATAAATCGGTACGGTGTCTTAGCAGAAACAAAAGTAAATGAAGAAAAAGAAATACCTGATTTGTTGGCTTCTGCCCCTTAATTATGACATCTGTAGGAATAAGTTATCCTGTGTTACAAGGTGCCATAAAGTGTTGCCACAAATAGGGGACAGTGCAAACAGATGAATGATACTTACAAAGAGGACATTCTCTTTTTTTAAGGTCTTCATTACTTTTGGAGATGCCCTCTATTGGTCTGTTCTTCAAGCTACAACCAAGTAACTTTTTGTTGACATCCTCCTCTTGTTTGGGTTATTCCAGACCTCATCCAATATCCTGATCTGCCCCAATGTTGATTTAAAAAAAAAAAAAATATTGTATGAATGTGAAATATAATTTTGCCACTTTCTCAGTTTGACTTTTACATTTTGGACTGCTGATATTCTAATAGTTTTTTTCCCCCCAAACATCCTCGATCCCTGCAAATACTTATTGCCCAGTCTTTTAAAAGTGTTGGCACTCCATCTAGATTAAATGTCCTTTGATCTCAATGAAGTGGATCATGGATTTAGGCTTGTAAAACTCATCATCATTTGTTTTAGCGATTCACAGCCTCCATAGCCTTTGGAGGTAAGTGGCTGTGTACAATGTTTTACACATTGAGTTAAGGTATGTTATTGACCGTACAAGCTTCAGATAAATTTAATTTTTTACTACTCACAATAGACCCTTAATGCTTGCTATCCTTCCTCATTCCCCCATGGTTCTCCAACCCGGTGGGATGCTACAACTTTGTTTGCACTGGTTCTTTTCTCTCCAAACTTTATTCCTAATTTCTTTTCCAACAGAGGCTGCAACAATTTACAGGCCCCCAACTAGGGCCATTGTGGCTAGCTGCAACTGTGATACTGGCCATAGTGTCTGCCATGGACACAATTAAAGCGTTAGACCTCGGTGCATTGCGTCTGCTTCACCCCTCTTGTTCCATCCATGTCCTCCAAACTTAATGCTATAGTCAACTCCAGATAGTGTGCGTCACTGTAAAGTCTGTCTCACAAGTTAGAGGAATGCCCATTTCTCACTGACCTTTTACATGCTTTAACCCTAACATTTAATTGACTCCCATTCATCCCTTCAGTATTGTTGATCCTGTTTATGTGGTTGACTCGTTGTTTGATCCACTCTACTGGCAATATAACCATTCGTGACCATTGTACCAGTGTGTGTCCATTTTTTTTCTGTCGAGTCCTGTTTAAAATTCTTTGTATAACAATGGCCTAATTACGCTAACGATAACCTGGAACATGTTCAAGACCATTATTTTGGGGGGCTGTTTCAAATACTGTTAAAGGAGGTGAAATTAAAGAATCCATCTGTCCTGCACACATTTTAAGCCAATATCAGTCTTAAATAAAAGCCTATTGACTAAAATAACGGCCTTGCATGTGCAATGTATACTAACCTCTTTGATCCCCTACTGAACCAAACAGGATTTATAGATATATTTTTTATTATTAATATAATGAATAAACCTCTACCAGGACAATGTTAGTTGTGAGTCTATAGAATGCCTGGTAGGATTTGTTAGTCCTATAGGTTAACAAATTTTATATACCACCACCTCTGTCCTATTTTTCCTAATATTTAAAGTCTAACCTGTATCTTACTATAAATAATAGGATGCTAACCCTACTTTTATGAACCTGGAAAGGGGTACAAGGTCGGGATGACCACTCTCCCCATTGTTATTCAGTTTAGCTAGCCAACCTTGTATCTGTATTACAGATAATTGCCTCCTCTATCTTGGAATGCAGGTTGGCACTGGAACTAAAGTGTCTGCTTTTGTGGCTTATCTGTTGCTCTTCGTGGTCAACTCTGTCTTGATATGCAAATTAATGACCTTCAATAGGAACTATGTCTTTTGCATACCAAGCCGCATGGTGATGTCATAATCAAGTGACACCACAGATACTGAGGCCACGTTTCCAGGGACACATATTTGTTCCACATGCTGCAGAAAGAGCATGCAAAGTGCAGCCCGGCAGTATGTAGGATGGATATACGCACAGACACAATCCAATTAATTAGTCAGGGTGGAGATCTCATAGGACCTGCCATGATTAATTAATTGGATTGTGTCTGTGCGTATATCCATCCTACATACTGCCAGGCTGCACTTTGCATGCTCTTTCTGCAGCATGTGGAACACATATGTGTCCCTGGAAACGTGGCCGATGTTGGCAACTATGACTTTGTTTGCAGGGTTACGTATAACAAACCCCGTCAGCTGTATATGTGTCTAACAATGTCATTTAGCAGCTGAGATGCTCAGTCTTTTACCTTTTTTACTGCTGCCCTCAGTGTGATACTGTAATTTTAAATCATCTCACACAGTGAGTCTGACTCAGATGAGCAAGCTGAAGTAAACTAATGGTAAATTACTGGGGATCTCTACAGACACATAGTAAAGGAAGAAAAAAAACCTGGCATATTTTACAGAAATAGAAGAGGGTGGGTAAGAAATCCTTGGGTTTGGTATTAAAATGATTATTAAGAAAATAAATCAAAGCAATGTTTGGATATACTGCTTTTTTAGCATAAGTTATAATAATTATAAGGTGCTTTCACACCACACTGAAATCAGAGATTCATGCTGGTTTTTTTTTTTTTTTTTTTTAATAGCAAGGATGCTGTGCTTGAGAACAGGTGTGCTAACTTCCCAAGAGTGAGATATTGGAATCAACACTGTAAAGTGTGGTTTGTGTTTTTTTTTCCTGCCTTGTATTCACTAAGTAGTAGTGTATTGTGATGAGCTGTAAATTTAGACAATAATTCCAACGCAGCTGTTTGGTTCTGTTTTCCAGCTCAGATTTCTGTGGGTTGGAACAGGGTTGATTTCTGTAGCCTTTAGGGGCCAGATAGACATACTGTATTTAAGGAGCCAGCCTGGTCTATTTTTAGGAGCCAGAGAAATGGGACTATGTAAAACAATCAAAAAAAATGTTAGGAGCCAGCAGTAGGAGTGTTAGGAGCCAGATATCCCTGGTTCCTGGGATTTGCCACCATTTTTTTTTATAATTGTACTATAAAACTAACATTCTGTGTTGATTAAACAGCGTATGGGGTGGGTGCTCTAAAATGGAAGACAATGAAAAGGAGAACATTTTAAAGACTGGATCACTTTTTACTATGAATTTAGAGATTAAAAAGGATTGAAAAAGGTCTATACATTGTATTAGCAAAACTGCAAGCAAATGCCTAAATTTGGAGAAACGTGTTTTAAATGTGTCTGTGGCAGTCTCCTACTTATGACATCACCTGTGGCACGGTATGCAAATTACACATTTCCCATTGAAAGTAGTTTAGCTACACAATACAGAAATAATTCTCACTTTTTTGGGGGGTTTCTCTACACGCACAGTAAAAACAGTGTTTAGGTGACAAAGTCCTTTTTATACAGGTATTTTGTTATTTGTACTTGTCAAAATTGAAGGAACGTATTAGTGCTTAGTTGTTAAAACAAACATCACTTTTCAATTAAATAAACGGAAAATTTAAAAAAACAAAAAACAAACATACATTCACTATCAAATTAGTGTGCATAATATAGGCAACACAAACATAACTAGAGATTGACTCCATCATTTCAGCACTTACATGGCATAAATATTTTGCATCAAAACAGTCCCTTTGGAGTCCCGCTCGGTCCATTAATGTTAATGCTACCTGACGCATTTCGCCTTAAAAAAAAAAAAGACTTCTTCAGAGGTGCAAACAAAATTGAAATTAACTGCACTGATAGGAATTGATTAATATAGATGCACTTTTTCTCTTGGACCACTGTGGAGTTTGGATAGTGAGGGAGGATGTACTCTCACAATGATAGAGCTGGCTCTGCTGTTTCCTCCGTCTACGTCAAATGTCTTTTGCTTAAAGGACCATCTTATTTAAATATTGCACCAAGCGTAGACATATTAAATAGGGATGCTATATAATGAAAGAATACCAAAAAAGTACTTCATTGAGTCCTCTCTGCTGGTATCAGAGGGCAGACATGTTGTTCGGAATCTTGAGTCAGATCTTCCATCACCTGACCCAAGATTCTAAACAACATGTCTGCCCCCCTGATAGTGCTGTTAAAGCAAGGAAGGTTCAGTAAAGTGTTTTATTCGCAGTCTTACATTAAAGCATTTATATTTAAATGCCTACACTTTATGCTATCTTTCCATTAAACATAATCATGTTTTGCCGACAGTTGTCCTTTAAGCCCCGGTTCATATTTTGACCATTTGGAAACTGGACTTTAATTCTCATCTGGGGTTAACTGGGAAATGCAGACCCGTTACCCTAGGTTTGTTTAAGATGTGGTGTTAATTGTTCCTTCACATGCTCAATTAGAAATCACTGGTCCTATTCAACAAGAGCGATAAAGGGGATTTGTGATGCTGAACTAATAACTGGGCAAAATATAAAGACTCTAGAGACATTTTTAAAGGAATATTTATTAATCCCTGAATAGATCTCACATATCTGTGGGCTGGAATGCAGGGAAATCATTAAAAACTCAGAATATATTTATGTATTTTTTCTGTATGTGCGTGTATCACAGAGCTCCACAGCAATAAAACTCACAGTAATGTGCAGTGTGTGGGTGTATCACAGAGCTCCACAGCAATAAAACTCACAGTAATGTGCAGTGTGTGCTTGTATCACAGAGCTCCACAGCAATACAACTCACAGTAATGTGCAGTGAGTCAGTGCATCACAGAGCTCCACAGCAATACAACTCACAGTAATGTGCAGTGTGTCAGTGCATCACAGAGCTCCACAGCAATACAACTCACAGTAATGTGCAGCGTGTAAGTGTATCACAGACTCCACAGCAACACACAACTCACAGTAATGTGCAGCGTGTGAGTGTATCACAGACTCCACAGCAACACAACTCACAGTAATGTGCAGCCTGTGAGTGTATCACAGACTCCACAGCAATACAACTCACAGTAATGTGCAGCGTGTGAGTATATCACAGAGCTCCACAGCAATACAACTCACATTAATGTGCAGTGTCAGTGTATCACAGAGCTCCACAGCAATACAACTCACAGTAATGTGCAGTGTGTCAGTGTATCACAGACTCCACAGCAATACAACTCACAGTAATGTGCAGCATGTGAGTGTATCACAGACTCCACAGCAATACAACTCACAGTAATGTGCAGCGCGTGAGTGTATCACAGACTCCACAGCAATACAACTCACAGTAATGTGCAGTGTGTGAGTGTATCACAGAGCTCCACAGCAATACAACTCACAGTAATGTGCAGTGTGTGAGTGTATCACAGACTCCACAGCAATGCAACTCACAGTAATATGCAGTGTGTGAGCGTATCACAGAGCTCCACAGCAATAAAACTCACAGTAATGTGTAGTGTGTCAGTGTATCACAGGCTCCACCGCAATACAACTCACAGTAATGTGCAGTGTGGGAGTGTATCACAGACTCCACAGCAATAAAACTCACAGTAATGTGCAGTGTGCCAGTGTATCACAGACTCGACAGCAATAAAACTCACAGTAATGTGCAGTGTGTGCGTGTATCACAGACTTCACAGTAATAGAACTCATAGTAATGTGCAGTCTGTGAGTGTATCAGACTCCACAGCAATACAACTCACAGTAATGTGCAGTGTGTGAGTGTATCACAGACTCCACAGCAATACAACTCACAGTAATGTGCAGCGTGTGAGTATATCACAGAGCTCCACAGCAATACAACTCACATTAATGTGCAGTGTCAGTGTATCACAGAGCTCCACAGCAATACAACTCACAGTAATGTGCAGTGTGTCAGTGTATCACAGACTCCACAGCAATACAACTCACAGTAATGTGCAGCATGTGAGTGTATCACAGACTCCACAGCAATACAACTCACAGTAATGTGCAGTGTGTGAGTGTATCACAGAGCTCCACAGCAATACAACTCACAGTAATGTGCAGTGTGTGAGTGTATCACAGACTCCACAGCAATGCAACTCACAGTAATATGCAGTGTGTGAGTGTATCACAGACTCCACAGCAATAAAACTCACAGTAATGTGCAGTGTGTGAGTGTATCACAGACTCCACAGCAATAAAACTCACAGTAATGTGCAGTGTGTGAGCGTATCACAGAGCTCCACAGCAATAAAACTCACAGTAATGTGTAGTGTGTCAGTGTATCACAGGCTCCACCGCAATACAACTCACAGTAATGTGCAGTGTGGGAGTGTATCACAGACTCCACAGCAATAAAACTCACAGTAATGTGCAGTGTGCCAGTGTATCACAGACTCGACAGCAATAAAACTCACAGTAATGTGCAGTGTGTGCGTGTATCACAGACTTCACAGTAATAGAACTCATAGTAATGTGCAGTCTGTGAGTGTATCAGACTCCACAGCAATACAACTCACAGTAATGTGCAGTGTGTGAGTGTATCACAGACTTCACAGCAATAGAACTCACAGTAATGTGCAGTGTGTGAGTGTATCACAGACTCCGCAGCAATAAAACTCACAGTAATGTGCAGTGTGTGTCAGAGCTCCACAGTAATACAACTCACAGTAATGTGTAGTGTGTGAGTGTATAACAGACTCCACAGCAATAAAACTCACAGTAATGTGCAGTGTGTGAGTGTATCACAGACGCCACAGCAATACAACTCACAGTAATGTGCAGTGTGTGAGTGTATCACAGACTCCACCGCAATAAAACTCACAGTAATGTGCAGTGTGGGAGTGTATCACAGACTCCACAGCAATAAAACTCACAGTAATGTGCAGTGTGTCAGTGTATCACAGACTCCACAGCAATACAACTCACAGTAATGTGCAGTGTGTCAGTGTATCACAGGCTCCACCGCAATACAACTCACAGTAATGTGCAGTGTGGGAGTGTATCACAGACTCCACAGCAATAAAACTCACAGTAATGTGCAGTGTGCCAGTGTATCACAGACTCGACAGCAATAAAACTCACAGTAATGTGCAGTGTGTGAGAATATCACAGACTTCACAGTAATAGAACTCATAGTAATGTGCAGTCTGTGAGTGTATCAGACTCCACAGCAATACAACTCACAGTAATGTGCAGTGTGTGAGTGTATCACAGACTTCACAGCAATAGAACTCACAGTAATGTGCAGTGTGTGAGTGTATCACAGACTCCGCAGCAATAAAACTCACAGTAATGTGCAGTGTGTGAGTGTATCACAGGCTCCACAGCAATAAAACTCACAGTACTGTGCAGTGTCTGTCAGAGCTCCACAGTAATACAACTCACAGTAATGTGTAGTGTGTGAGTGTATAACAGACTCCACAGCAATAAAACTCACAGTAATGTGCAGTGTGTGAGTGTATCACAGGCTCCACAGCAATAAAACTCACAGTAATGTGCAGTGTGGGAGTGTATCACAGACTCCACAGCAATAAAACTCACAGTAATGTGCAGTGTGGGAGTGTATCACAGACTCCACAGCAATAAAACTCACAGTAATGTGCATTGTGTCAGTGTATCACAGACTCCACCGCAATACAACTCACAGTAATGTGCAGTGTGTCAGTGTATCACAGACTCCACAGCAATAAAACTCACAGTAATTTGCAGTGTGCCAGTGTATCACAGACTCGACAGCAATAAAACTCACAGTAATGTGCAGTGTGTGAGTGTATCACTGACTTCACAGTAATAGAACTCATAGTAATGTGCAGTCTGTGAGTGTATCAGACTCCACAGCAATACAACTCACAGTAATGTGCAGTGTGTGAGTGTATCACAGACTTCACAGCAATATAACTCACAGTAATGTGCAGTGTGTGAGTGTATCACAGACTCCGCAGCAATAAAACTCACAGTAATGTGCAGTGTGTGAGTGTATCACAGGCTCCACAGCAATAAAACTCACAGTACTGTGCAGTGTGTGTCAGAGCTCCACAGTAATACAACTCACAGTAATGTGTAGTGTGTGAGTGTATAACAGACTCCACAGCAATAAAACTCACAGTAATGTGCAGTGTGTGAGTGTATCACAGACGCCACAGCAATACAACTCACAGTAATGTGCAGTGTGGGAGTGTATCACAGACTCCACCGCAATAAAACTCACAGTAATGTGCAGTGTGGGAGTGTATCACAGACTCCACAGCAATAAAACTCACAGTAATGTGCAGTGTGTCAGTGTATCACAGACTCCACAGCAATACAACTCACAGTAATGTGCAGTGTGTCAGTGTATCACAGGCTCCACCGCAATACAACTCACAGTAATGTGCAGTGTGGGAGTGTATCACAGACTCCACAGCAATAAAACTCACAGTAATGTGCAGTGTGCCAGTGTATCACAGACTCGACAGCAATAAAACTCACAGTAATGTGCAGTGTGTGAGAATATCACAGACTTCACAGTAATAGAACTCATAGTAATGTGCAGTCTGTGAGTGTATCAGACTCCACAGCAATACAACTCACAGTAATGTGCAGTGTGTGAGTGTATCACAGACTTCACAGCAATAGAACTCACAGTAATGTGCAGTGTGTGAGTGTATCACAGACTCCGCAGCAATAAAACTCACAGTAATGTGCAGTGTGTGAGTGTATCACAGGCTCCACAGCAATAAAACTCACAGTACTGTGCAGTGTCTGTCAGAGCTCCACAGTAATACAACTCACAGTAATGTGTAGTGTGTGAGTGTATAACAGACTCCACAGCAATAAAACTCACAGTAATGTGCAGTGTGTGAGTGTATCACAGGCTCCACAGCAATAAAACTCACAGTAATGTGCAGTGTGGGAGTGTATCACAGACTCCACAGCAATAAAACTCACAGTAATGTGCAGTGTGGGAGTGTATCACAGACTCCACAGCAATAAAACTCACAGTAATGTGCATTGTGTCAGTGTATCACAGACTCCACCGCAATACAACTCACAGTAATGTGCAGTGTGTCAGTGTATCACAGACTCCACAGCAATAAAACTCACAGTAATTTGCAGTGTGCCAGTGTATCACAGACTCGACAGCAATAAAACTCACAGTAATGTGCAGTGTGTGAGTGTATCACTGACTTCACAGTAATAGAACTCATAGTAATGTGCAGTCTGTGAGTGTATCAGACTCCACAGCAATACAACTCACAGTAATGTGCAGTGTGTGAGTGTATCACAGACTTCACAGCAATATAACTCACAGTAATGTGCAGTGTGTGAGTGTATCACAGACTCCGCAGCAATAAAACTCACAGTAATGTGCAGTGTGTGAGTGTATCACAGGCTCCACAGCAATAAAACTCACAGTACTGTGCAGTGTGTGTCAGAGCTCCACAGTAATACAACTCACAGTAATGTGTAGTGTGTGAGTGTATAACAGACTCCACAGCAATAAAACTCACAGTAATGTGCAGTGTGTGAGTGTATCACAAAGCTCCACAGCAATAAAACTCACAGTAATGTGCAGTGTGGGAGTGTATTACAGACTCCACAGCAATAAAACTCACAGTAATGTGCAGTGTGTGTCAGAGCTCCACAGCAATAAAACTCACAGTAATGTGCAGTGTGGGAGTGTATTACAGACTCCACAGCAATAAAACTCACAGTAATGTGCAGTGTGTGTCAGAGCTCCACAGCAATAAAACTCACAGTAATGTGCAGTGTGGGAGTGTATTACAGACTCCACATAATAAAACTCACAGTAATGTGCAGTGTGTGTCAGAGCTCCACAGTAATAAAACTCAGAAAAAATTCACATGTTTTATATTAATTTGTGTAAATAAAATGTTTTATTCTTATTCTATATGATTTATCAAATCACATAATTAGTGAATGATTAATTAAAATATTAAAATATTCTGACCATAGTCACACCTTCAGCCACTCCCACAAAAATAAGTGTTTCTCTTTGGCCATTTGAAATGTTGGGAAGTATGCAACAGTACTTCAGTGCTGTCAGAGATAAATCCATTTGAAAAGGAGAAGCGAGCATTTGACGCGTTTCGCACGCTTGTGCTTATTCAAAAAGCTACTTTTCCTAATGAAGTGTAGCATATTTGCCTTCTCTACATCTGGTGTATGCCAGCATTTGTTTTCAATTTGCAGAGTCACCAGAAATGTCAGGGCCCCTTACAGAACTAATTTTTGGGGCCCCTTGTCCCTATAACGCCCTAACGCCCCACCCCCCCACCCTTCCAAAGTCATTTTATCCAGGTCTTTTTATATCATGCCAGTGAGGTTCAAATGTATAAATCTATGCATCAGCAGCAGCAAAGACATTCCCTTGCTGCAGGTCACATGATCCCCGGCACTCCCCAGAGCAGTAGGGAATTGACAAGTGAATTGATGACCAAAAAAGAGATTGAAATAGAGCCACATTTTTCCAACTCTGCTACTTTGGTCTTAAAGTTTGCAATTCCTGGCCATTCCACCTTTCATAAACCTTAGGTTATTACTACAAAGCAAACAGTGATATTTGGAGAATTCAAAATCTTTCTCCGGGAGCCGCGCCGTCTCACCATGTGTTTAACGCCAGTAACCGAGTCATTTATTTTCTACAACGAGGCTCTCTTTTGTCCGATTGACAACAGACAAAGTCACGCTAATTACTTGCGGAAGGAAAGTGGCGAATTTGTACCGTGTAATCCCGATTATAAATTCCCTGCAAATCTTTTTTTTTAAAAAGACATTTTAAAATCCACGGTAACCCTATAGTTTCCCCCATTTAACCTATGGAATTGATGCCATCTGATCCCACAGACCGCTGTTCTGCACGCCAGGCTTCTAGGGGTTTCACGATCAACTCCTGATTTTACAATTGTATCATTCATTTCAAGTTCCAGAGGCCACTGCAGAGATTTAGTAGGGAAAGATTCCCATTCAGATATAGGCTACAAGATTTCATACCGATATTTGCAAGTGATTTTTTTTTTAAAAATCTTATATTTATTTTATTTGTGGGTTTTTTTTTTTCTGCCTAATGTTTGGAGTTTGTTGATTTTAAACATTTTTTTCAAATAACTATGGTTCCTAAGTATATAAATAAATAAAGCCAGAAATTTTCCTTTTCTCTTCAGACAAAGCATTGTGTTTTTAGGTCTCAATTTTTTTTTATTTCAAAATCTCTCGACTTATAGCACAAAGTCAGACGACAGGCATTGTGTCCAAGACCTGTAATTACATGGTTAATCATCTGTTTCGCCTCAGTTTTCAACTTGTTTTTTTTTTTCTAGTTCTTTGTTTGTTTCTTACTCGTCTCCGATATTTTGTACTGGCGCACATTACCTCCTTGGTTTCGTATGAATGCTAGCCCATCAATAAATGGTCCTTACTCATGTTTGTCCAATAGGTACAGGATTCTCAGATAACTACATCTCCTAGGATCCTTCATTTAAACCTGGAACAGATGTGGATTAGCTGAGTTAGTTTTAAAACTGGTCCATTTCTACTAAATCGGATCTGTTTTCCTTAGTAGCGGCAGGTGTGTTTTTTTTTTTGTAAATCAATGTTTATTGTAATTTCAAAAGAGTAAAGGCCAGGATAAGGGGATAATATAGAAAGAAAATGGGGGGGGGGGGGGTAGGGGTACATTAATAAACAATAAATGAAGGCAGGGACAAGAGAATCATGTACCTGGCACAGCAAGTGTGTACATCAAATAATATATGTTTAAACATGGCATATAGCAATAACTCAGGTTCTTGTCAGCAAAAATTGACCATGTAGTACTGGTGGCATTTGTAATATCTAAAATTATTTCTTGACCGGAAACCCACAAACTAGGTTTTTGGGGGGAAGGGTAGGGAAAGGGGGGGAGGGAGTTAAAGGAACTAGAGAAAAGAAGAAGAAAGAGAGAGAAAAAAAACAAAAAACCTTAAATAAATAAATAAATAAGTAGAATAAGATAAAAATAAAATAATTTACCAAATATCTCAGGTGAACAAGGGGGCAGGTGTGGGTTTAATGCAGACATTTTCTCACCCTGCACTCTGTTTCCCAAGCCAACCTATCATTTCCGTTAGCTGGGAGTAATAGGAGTTGTAGTCCCCAGCTACCACTTTCACTAGATTCAGGTTTCCCCACCTCCACACTCAGGTCTGTGTACACCATCTGCACATTTAACATATCCTTACATGAGCACAGGTGGGATAATCACAGATTCGCATGTGCAAAAGACAGCGGCACCTGTGGATAAGCAGGAACATCCTCAGGCATATGAGGGCGGACGATGATAAATGTGGATTTAAATTATTATTATTATTTCCCGGATTAAAGGAAAAGGCCAAAGATATTGCAGATGTCTTTCTTATATTACCTCCTGTGTTACCTCCTATATCTTTTTCTTCTTCAAATTTTGAGAAATCATGGAAAAATGATTAAATTAGGTGTGTGTGTGGGGGGGGGGGGAGACTCAAGTCCATTAAGTTGGGTCCGAAAGATGGTAAAAACCACACATTGATGCACTTTTGTTCGGTAATTTTGTTTCAAAAAGAACAGTAGAACAGTTTCCCAAACTGATCCTATCTCAGGGCAAGGCAGCATAAGAAAGGCCATTTATGTACAGCTGTATGCTCGCAATCCTTCATATAGTGACAGTAGGAGGCGTTAAGATAAACGCTAAACAAATTAATAGCAGCAATGCCGATGTGACTGAGCGGGATGGTTCTTTAGGGTACTAGTAGCAAAACAATGGAAAAGCTTTGTGTTTCTTCTTGGATTTGGCCTTGTAATTTAGTAAGTGTCGGAAAAGTAAATACTGAAAAGTCAGTGGCCGTGATTTTATGTATGACACCAACGGCCGCTGTTTTTATACCATCCAAAGCTTTCCTTGCAATTTATTTTATAAATGTGTTTTTAAGGACGTGGAAGCAACCCATAAGTACAGGGTGATGGTCATCTTTATTGGGAAACTAGTGTTGGCCCATGCTGAGATTGGCCATGATTAGGCCCTATTTATGCTTGAATAATTTTTATACAATTCCCCAATTTCCTCCTTGACTACAAATTCGTTGTTTAAATAAAAAATAAAAAAACATCATAATCCTGTGGGTTAATACAGCTAATTAATACAGATTGAGTTTCCCTTATCCAAAAAATGCTTCGGACCAGAAATATTTTTCATATTATTATATTTCGGATAATGGATAATTTTCATTAATAACATATATCAAAGCCTCTCTGCATTCATGTAATACAGTAGTATAAATACAAATACTGTATAGCCCAAATACAGTGATGTAGCTATGATGTGAAGCATCGTGTTTGTCTCCTCTCCCTCCTCATGTCTGTCTCTCTCCCTTCCCATGTCTGTTGTCTCTCCTCTCTGCACCCATGTCTGTTGTCCCACCTCCCATGTCTGTCCTCCCCCCAAATCTGTTCTGTCCCCCCCCTCACTCCCATATCTGTTGTCTGCCCCCCATGTCTGTCCTCCTCCCTCCCATGTCTGTCCTCCCCCCATATCTGTTGTTTGCCCCCTCTCACTCCCATAGATGTTGTCTATCACCCATGTCTGTCCTCCTCCCTCCCATGTCTGTCCTCCCCCCCATATCTGTTGTTTGCCCCCCCTCACTCCCATAGATGTTGTCTACCGCCCATGTCTGTCCTCCTCCCTCCCATGTCTGTCCTCCCCCCCATATCTGTTGTTTGCCCCCTCTCACTCCCATAGATGTTGTCTACCACCCATGTCTGTCCTCCTCCCTCCCATGTCTGTCCTCCCCCCCATATCTGTTGTTTGCCCCCCCTCACTCCCATAGATGTTGTCTACCGCCCATGTCTGTCCTCCTCCCTCCCATGTCTGTCCTCCTCTCCCCATGTCTCTCCTCCCACCCTCCCAGTCAGTTGTCTTTGTCCTCTACCCCCCTTTCCCCCCTTCCACCCAGTGCAGTCTGCCTCCCTCCCCCTGCTGCAATTGCCCCTCTCTTCTTAGCGCGCGGGTGCCCCTTTTAAAAAGCCGCCCTGGGCCAGCGCATGGAGGAATCTGAGCATGCATGGAAAGGCCAAATCACAGCTTAAGGGGTCTGGACACTGAATAAACGTTCGCATTCTGACAGGTGTGTGCAGAATTTGCAATATGTGGTAAAATCCCCCAAAATGTTTGGTTAACGGATTTCTGGATAAAGGATACTCAACTTGTATTTTGTTCCCTAACCACCGTGAATCTGGGAGCCGGCCGGCAAAAGTATGTTAAACTTTGAATGTTATAGCCAGTGTGTCCCCATGTTTCCCCAGTTTTAATACCTCTCCAAAAGAGCAGATCACTGTGTTTTCCCTGCCCCCCGGTGCCAGAACCTCCAGACCAAGAAGAAAAGGTAGGTGCCCTCTTTTCATTGGCCAGGAGTTTAAAGGTCCACAAAGTTAAAAGGATTAAAGGGACCTAACTCTGGCCTCAGCCCCGATTGGTTGCTCCTTTTCCTAGTGTACTCTCATTGGTTTCCTCCCCAGACTGGCACCAGGTTTAATCGTATTATCCTTTGTTTAAAGTGTATTGTTCAATCTCCCCTGTTCTCAAGATGTTTTACCGTATTTAAGTGCTGTCTTGTCCACAATAAATTGTTCTTGCTTGTGACAAACCTTGGTAGCCGTGTCTACTTCTGGGGATCTCTATATTTTTATTGGCGTCCAGAGGGTCGGCGAGGAAGCTGACACTCTATTCCTAAGAGGACTCGGGCTGAGGAGATACTGAATCCCTTACAAAAGGAGAATTCACATCTGGGCTGTCTGGCCTTCTCGTTACATGGTTTATTACTTGTAGTGAGCAGACATCCAAGTGGCAAAATTCATAATTTTTGCAGAATTGGGAAAAAAATTCAATTTCAGGGATTTTATTCTTTGCCACCTGGATATCAACTCCTCACAATGCACAGTGAATAACTTCCTAAGTGTAGCTGTGGTGCTGGTGTACCCAAAAAATTAGTTAGGAAGGGACCGCCCTCTTCAGGACCTTTAAATCAGACAGAAGCCCGCTTCCCAAGCTTCCCAAGTTGACCCTAACTCAGGGCAAGGCAGCTTATGAAATGCCATTTATGTACAGCTGTATGCTCGGAATTCTTCACAGAGTGACAGTAGGAGGAGTTAAGATAAACTTATGCAAATGAATAGCAAGAAACCGGAAGTAATGCAGATGTGACTGAGCGGGATGGTCACTTAGGGTACTAGTAGCAAAACAATGGATAACCTTTTTTTTGTCCTTGGAGAGGGCCTGTAATATCATGGTCTATTGTGAATAAGAGTCTAGAGGTCCGTAAGACAAGATTTGAGATTTTACCTGAATAGGTAACAGATGTTTGGAATGTAATGGGATCCTGTCACCCTAAATATAACCCATAGTGTAAGTGTAGCGAATAGAAAATGATAACAAAATCTATATACAAGGTGTGCACGCAAAAACCAAAGGAGAGCTCTGTTTTCCATGTGTCTGTGGTGTCGCCTGCTTATGACATCACCTGTGGTTTCATATGCAAATGAACTCATTTCTAATGACAAATGCATCATTTGCTTATCAAGCCACAAGTCATAGGCAGCAGTCACCACAGACTCATTTAAAACATAGATTTCTCTTATTTTACGCCATTGCATGAAATCCTGCTAACACAAAGTATACATCATTTTTCCTCATTTTGTATTATCTCCACTCACAGAATAAGCAATGTTGAGGTTGACATTAATTCTGACATCTCACAGTATTGCAGAGTTCACTTGAGTTGCATACTATTCTTTTTATTTCTCAAGCACACTTTGTTCTTTCGTACATAGGAGCCCCCTGAATTTCATCATTTACCTGAACCACAGGTTAGGTGGACAACTATTATTATTTGTTTTTAATTGTACAGATGTTCAAGTTGGAAGGATTCTCAGTATCGGGGGGGCTGTGCTATAAGAGCTGCTTAGGACCCTCTAAAAAATGAAGACCACCCCATGCCACCTTTTAACACTAGTAGCCAAAATATTAACCCTTTTAAAATAGACTCTCAGATATAGATAGAGAGAGCAGGGGTTTTAATTCATTATTTTTACACATTATGGACTCTATATTTAATACGTAATACTTTTGTTAGTAGATAAACCCTGCTCATTATCATGCAAACTGCTCATTTACTGGCTTCCCTGATGTCAGAATCCAGGGTGAGGATTAGACTGATCTGGGGGTCTCTATCCTTGTGGAAAACTAGACAGGGCCTTATATTAATCATATAGAAATGACTGGAGATTAACACTACAGAATTCCAGATTTATAGAGCCAAGAGCTCGGTTTGATATGTAATAGCTATTTTGATTTAATAAAAACTCAGATATTTAAGTCTTTTTAGATGAATAAAATTATGCTATAAATATGTTGCATAGAATGTGTGTATTATACATAATATAAGTCTTTATATAAGCATATATACATATATACACGAACATGCCCATAAATGGTAATAGGTGTGTGTGTGTCAGTGTGTATGTGTGTGTGAGTCTATATATTTACACAGAAATGTGTATATTAGTATGGGGGTATATGTACATATATAGTGTATATATATTGATATGTGTGTGTGTATATATATAGTTCTAGAGGACAGTAAATATGGTTATGGGGTATATATATATATATATATATATATATATATATATATATATATACATATATGTGTGTATATACATATATATATATTTATAGAGGACAGTAACTATGGTGATGGGGTATATATATATGTGTGTGTATAAATATATTGCTAGAATGTTTATGGGGTGCATAATATCTATATGCTTGTGTGTGTATATATCTATATGTTTATAGAGGACAGTCCACATCGGTATGGGGCAAATATATATATGTGTGTGTGTATTTATAGAGTGTATATGGGGTATATATATATATTTAGAGAGAGAGAGAGAGAGAGAGAGAGAGAGAGAGAGAGAGAGAGAGAGAGAGAGGAGACTGCATATGGTATGGGGTGTATATATATATTATATATATATATTATATATATGGGTATGAGGTGTATATATATGTGTGTGTGTGTGTGTGTGTGCATATATATTTCTAGAGTGTATATGAGTGTATAAATATATATCTTTGTGTGTGTGTGTGTGTCTATATATATAAACAGTGCATATGGATATGGGGGATATATATATATATATCTTTTATTTTAAATATTAATTATAAAAGACTTTGTATTTTTCCTTCCTTTTCCCTGTGACTTTCTCTCCCTATCACTAGTCTGTACCCCTCTCCCCTTTATCCCCCCCCCCCCCCCCCCCCCAGCCCCCCCATCCCTTTGTCCTCCTGCTCCTCTCCCCCTCTCTCCTCTCTCAAGTGTTTTCAATTTTATTCTGAGTGGAATTAACTACCCCTGATGTCAAATTGCCGCCGAAATCGATAATAATATCTTTACAAAAGAGGATATTCTTCTCTCTCCGAACGGCTTCTGAAAAATGGAAAATTTAGTCGAAATTGATTCATTACTTGACACTTTATAGGCCGGGCTGAGTATTGATCGCATCTTGTCATGTCCCATCTCCCTTAATCGAAGCTGAAGTCCAATGTCGATGCTGGTATTTTTCATAATTCCAGGAGTGCAGACAGACACAAAAACAGACACATCCCCCTCAATGTGCCCCCCTCTCCCCCAGCTGCCATGACAGACCCCCCCAATCTCTCAGCAAACTCCCTGACACCCCCCTAAATGTTAAAGGACAACTTCACATAGCCCCTCAATACTGGCAAACACCCCCTCTCCCCCTCAAAGACCCCTCTCCCCCCAAATACACAGATAGAAATGCATCTGAATATAAATCACAGGCTTCAAAGAGAAACTGGACCCCCAAATCTCTCTGCAGCCTCTCTGACACCCCCAAATGTTAAAGGGAAACTTCACATTTACCCTCAGTTTTGATATGAGCCACCCCCCCCCCCCCCCCCCCACCACCACCACCACCACAAATACACAGCTAGAATTGTATCTCTAAATAAATCACAGGCTTCAAAGAGAAACTGATCCCCCCAAATAACCCCCCCAAACCTCTCTGCAGCCTCCCTGACATCTAGGACACCCCTTCAAGGAAATGGTATTCTGCTTAAAACAAAAGCCAAAATGTACCCCTCTTGGGTTAATAAAGAAACTGAACCCCCAAACCTCCATCCAGCTTCTCAGACACCCCTAAATCTAAACAGAGACCCCCCTCCTCAACGCTATACGTAGCACTCTAAGGGTTAATATATCAGATGCTTCAACTAGGTACTGACCTGCCAAATACTTCCTCTGAGACAGCCCCCCCATTCTGACAAGAGACCCCCAAACATAGCAAAGAATAATCTGTCTCATTATACACAGACCCCCCCAAATCCTGCTCTGAGAGGGCACAGACCCCCTGTGTACCAATCCCAGCCCCCCCAAAACTCAGATAAGGCAGAGTATACTGCAGGATGTGTTCAGAGGTCCTGTACAGTGGTTATCGTTACCTTTTAACCTTTTAAAAAGATTGCAGTGGTCGCTGCCTCCTGAAAGGGTTAACATGTGAATTTACCACCCTCTCTGTGTAAAACCCCCAGCCTCTGGATTTAACCCTTATGTAGACAGACAGCATAGTATTTAATACACGTGGAATCAGCTCCCCATTAACAAAACCCATAGGACAGTAATACCCACCCGCCCCAGCACGTGTATAATGCCCCTCTGAACATATCTACCCTAACATGCTAAGTGTGTTATCCCACTATATCTATTTACTATAACTACTGCCAAGTATACTCACAGCGACTCATCTGCCTCAATACCCCTGTATACTACCACAGCACCCACAGCCCTCACTACTACCACAGCACCCACAGCCCTCACTACTACCACAGCACTCACAACCCTCACTACTACCACAGCACCCACAGCCCTCACTACTACCACAGCACCCACAGCCCTCACTACTACCACAGCACCCACAGCCCTCACTACTACCACAGCACCCACAGCCCTCACTACTACCACAGCACCCACAGCCCTCACTACTACCACAGCACCCACAGCCCTCACTACTACCACAGCACTCACAACCCTCACTACTACCACAGCACCCACAGCCCTCACTACTACCACAGCACCCACAGCCCTCACTACTACCACAGCACTCACAACCCTCACTACTACCACAGCACCCACAGCCCTCACTACTACCACAGCACCCACAGCCCTCACTACTAAGACAGCACCCACAACCCTCACTACTACCACAGCCCTCACTTCTACCACAGCACCCATAGCCCTCACTACTACCACAGCCCTCACTACTACCACAGCACCCACAGCCCTCACTACTACCACAGCCCTCACTACTACCACAGCACTCACAGCCCTCACTACTACCACAGCACCCACAGCCCTCACTACTACCACAGCACCCACAGCCCTCACTACTACCACAGCACCCACAGCCCTCACTACTAAGACAGCACCCACAGCCCTCACTACTACCACAGCACCCACAGCCCTCACTACTAAGACAGCACCCACAGCCCTCACTACTACCACAGCACCCACAGCCCTCACTACTACCACAGCCCTCACTACTACCACAGCACCCACAGCCCTCACTACTACCACAGCACCCACAGCCCTCACTACTACCACAGCACCCACGGCCCTCACTACTACCACAGCACCCACAGCCCTCACTACTACCACAGCACCCACGGCCCTCACTACTACCACAGCACCCACGGCCCTCACTACTACCACAGCACCCACAGCCCTCACTACTACCACAGCCCTCACTACTACCACAGCACCCACAGCCCTCACTACTACCACAGCCCTCACTACTACCACAGCACCCACAGCCCTCACTACTACCACAGCCCTCACTACTACCACAGCACCCACAGCCCTCACTACTAAGACAGCCCTCACAGCCCTCACTACTACCACAGCACCCACAGCACTCACTACTACCACAGCCCTCACTACTACCACAGCACCCACAGCCCTTACTACTACCACAGCACCCACAGCCCTCACTACTACCACAGCACCCACGGCCCTCACTACTACCACAGCACCCACAGCCCTCACTACTACCACAGCACCCACGACCCTCACTACTACCACAGCACCCACGGCCCTCACTACTACCACAGCACCCACAGCCCTCACTACTACCACAGCCCTCACTTCTACCACAGCACCCACAACCCTCACTACTAGCTCGGCCCTCACTTCTACCACAGCACCCACAGCCCTCACTACTACTACTGTAATACACAGTGAATAGGAAATATCTTTCACATACTGTGTATAGTACATGGTAATGTGAGTAATGGTTGAGTGCTGGGGTAAGGGTACTTTACAGTAGGGCTAATCAGGGTCCAGGGATGACAAACAGGTTTATTATAGAGAGAGGTCATGAGAGAGACATACAGAGGGCCATATGGATATAGTCTTATATAAGGAAAGTGCTATAGAGAGAGAGTGAGAAGCAGTGATATAGGGTCATAATGAGAGATTCAGAGTGAGTGTGTTATAGGAAGATTTGTGCAGACTGTGTGTGTTACAAAGACACCGACAGCGCATAGACCGCGTTATACAGAGGGTGCTATACAGAGAGTATAGAGTGTTATATGAAGAGTAGATGAGTTGTGTTGACTGTGTTACAGTCTTACAGAGAGACTGCTAATTGAGCGAGCAGCACAGAGAGAGGTATACTGAGAGCTCTACACAGAGAGTGTTGTGTTATACAGAGAGTGTTATACAGAGAGCGCTACACAGAGATCGTTCTACAGAGAGTGTAATACAGACAGTGTTATACAAAGTGTGTAATACAGAGAGTGTTATACCGACAGCATTATACACAGTGTGTAATACAGAGAGTGTTATACCGACAGCATTATACAAAGTGTGTAATACAGAGAGTGTTATACAGAGAGCTTTATACAAAGTGTGTTATACAGAGTGTGTTATACAGACAGCATTATACAAAGTGTGTTATACAGACAGCATTATACAACGTGTGTAATACAGATAGGGTTAAACAGACAGCATTATACAAAGTGTGTAATACAGAGTATTATACAGACAGCATTATACAAAGTGTGTTATATAGAGTGTGTTATACAGACAGCATTATACAAAGTGTGTAATACTGAGAGTGTTATACAGACAGCACTATACAAAGTGTGTTATATAGAGTGTGTTATACAGACAGCATTATACAAAGTGTGTTATACAGACAGCGTTATACAAAGTGTGTAATACAGAGCATTATACAGACAGCATTATACAAAGTGTGTTATATAGAGTGTGTTATACAGACAGCGTTATACAAAGTGTGTTATATAGAGAGTGTTATACAGACAGCATTATTCAAAGCGTGTTATATAGAGTGTTATACAGACAGCATTACACAAAGTGTGTTATATAGAGTGTGTTATACAGACAGCATTACACAGAGTGTTTTATACAGACAGCATTATACAAAGCGTGTTATATAGAGTGTGTTATACAGACAGCATTACACAGTGTTTTCTACAGACAGCATTATACAAAGCGTGTTATATAGAGAGTGTTATACAGACAGCATTACACAGAGTGTTTTATACAGACAGCATTATACAAAGTGTGTTAAATAGAGTGTTATACAGACAGCATTATACAAAGTGCGTTATACAGAGGGTGTTTGTTTTTTTACTTCTCACTTGGTTTGTACTAAACTTTTCTCCCCCCCCCCCCTCCTGTGCCCCCCCCCCTGCTCCACATACTGAGTCTACAGCTCCTGAGAATTAACTTCACACACCAGAAGGAACTTTGTAATGATAAATCTGTGTCCCAGAGACCTGTGTGTGTATTCACCCCTGGGGTGCCCCCCTCCCTCCATCCCGGGCGCCCCCTGCTTTTTAATAAATAAATAAGGAGCCAGTAGCACAGGCTGCAGGAGAAATACCTTGGGTGCTTTTTTGGCAGCTTAAAGTCCCCACCTCTGGAGTGAGAAGTGGTCGATAACCAATTGTTATTGTGAGAAGGTAATGCAGAGAGGGGCTAGCTAGAACAATTCTCATTTATTTAGCAGGGTTTTTTTTTTTTTTTTTTATTATTGGTGGGGTGGCATCAGCCCCCCCCCCCCCCCCCCCCACACTCCTCCCTCCCTCACTCTCCCCTCCACTGCTCCTGCCAGAAAACAGAGCCCAGGGGGGGTGACATCCATCCATCTCACTTTAGGGGTCTTTCTAAAAAAATAAAAAAAAACACACACAACAAACAAAATATAAAGAATAAAAAATAAAAAAAAATAATTATGGGGTGGGAGGGAGGAGAGGAAGGTGGGGGCAGGAGGAGGAGGGTTAAAAAAAAAAAAAAAAAGCCATTTGCTGCAAAACAATTTTTTTTTTTTTTTTTATCTAGCACCCCCTAACAACTCTCTTTAAATGAAATCACTCATTTTCATCAAGTGGCAGACCAAATATTATCTACAGTGCATTGAGAGAGATCGAATCCTATTTAGAATCACGATTCGACATCTGTTTTCAAATTTGATCATCTATGAACTTTATTTTCCGAGTTTGGGGAAAATTATATTCTATCGATCCCAGACATTGCTGCCTGCACATATATTCTCTGCTGCTGGAAGAAGTGCAAGGGAAAGGGGTTTTTTTTTTATTCTGACTGCAGCTTTCCCCATACACACACACACACACACTTCCTCTCTCCTCCTTTCCTTCCTTCTCTCTATCACACTCTCCTCCTCTTCTTCATTATCAACAATCTCTCCCTCCTTATCTCACTCTATCTCTTCTGATCCATACCTCTTATAGATCTTATTCAATCACTCCTTTCTTTATAGAACTAGCATCTCTCTCTCTCTCTCTCTCTCTCTCTCTCTCTCTCTCTCTCTCTCTCTCTCTCTCTCTCTCTCTCTCTCTCTCTCTCTCTCTCTCTCTCTCTCTCTCTCTCTCTCTCTCTCTCTCTCTCTCTCTCTCTCTCTCTCTCTCTCTCTCTCTCTCTCTCTCTCACACATTTTGGGTCTTTCTTGGAGGAAGATTTATTGAAGGACATTTTAGAGAGATTAGTATGACCTCTCTTTCTTAGCCTTATACCTGGTGTCTTCTCATCTACTGAACTCAAGACCTACCTGCAAAGCTTACTGAATGCCAAGGAAAACGTGAGTTACTCTTAAGGGGGGTCTGTTCATATGGGATGGGAGTGGAGGGGGGCTCTACCTGTTTTGTGGTTACTTTTGTTTGGGAGGCTGACTTGGTTCATTTCAGCACCATGGACAGCAATAGGACAGGATGGATGGATGATCTGCCAGACTTGCTAGAAGAGACAGCTAAACTTTTTGTGCAGCAGCAAAGACTTTTAGCTATGGCTAATGAGATAACACAATCTTTGTTTGTGCAAATCGAGAGGTTTACTTTTCTGGATCTTTTTTTGCAGAGCTGGTAACACAACCAGTGCAGAAGGCAGTTTCAGTGTATTAGAGCAGGTAACCTAACTGTTGTAGTGCAAACCCCACAGACCAGGTGATTACTGAGAGAGGCAGCTGATGTCCTTGCTGGGCTTGAGAATGTAACCCAGCTGCTGTAGTGCCTGCACAGCTCAAGTGGAAGTGTACAATGTGTTATGCTGTTTGTAGAACTTTGTTCCTCTCCCTTCCCACCTCTTGTAAAAGTTAAATCTCCAAACTCTCTATTGTCTTTTCTCCACTTGAATCATTTCCCCCACCATTTCTTTGCCCAGTATACTTTATTGTCACCCTCAATTTTTAACCCTTTCCTCTTTTCATATAGCTTTTTTTTTAATGCTTCCCATCAATGTTACTTTTTCCTCCTTTTTTGTATCTTCCACCTCTAATATTATATATATATATAAAAAAATTTATTTCTGGCTACTGTTTCATTTTAACCCAGTCACTTTATTTCCTATTTTATTTGCCCTCTCCCCCCCCCCCTCCCTCTACCTTTTTTTCCCCCATCACCATATTCTCTCCCTCATCCCCCGTCTCTGTCCCTCTTGAGTCTCTCCCTTCAGTCTCACGTCTCTTCCCCTCTCTGCAGCTAACTGGGGCCGGTTTCCGTTTAGATTAAGCCAGCGAACCTAATTCCAGGGCAAGGATCGAATTTTCTGGCAACAAAGGGAAATAGCGTATTGATCAGCAGCTCCGGAGATTAAGAGACAAGTGTGTGTATCCATCAGAGCTAAACTGCCTCCCTCTGCCCTCTGTGGGGCTGCCTGCAGACGCTTGCTGCATGCCAAACATCCCACTTTACTCTCTCTCTCAGGCGCTGCTCAGGTCTGATCCAGGGACCCTCACCCTATAAATGTCACCCCCCCAAAACATGCTCTGTCTTCTTAGTATCTAAGGGTCTACCCAATAAAGAGAGAGAAATGCAGGGAATTTCAAACGTAAGGAAAAAGTAGCCGAGTAGGAAAAATTCTCCCATTCAACTGCATTGGGAAATTTTTCCATTGGCCTAAAGTTTCCCATCTCAATTCCCTGCTTTTCTCTCTCCATGGAGTAGATCCTCTAGAAGAGGGGCATCCATCATACGGAGTTACCCTCCAGCATCCCATATGGAACATTAAGGGCGTTTTATTCACGAAAGAGAGAATTTCCGGGAAATGAGAAGGGCATTTCAAACTTCAGCCCCTCTCAGCTGATTGGGAGAATTGTCCCAACTCCACTACTTTGGCCTTAAGTTTGGAATTGTTTTCTCAATTCCCGGCAGTTCTCTCTTTTATGAATACAGGTCTGTGCACAAAGGCCTCACATCTAAGGTTCCAACACCCAAACAGAGCCCATCTACCCGTTGATTGTGAGACTTTTGACTGACGCCTAAACAATATAGATGTGGCCTAACCAAACCATGTCCCATTTCGCAAATTGTGATTCATCCCAAATGAAAAATCATGAATGTCCATCACTCACCCCCTTACTCAGATCCCTTCCAAATAGGACCCTCTCTCACACTCCATGCACACCCTCCTGCTGCATCCCCAACTTGTGCTGAGTTCTGACAGTAAGTTTATTATTAGAATGGTTGAGGGTTATAAATATTCTAACCTTATCAAAAGAGAGTGACACTGGCTAGAATTAAAAAGATCTTTATAGTATCAGACATGGTTCACCTCCATTTACTTGGACACTAAACTGTCTGTACCAATCTCCTATTTTACACTCTTTTGCCTATCTATACAGTCACAGTGACACTTCTTTTTTCATTCTCCCCCTTTGTATATATGAAATAAAGTCTTAAAGTTTGCGCTATATATTTTTCATATATAGGAATATCTCTACTGCATCTCTGACCTGGGGAGCAGCATGGTTGTGTGCAATGAATTGATGCCAGTATAACCTGGGAGAATTAATACCAGGGTTCATGTATGTAGTTTGTGCTAATGTAAGTTGTGTATTGTGTTTTGGAGTGTGTTAGAAGTTTAGTACCAAAGAAGACTGATAGTTCAAGTTGGTTCATTGAATGTGTGAAGCAAAATAATATTTGAAAATGAAATACAATTTTAAAAATTCCTAATGTTTTGTAATTCCGATCTTCATCCTTTGCTTTGGGTTCACTTTGTCTAGTATTGGACTCACCATCTGGAATTTCGACTTTTTTAATTTCATCGGCAATGCAGACATTTCTACTAGATATCTGCGAGTATATTTATATTAATCAATTAATTCATCCTAAAAAGAGTCTATGATAAAAAATAAATTAATTTGTAAGCTCTCTATTTTGGGACCAGTATTACCCAAGAATATTACGCTATATATTTTGCTGGGGGGGGGTTACTTTGGGGTTCCATTGTTTTTTGTTGGGTCACCAGTTTCTAGAAGAATAGTCCAGCAGAAAATTTGTGGGCATCACACATTCCAGCATCACCCAAATTGAGTTAAAAAAAAAACCCTAATTACAACCTTAGAAGAAAAACATTTTTTTTACAATTGCCCAAAATAGAAGGTCCAATCTTTGTAAAAAAAAAAAAAAAAAGGGGTGTTGGGGCAAAATCGGAAAAGGGAATCAAAATCTCCACCTTTTTTGGTAACTGTAAAATATTTTTTTTTTCAAATAATCCTTCTCGTTTTCAGATAGGCTCTCACTTGTTCTTTGGAGAGACTGTCCTAATAATTATGCATTCTTCTACAGAAGGTTTTATTCACGAAAGAGAGGGCTGCAGGGAATTGACAAGTGAAATGCGCACTTAAGGTCAAAGTAGCCCAGTTGGAAAAAAAATCTACAGTTCAACTATAATGAGAGAATTTTTCCAACTTAGCTATGTTGGCCTTATGTGTAAAATTCCCTGAAATTTGTTTTATACCCCCCGTCCACCCACCCCCACCCAAAACTGGAGTCCAGATTTTTAGGGAGAATCTTGAAAAGAAGATCACCGGGCATCACTTAAGCCAATTAAAATAGAGCAAATGGGCAAGTGACTGACCCTAATTTAGTCTATTCCAATACCCCCCTTAAAAATCTATGCACCCTAAGGTTAATTATTTCCTTCCCTTCCCCATCCAATACATTTATTTATATTTTTTAATCTTATTTCTATATTATTTTAGACATATTCAGATGACATATAATCATTTCTACTCAACAACATGGGTTATTATTTATCCCTGGTTTTTAAATCTGGATTTTGTATTGCAGTATAGGGTAATCAGTCACCATTGAACAGAACCCAGTGATTTAAACTCTTTTAGAAATGGTTTGTAAGCATAGGATCACCACCTTGATTTCAATGAACTACTAGCATTTACTTGTGGTTTATAACTGGTTACTGGAAGCAGTGATGTTTTTTTTTTGTTTTTTTATAACACGTATTTGCATTAATTTTCCCAGCTTTTTTTTTTTTTTTTATATATGTATATAATAAAGTTGACACTGCAAAAAAGAAAAAGAAATACTCGGAGACATAACAAATGGAAAAACAAGAAAAAAATGTAATAGTGGAAAAAACAGCCAATTTGAGAGAAACAAACAAACAAAAAAACGTACACTTAGATTTTTATTTTTTACATTTCAAGATTAATCTGCAAATAATACCAGTGTATTTATAATCAGTGTACTGGCTTTCAAAGTTTAGGATTTTTCAGCCTGGTACAATATTTCGAATAGCAATATTGGGGTACAAACTAACCCCCCCCCCCCGTAAACTAGGCCTAGTGTCCAAATATCAATGGACCAATACATTTTAACCAGAGTTGTGCAAATCTCTGGTGTGCCAAGAGTTAAACAATATTGGGGTTTAAGTAATCTATAACTAGACAATTACGGGAATGTGATATTTGCAACCAGCTTCTAGTCACTGTGCTTCCCCCCCCCCCCCCCCCCCCCCCCCACACACTCATTGTTGGCAATAAGTTGAAATTCTATAGAAAAGAAAATCACTGTCCCGAAGAGATTGCAATATAAGATTATAGAATCCCTTGTGGGGACATCAAGATTCTGGTCTTGATCGGAATGGAGAGATGCTGTAGAAGGACCATGAAGGAGGTGTACATGCTTTGGCATTCACCTACAGGTTGCTGGAATGACTTCATAATGGTAGTAAACCTTACAGCCACAATGACCTATAGATTTCTTTCTCTCCAAAGTGCCACAACGTCAATCTTTTTACAACTGTAAATTGAGTAGGAATATTGCAGTTGGCAATTATCATCCTACAGAAGTCTGGACCTCCGCTTAAATACCGTTAGACTGTCCGTTCCTCTAGCAGCTGGTACGTGCATTACATAATGAGAAATAATTGGTGATATTGTCGATAATGAGGGTGACATATTCAATCACCCTCAATGTCGGATGGCGCACGAAGGCTGTTTAACCCAAAAGTGTGAATATTCCATCATCAGCTACCAGCCTTATTCTGCTGCCTTATCTTTACAGTAAAAACAGCTATTGTAACACCTGTTTTAAGAAGAATCCTTCAAGCCTGTCGGGCACATTCGTCAGAAATTCTTATTTACGGCAAGTGAGATAAATACGATCCTTATTAATGAAACTGTGTTTAAATGTCTCGACTTGAAAAATAAGCCCTTTCCGCAAAAAAATTTGCCGAGATGTTCAATTTATCTCACGTCTAATGAGTACAAATCTTTGATTAATAGCGCCAGTAGTTGTTCCTGGTGTCAATTTAATTTATAAAAGCCAGATTTTCACTCCGTTATAATCTTTATAATGTATTTTTTAAATTCCAAATATCCTAGCTATTTTTAAAAGGACGCTGGGGCTGTCTGGCAGTGCAGAGGTTAGGTTCTTCTCTTCTGATTCTATGTTTTGCCAACTATTCATGTTGTATTTTGTGATGATGAGGTGCTGGAATTGACAATGAAAAAAATAGTCAATGGGAATCGTAAATAGAAAAAGACGAGAGGATATTGGAAGTGTGGAATGAGCAAATAGATGGAAAATTAAGTAAAATTAGAAAAAAAAAATACTGATTGAAAAAAAATAGGAAGAGTATAAACCACTCAATAGATAAGTGGAATAATTTGAAATCAACTAGAGGAGGAAGAAAATGGAAGAAAAATAGATCACAAGGGGTTGGGGTGAACGGTGTAAAAGCATAAAAAAAATTTGGTGGAGAATGTGGCCATACAAATGAGAAAAAGGAGGAATACAAATTATTTATTTACAATTAGGGAGTAGGAAAACAAATTAAAGTTTATAATTATAGTATGATAGGAAAGTCTCTAAGTAGATGGTAGGGATTTGAAAAAGAAAAATATTTCAAAGACTCCAAATGATATCTCTTGGCCATGTAATATTTCAAGCAACATTATTTTTGGGCATTCCTCCTGCTCAACAGGTGAATTGAACACACTGTGGGGAATTGTGTAACAGGTGGTGGAATTTTAGGCATGGCCTTTTTAAGTAGAGCTAGAAAACAAACCAAAAAAATCTATAAAAGATGAATCCATCTTTTTTAGGGAGTGTGCTGCAAGACTTGTTACAAACCTATAGATTCTTGCAAACAGGTGTTTTTAAGACATAGCATGTTACGATTCATAACTGCATTTTGGAAGAAATCAAAACTCGGTTACTTTACTGAAACTGTGGTAAGTATAGGCCAAACGTCAACTAAGTAAATGACCCCCCCCCCCCCCCCCCCTTGAACCCTTTATATGCCACGTAAAATCCAGGCCAACCGCAGGAGTTGGGCTTTTAAAAACCTATACTGGCATGCAATGTCCTTCCTGTTTAGCAGGACTCCTCCTGATGCTAACGGATCAGGACGTTCAGTGTCGGAATTGAGGTTTGAACAACTAGCTTCTTACTGGAGCTGATGGCATATAATGTAATTGGTCGTGAAGAGGTTAATGATGCTTTAATACATGGCAAAAAAAGGCAGTGTTAAAAACGGGCAGAGACTTAACAATTTCTTCTTTTTTACTGTAAAATATCTCATTTTAGGTTTTTTTTATAATTTATTATGGGACTGTACCTCTCAATCTGCTTATCCCGGTCAACAGAGTTTTGTAAACATTTTTTGCACAGTGTAAAGAGATGTAAGGTATAAATGTTTAGGACAGCATACCCTCTCCAAGATTGATGAAGTAGCAAGGCTGGCTTCACATCACCCCGGCTGTGTGCATTTGGGGGAGATTGGTAGCAAGGCTGCTTTATGACTTGCCGCTAATGTCTCCTAGGAAGCCAAGATTTGAATGTTATAATAAGGCCGGCCATTCTATGCCTCACAACAGCCTTGATGCAAAATGACATATCCAGATTTAGCAATTCGGCAGTAAATATATCGTTATTACAAAGGCCCAGGAGAGCCGCGGATGCCGTTTCACACCTATGCCTTGCACTCTTGAAGGAGCTGGTGTGCGGTGGAGGACGCTAAATTGGCAAGTCTCTGTCCACACTGCCGGCCTGTTTTCCCCCATGGCGAGCTTGTAACAAGGATAGTGAAAACACCCTTGACTCTTGTTTGGACAGGCACATTGGGCATTACATTCCGAACTCCCCGTTTGCTGACCTGCCTGGATTTATCGAAGAGTCGTAAAATGTCACTTGGTTCTTCAGTAAAACTACAGCCTTGACTCCTCATATGGCCAGGCTTTTGAGACAGATAGATTAGTCACCAAATCAAATGGAGAGGATGATGATCCTCTTACCAGAATAATGGCGGATGAGTGCATAAATATATAAAATAACGGGCAGTCACTAAGGTCTTTTGGATGACGGAGATTGCAAATCTTTTTTTATACATCCTGCCAGTTTTATTGCTTGTAATTCAGTTATGGGTAATCGAGATTTTAACCAAAATTTCACTTACTCTCCTTCTTTTTACTTTTTTTTTTTTCTGGGCTCCGTCAGCTTTGGGACCTGTAGAGGTAGCGCAGCATCTAATCTTTGTCCACAAAAATAGATTTGTGAGTACTTACTGTATTGTAAATGTACAAAAAAAAATCCACTGTCCTGGGCTGCTCTAGACAAATTCCTTGGCGGCTTTGTTTGACCGGTAATAAATACGATAAACACAGAAAACAAATAGACAAACATACCAAGGACATAGTTACATAGAAGTTTAGGTTGTAAACAGACTTGTGTCCAGCAAGTTCAACCATTTTCCTAGTGAATACATCACCCTCATTTATCCATAGAGAGCGAGTGATATACTCACCCCATGTCAATGTGTGCAAACTTTCGATGGGAATTAGTATTATACAGTGGCACATTCAGTGATAGCTCCACTAGTTGTCTCTTTTTCCGCCCTACTTTTGTACTGCCCCCAGTATCATTAATAATTGTAGATGCATAACTATATCCTACACATGGAAGTATTACTCTAAAGTCATGATATCAGAATGTTTGTTAGGATTTAGTGTTCCACATCACATCAAGAGTTGCTGGCCTACTAAGCACTCACTCAAACCACCTTTTGTACCCTGTGTTTGATATACAGCTGATACCGTACTATGATAAAGCACTAGGTGACACAAAGACCTATGTCACGTCAGCATATAAGTGAGAGGTCCTGCTGATATTTTTACAACAGACTTCACCAGTCCGACTCCACAACAGTTGGCTGCCAAGGAAGTATCTCGACTGGTTCTCTCAGGTTTGTGACATTGTTTATTAGTATGTTCTGTTGACTAGTGTACCGTCAGACATAGGCGTGTTACTTGGTTAGGGCAAGGATGTATCTCATTGGAATGGTGTCGAAGCAGTGGACTTGAGGAACATTTCTAATAGTCCACAGGAATTTAAAAAATCGGCCAGATAAATTATACTAATATAGAAACATGTGCGAACATCCAAATCCCCAAACATAGAGGTTCAGAAGACTGAGGGAGCAGTGGGATGGAGATTTGTAGCTTCAGAGATTTATTTACTACCACCCAACCAGATTTTGGTGATCTGAATCTAGACATTAAGTGGGTTTAGCTGATTACAGACCACTGATGGATTGGAGTGGAGTTCTTATTCACGGGGGGATATCGGTGGCTGTGGACTTTATCAAGGATTAGCCAAATTTGGCAAATCTGCTCAACTTAGTTTAGTATTCTGTGCTTGCCATGCGATCAACCAAAATAGCTCTAAAAGTATGCTGTCCACCAGTTCAACATTACGGTCAGCTGTCTCTGTTTGTAGGACTGAGATGTACCTGATCTGACTTCGAATTTATATAACGTAACACGTATGGTTGTCAAAAGAAAATTCTACTTCTGCCTTACAGTCGGCTGGCTTTAGATTATACTACTGTTTGTTAGCTAGGCATTAGTTAGCTAGTCAGGACGGAATTAAGGAAGATGTGTTTTATTACCCCTTAAATCTGAGCAAGTTATTATTTCGACTGATACATTCTGCTGGTGATCTTCCATTATTTTTTGAATTATTATTTTTAAATCATGTCGTTGATTACTTATGCACCCATGTGTGTGTGTGTGTTTGTTTATTATGGAAAACAAATGTTGAATGAAATGAGCGTGCCTGCTCAGTAGAGCTTGCAATCTAGGGAGATTGAAGAGCGCAGCTGAAAGGAAAGCTAATTGGAAAGATGATGGATGGAAGAATGTAGGGAAATTGATAAAGAGATACAAATGATTATAGCAAAAGGTCTATTGGTGTCAACATGCCTCCGACACCAAAGCATACATCGACTGCGCTAGGTTTTTTTTTTTTTTTTTTGACTAACCAATAAACCAAACTCAGTCAAAGGAAAGGAGTATAAGGAAGAAAGAGAGAGAACAAAATAAGTGTTAATAAAAAGAGACCAATGTGTAGACTTAAATTGATTGGAGTTTCTACGGAAGAGATAGAGATATTTATAGAGTCCGATAACAGATAAAACCATAGAACATACAGAATTAGATCTTAAGTTTTAAATCTGAAGAAATCCAGAGAAATGATGGACAATCCATATTCTTCTGTTGACCGTCCCCAAATTTTGACCCCGTCTTGTCACTGGAAAAATTCCCTTATTTTATTGAGAGGGGATCTATTTTTTACAATATTTCTACCAATTCATTTTCATTGTGATAAGTATTTTCGCACCCGTTTTCTGCCGCAATGTCTGCTAGAAAGGCGAATATGGTCAATATAGGCTAAAAGTAACAGTAGGGCATATTTAATAATGAAAAAGTGGAGCAAGAGGGCTAAAACTGGAGCAGTCGTCATGGAAACCAGTAAAACTGTCTCACTATGTTTCTACTGAATATGTAACCTCAGACCCTAGAATTGCTCCAGTCTAGCCTTCACAGACACTCCCACTCTTGCGAATTTTGGAAAGAATGGAGAATGGCGTTCATTCTTTTATATCACCATTTTTAAAATTCAATTTCTAATCTATTATGGATATGACATTTGAGAAGCATGGTGCGTTTTATCTGTATGTGTATATAACCTATGCTGTTGACATGTTCTCCTATCCATAACATTGATGTGTATGTATATTTGAATGTATATATAAATGTTGAGATAGTGAGTTATATAGTTTATAAATATATAGAGATAGGCTAGTTTTATTAGATGTCCCCTGTCCTGCCACAGATGTCTATTATGACTAGTTCAAGGTGAGAAGAGTTTTATCTCTGTAGGTGGTTACCTACACCATTTTTATCATTTATTAAATATGTAGCCACACAACTGAAGCTGGAATTGCTTCTTTTTAGCTAATTACCCCATATGAGGAACTCTAGTGAGATTCACTGCAAACCCTGATGTGACCCTTAATTAGAGGTACCCCAAAGTTCAACCGGGTCTTATATATTATATGTGTATTTTTTTTTTTTTTACATAGTCATCTACAGAAACGCTAATTGGAAAAATGATGGGAAAATATAGGGAAATTACTTATTATTGTTGGTTCAGGGTCACTTGCTATCCAGATTTGATGGGTATCTCTACAGCCATCAACAGAACCTCTATAAGATGGACCATGAAAGGTTTGTGTTGGCCCAGGTTGACCCTCTCAGGATTCTTTGACCTTGCAAACTAGCCAAGAGAGTTTTATCATTTTGTCTTAGAGCCGTAGATCTACCTAGTGAGAGGCGTTCTCACTGCTTGAGGTCCTAAGAGTCGGTGACACCATTTCATTCCTCCTTTGCTGCTTCTCAAGTTAGGATTGAATACTGTCCCTTAACCCCCGCCATTGCTGCTTTTGGAGACAAGAAGGTCATCCACTTTGTAACCCAGTTTCTACAAGTTACAAAACGCGTAAGGGTAACTTGCATGGGCGTCAATGGGCTGACGAACTCGAGAAACCATTTTAAATATATTTGTTTAAACATTTTTAGCGTTTCAAATGAAATACGAGCATTTTTCTGAAATAGAATGAGCTGATAATTCTCTAATCTTTTGGAACCAACATTTTCTTTTGCACAGTTGACTTCCTGTTGGGTTATGTCTCATACCAAACTCCCCTGCTCTGGAAGAGCTCTTAAGGGCTAGTGCAAAGTAAGATTGCTTCCCCAAGCCATTTGAAAACCAATCATATGAAAGGGTATATTTATTTTAGGTGCAGAAGTCAATTGTGCACATAAATATAAATAATACATGAATTTAAAAAAACACTCTCTCGTGTAAGAAAAACTATTATTTTTTTTGCCATTGTTTTGCTTTAAGACCTGTTATTGATTCTTCAATGTGTGGAGCTCAACTAGAACGTGGAATTATTTTACCAGGAGCTTTTCTACAAATAGCAAAAATCCGACGAGAATAAATAAATCAAATTCTTAATCTGTTCCATCGCATATGTACTATATACGTAGAACTACACAGATTCGTATCTGGGTCTGTTTTTTTTTTTTTTTTTAAATGGCAACAGACTTACAGGAACATTGTGGAACCATCGGTAGTCCGAGATTAGAGTGTCAGTGTTGTAATTTTCCACGGATCCGAAAGTTAATGCATTTATCGATGGAAGGAGTGACAGGCGAAGGGTTTAACAGTAGTTAATATTGTTTAACAATCCCAGAATCCAACCTGTTGTAAATCTTACAGGAGCCGCTATCTCTGTGAGTCATCAGTAGGAATTATAAGTACCTACACCGAAGCTTCTGATCTTTAATGGCATGGCGGCGGCTGATGTCACAATGGCAACAATTTTTTTATTTTTTTTGAGAGGACTCAACTGTGCACAAGAGCTTGCAATCATAGACCCGTAGAAAAAGTGGGGACACTGGTCTAGAACTTCAAGTCAAAGTTACATAGCAGTTAAGGTGTGTGTGGGAGGGGGGGGGGGGGGTTGATGAACACACTGGGGAGGGGGGGGGGTCTATAAATAAGGTTGCTACTTCAAATCCCAAGCATAAAGTTTTCAAGTTTTCACTAGGTTGTGCGTAAGGATATTTTATTTATTTTTTAATCAGGATTTTTTTGTGTGTGTGTATTTTCACCCTTGCTGCCCTTTCCTTCATTAAAGAGGCCATTTTTTTCAGCCACATGGTACAAAACCCCTCTGTCAGTGGAAGGGTTAAAGAACGCCAGCGTCAGATATCATTTAGCCAAATAAACCCCACTGTAACCGCCTGTTTGAAATGGAGCTGTACACATGGGATATCGTATTTTTGCTACTGATTTGTGGACAATCTCTACCCATTGATCGATCGATAAGAGGCATGTGCGTAAGACTGTGTATTTTATAGACTATAATGGCGACCACCGTAGTGTTATTTTGTTGGCAAAACTTTAGCTGATATTTAAGTTAAAAATTGAAGACATCCCTGTTATTAATATTAGAATTCGTATTACTCTCTTTTGAAGGACAACTGTGGGCAAAAAAAAAAAAATGAGTTTAATTGAAAGATTGCACCAAGAGCAGATATTTTAAATAGAAACAAAACAAATAAACTACATTCTTTGGCCCTCTTTGCTCCTTACGGATATTACTTTTTTTTTTTTTTGTCTACAATTGTCCTTAGAAACTATGCTGGTACTTTCCGAGCTATTGAGTTACAGGTAACCCGGATTGTCATAATTACCAACCATCGCTCCCCCCCCCCCCTCCCCCCAATACTCATATAACACTAAAATCGGAAGTTTTTCATTATCTAGATGCACAGCGGCATGTTTGGAAGTTGCCGGCCTGTAAAGAATTGGCATTAATTCCATAATAACCGTGTGGCAGCAATGTCATGGACCGAATTGTATTTCTGGGAAAGGAGGCAATACTACATTATATAGAAATCCATTAATAATACATTAAAGACAGTTAACTTTTGGACTACTGGGTATATATCCAAACCTACATTATTTAAGGCCCAAAAATCCTGCACTGGACAAAAATGTTTCGAGTTTCAAGTTAGAAAACATGGTTCCCAGGAATATTTTATTTTAAATATTGGTAGAGCTAAAAAAATAGACTCCCATGAGTCTGCTTTACACATTGCGCACGCACCGTTTGCGCCAGTATTTGGCAGAATCGGCATGTGCGCTGTGTTTATACATTCCCCCCCAATGTATCACATACCATTGTCTAGATTTTTTTATTTATTTTAATTGGATTATTCGTTATTTGCGATTCTTAAGTATTTGTCTTGTGTCTTGATCCCTGCTTCTGCCATGAAAATGGGATGGGGGGGGGGGGTGGGTGGGGGGTGGCGATAACTGGAATGGAATGATAATGAAGTAAGTGCAAGGGAGAAGTATAGAGAGAAATGAAGGAAAGAAGGTGAGCGATGGATAAAGGTTTTAAAAAAAACACACACACGCTGTAGGGATAGGTTTAAGTGGAAATTCAAGTAGAAAATATAAAAAATGTGAGAAAAAGGAGAGACCTAAGGGAGAGCGTCGGGAGAGCTACGTGATAGGGGCAGGTAAAGGAGGGTAGGTGATTGGACTCAGAGAGAGGAGACAGGGTTAGGTGCCGCTAGCTTAAACTGCTGCAAGTGGAGAGAAAATCAATACGTGGATAGGAGCTGCTGAGAAGGAATGTATCTTGTCAAAATAATGTATTACCCTCATCCCGGCTGATCGATGCTCTGAATTAGCAGAGCTGCAGCCTTAATATTTACCTCCGCGCAACACTTCCAATCTAAATTTTAATTGATTTCGACACCACTACGGTGGGAGAGAGACAGAGGACCGGGAAACGAAAGACTGGAGTACAAGAGGCCGCAGGGCAGAGGGTAGAGTGTGTACGAGAGGGAGATGGAGGGTAAGGCATGGGAAAGGACACTTCAGATGAGCAGGCATCCAGTGACTGACGCGGTTATCTAACATGTCACTGACATACATTGAGGGACTCTTGCCGAGGAATGGCTCTGTCTTTAAACACATGATGGAGCCAAACAAGGAATGGCTCTGTTTTTCAATGTAAGACAGAGCCATCCAGTGAATAACTCTGCTTTTCAGTGTATGATGTTTCCAACCAATGTTGCCTCTGCTTTTCAATGTACGATGGAGCCAACCAATGGTTGACCCTGCTTGTCAGCCTATGGTGGAGCCATCCAGTTAATGGCTCGTCTTCTCGGTTCATGATGGAGCCCAGAAGTGAATGGCCACCAGTGAAGAAGAATTGCCTTTAAAATCTATAGCAAACATAATGTTTTAGTAAGCTGTAGCTGGCCAGCCTTTCTTCTTCAATGAGTGATACCACCACCCACACGGAGATGTTAAAGTCTTGATGAAGGAAGGGTGATGGAAGTTTTCCCATCCTTTAAGTTGCTCAGCCATTCCACAGGTAACTTTTCCTTTGGTTACTTAGGACATCATTACCCTGATACCTTTTAAAGCAAAGGATGACGTACAATAGCAAGCGACCGGGAGTAATTGTGAGAGGAAGTGTTTTTGTTAAAATCCCCATCCATTATTTAACTCTGTTTCTTCAAGATGTGGACAAATGTCTTCTCTTCTTCATGTAGGTATAGAACGGGAAGGAACTAGTGCATGCGTAGACCACCAAAATGTTCCACTTCATTATCCAACCGTTACCTCTTCAGCTGTTGTTCCATTACAGGTCCCGTAATGGTCTCACATCCTTCTTGATGAAGGGTCCTTGGACGGCGAGATCTTGGGGCTTGTATAACTCCTCATACTGAACGGTGAATCTCAAATCAGCTGTGCAAAATTCCATATGCAACGTACAAACAATGCTTAGGGGATAAGAGCCACTACTTAGAGTCAATACTTTAAAACTAGGATTTAAAAAAAAAGATGGCTTTAATGTTGTAGTCGTGGAGAATTAGACTCTCTGTTTTCCGAATTTTTTTTCTAATTCATACATTATGTCTGTAATGGAAAAAAAAAAAAAAAGATTAAATGTAGGGAGAAATGCTAAAATGGAATAATAATTTGGTTTTCATCGTAATTATTTTACCTAACACAAAATTTATCTTCATACATAACTGCCATACAAACAATTGGTTCCCCACTGACAAAAGGGGCAGCTGGTATTGGCAGATTTGGCCTCAAATTGATAGACTATTCGGAGAGTGTTTGCAATGAGGGCACACTGATTTAACCCCTAGAATGACCTTTCCACTTAAAATTAACATTGACCTTGCGTATATTGCTATTTTTTTCTTTTTTTACCAGGATGTTCCTCTTTGGTTTTGAATAAAGCTGCCCCCAATTTATCAAGCTGCTCTTTAGTAAATACCCAAAGTGCTATCTCTCTGTGAGCACCTACCTAAAGCAGTTACCACATCAGTAGTTTAGTAAATAGACATTTATTGATTATACGACACATAGCAGATGAAGGATGTGTGTACTTCAAATTATGTCTGAGGCCTAACATGACCTGCAATTGGACCATACACAGACTAATGTTCGTCATTTTAAAAATGTAATAGTTTTTATATTAA